>JASJOG010000089.1:1070000-1350654 GCA_030142905.1 Heliopora coerulea
CGTTTTCAGGAATGAAGTAAAGTTTTTGTTACAGGTGTCTACCCACATTTAAACTTGAATAGTTTCCAACTTTGTATACGCATTGAGCCTTGCGGGTGCGTTTTGCATGCAATTTCTACATGTCATCAGTAATTCAAGAGGAAAATTCAAAAGAAATTAACGTTCGGTTAGGGTCTGTAAATGTGTATGAGAATGGTTGACGGAGTACCAATTTTGTATTGCATTTACGGACACTCCTGCTCGCGTATGCGTTACCGCAGGTCAAACTAAAACTCGTATCGTACACGCACATTTTCGGTTACTTAGTTTTGAAGTAGTTCACACAATGAGTGGCGGTTCTGCAAAGGGATATGAAGACCCTTGGCTCACCTTTGTGTCCGGTATATCGTGATGCAGAACAACCACTCGTCGTTTTGTGAATATGACATAAAATTGATTCACCAGTAGCTTGAATGTTGGAAGTATGTATTGATGATCAAGTATGGTTGGAAACCGCAACCTTAATTTCACGTTGTAATCATTCATAGATATCAGGATTGTATTTTCTAGATTTCGTACTTGTGACGTCCCTGGCTATGCCGGGTCTTGTTTAAAGAATGTTTGATTAAACATTGTAACGTCTTAGTTGCTCAGCGTGGTGGCCCTTGTTCTACAGAAGAGACCAGCCAAATGGTTGGTGGCATTCTCAAGAATTAGAACAGTGGTTTGGCATTGTGTATGTTTTCTCCAAAGACCGGTGAATACAGCGTGTGGAGGTACACCTTGCTAGGATGAGTCCGGATGTATCTTCCCTGAGAAAACTTTTCAAAATCCAGACCCCAAGAAACGCCCGACAATGCGTCTAACATTAACGTTCAGTCTCTCGACAACCCCTAAACATTTCGTGTAGCCGCGCTAGGAAGTAAGGGAATCTGGGAACGAGAATCGTCTGGCCGCTGAAACAATGCCGTCGGAAGTGAGATTGATCCACGATTATGGGACATTTTTGCCCGTGGACGTGGAAGACGTATATTTCAATTATTGACTTCCTCACTGATTAAGTGCACAGGAAAGTTCACCTTGGTATCAATGTCGCCACTATACTTAATTTTTAGTGCCCTTTCATCAATTCGGCCCCCTTTTCACGACTATGGCGCCCCTATTGATTTTCTTTAGGGGCATCCACCCCCCTATCCATAACACCATGCCACAGTATAGTTGGTGCGATGGCAAAATTCATTTCCTGATTATCTGATTACTTGTGACGTCCCTGGCCATGCCAGATTTACTTAAGATGTTTGATTAAACCTAATAGTAAGCTGTTTAACTGCTTCGCAATAAAATTCATCTCGAGTTACATCAAAACGTGAGAAGCTAGCGTTACACGGATGTCTACACTTAGCTCTTACGTTCACTACTCGTCCTTCTTTCCATCCCTCTGTGTCGTCGCCTTCTCTGGCAGTTTTGAACTATTTCTCGCGTCTTCACATCCCAGCTCCAGTAAACCAAACAGAATCTGCGATGTCTTTTCAGGAAGTAGTCTAAAATCAGTGAGAATAAGAATGACTGAGAAAGATCAGTGAAAGTTCTTCATGTTAAGAGGACCCACTTTGTGAACTCTTCAATACAAGAGCAATGCAGGGTTCTGCTAAATCTGGGCTCCGCTAAATGGAGAGAACTCCTAAATGGAGGCATCCCCCTAACTCTTCGGCGACGGATAGAGTCGTATATGACCCTATGTTCGTTCATCGGGGTTTCATACTTAACAGATCTATAAGTGAAGAGTCCAAGGGCAATTTTAAATTTCCTATTTATAGCGTTGTTACAAATGAACAAACTACCAAGCGAAAGAGTTTCCCTATCATTGCACCTCTCTCACTCCTTTAAGGGGTCGGTGTGTTTACCTGAATTAAGCCTCGGCAGAGCCACACACACATGCGGGCTCGTAAATTTCAAATATGTTAGTTTTTGGTTTACACTTGGAGAAGAGTCCAGTTGCCTTTCATGTGGGAGACATCTTTCGGTGTTCAATGAAGGTATCTTGCAGAATCGCATGCCAAGCAGCTTGACCTTCAAGACCTTGAAAAAGATCGGCCTCTAGAGGGTCTTTAATTACGGTGTCTGGTTAATTGTGACGTCTACTTAAACTTCAGCGGACAACTTGGCGACAAAATGAGAGGTTGATATATGCTGTAGATGTGGGAGCTTGGAGATATCTTGAATGATCGATGAACGTTCGTCAAGCCCTGACTTCGGAAGAACGATTTCTGAGCCCCCAGAAGGGGATCGAACCCGCAACCTTCTGATGATCGGTGAGACGCTCTAACCATTGAGCTACCAAAACTCAGATGGTGAGCTAAGGTGCAAGTTCGACATAACATCCTTATCAACATATCGTGGCTGCTGCTTAGGCAGCACATATACATTAGTGTAGCCAGAGGAGCTGGGGGGGAAGTTGCTCCCTCCACTTTTAGTCCTTACTAGGGGTCTGCTGGTACAACCAGTAGATTTGTCGGTACACTGACCCTGTTTGTCGCGGATTCCGTTTGTACTTGGATTATTAAATTAAAAGCTTGTTAAATAAGCTCCGGCGAGAGTTAAGTACGGGAAAGACGTTCAACACAAAATGTTGGTAAGGAATTTTGTTTTGTTTAGGGGTTTTTTCAAGCGACAAAAATGGTAGATCCAGTCAACTCTCTGGACAAAGTGGTTGTGGTAGCGGTGACGGCCGAAAAACAAGATATGTTGGTATATATCATAGCTCACGTGATGTGGACACTTTTGCGTTACATCATTTTCGAAATTTAATACCATTATACCAGCCAGAGCTTGTGAAGTAGAAATCACTTATTCCTTTATGGAATTTTAAGTTTCTCATGCCCTCGTTTTGGTTAACTTTGCTTTTTCCTTAATATTTGTCGGTACATTGCTAACGTCCTGTCGATACATTTGTCTAAAATATCCCCCGTCACACACCCCCCACTTTCGAATTCCTGGCTACGCTACTGCACATATGTCCAACTTGCACCTGAGCTCACCATCTGAGTCTCGGTAGCTCAATAGTTAGACCGTGACTGCGTCTCACTGATCATCGGAAGGTTGCGGGTTCGATCCCCGTCTGGGACTCAGAAGTCGTTTTTCTGAGGTTAGGGCTTGAGGAACGTTCATCGATAATCTAAAAAAATGAGATTTTATTTGTGTGGTTATGAAAATTGTACATGACTGCGCCTTGTTGCATCATGTGCGACAGCCTGTTTTCAGATTGTCTTGTCGTTTGTTCTGACCTAATGCTTATCCTTGTACTTAAATGAAAACCTGGTTTTATTTAAACAGGTCTGCTACAAGAGGTATTTCGATACTAAATACTTCTCATACCATCCCTCCCCCCCATGGACGACTCAGTCACCTGGTAAACGTCTTCGCGTCCCTATGGACGGTGGAGATCACACTTACCGGTGTATCATCTCCATAAAGTTGAGGATTTTTGGGAGCAAGACATAGCTTTTGTCTCGCAGCATACCGTCCACCAACTCCTTTGCAACATACTGAGGTTTCATTGGTGCAAACTGTGGAAACCTTTAAAAAACACAATATATCTAATGAAAAAAAAGCTCTCATGTTTCTCAAACATTAAACTGAAAATTGGTGAAAACTGGAAAGGAAACCTTTAAAAAAGCACAACAAAACTATCAGTTTCATTAATCAAAATGTCTCCCTTTACCTTTGATAGCCGTGGGGTAAGCCAGAGGTTCACTCTACGCCATTACCCGGCAAACGTCCGTATAGACAATCATTGACAGGTTTTAAAAATATTCTGTATGTTCAGTTTTCCACGGGGGAATATAATAATTCTCAATTTTCCCCCAATAATTCTCATCAACTTTTGAAAAACTAGAAACCTTCCAGAAGTCAGCCAGCTCATATACCGTCCAAAATAACGTTTGACATTTGACATTTGAAAGAATGCGTAAACTTATTCTGACTACTTATTTATCGAGTGTGAAATCTGTAAGGTAAAGTATTTGCCTGAGGTTTTTGTGCAATGCGGAAAAACCCGAGGGCAAATACTTCCCGTAATGACCGAACAAACGAGGTTAGTAAGGAAATTCTTATGTGGCTCTTCGTCGCTTTTAACAAAGTTTTGTGTTTATGAGTTAGTGGCTCAGGTATCAATTCATCTAGTTTTCAACTTAAAATTATTGTTGAGAAAAGTTAACTGCTATTTGGTAGTTCGTTGTTGTGATTTTTTCGTAAGACGTATCTGAATCTGTTTTTTTTTTTTGTCTTCAAACCAACGCGGAAATTTTCCCGCCCAGCTTGCTGGTCGATACGAAAAACATATTCCACAACTAGGCAAACAATCAGCGTATATATATGATAAAACGCTGTATTTTAAGGCCTCGCTAATGTACTGACCGCTCGCAAAGAGTCGGGATTGAAAATGTGCTGAAAATCTTTGCGGAAAATAAAAAAATTCTGTAAGACAGCAAAATTGTTTGCCGCTTCTTTTTGCGAAGTTGATACAAGTAAACCTAGGTTGGCCTACCAGTGTTTGAAAATTCTGTTTGTCGCGTGAAAGCGCCTTAATATATAGAAGACGTCCTAGCCAAAATATATAGAAGAGGTCCCAGCCAATGAAAGCCAGTGACCCACCTTTTCTAAGAAAAAACACACAACAAAAATACAAACATGATCACGAGAGCAGAACTGAAAACTGTTAGGAGCTAACTTCAGTTCACCAAATACCTGTGGGTAACTTTCACGTTTGTGAGTAATGGTGTATCAACGAAGGCCGGACACAAACAGGTGGTCTTCACACCAGACTTTCCCATAGACAACAGCTCAACACGCAAGGACTCATGGAAACCAACGGCTCCAAATTTCGACGAACAATACCCGACCGCATTTGGAGCACCGAACAGTCCAGCCAAAGATGCAACGGTAACTATATGACCATAGTTAATCTCCATCATATGCGGAAGAAACGCTCGAGTAGTCTATAAATTCCAACGAAGAATGCAATAATTTTTTGATAAGTCACAGCAGCAGAGTGAAGGTATGGGTTAGTGGCACGGAGATTTGTCCAGAAATTTCAATAACCACTGAGTATTTTGATTAAATATAGAACAATGGTAACTCCCAAGATTGATTGATTATAAGCCCTAATACATAAATCAAATATAACCCAGTAACCAGAACAGATTTCTACCTAACTTAACAAACCAACTTTGGCCAGAAATTTAAAGCTCCTGCAATTTATTTCAATCAAGCGTGACTATGTTGTGTCATTGGTAAAAGACGTTAGCCTGACTGTGCATTAGTATTGGTAGAAGACACCTGAACAGAATATGACATTGATGAATAGCCTGAGGTTGTTCGCATGAAAGCACTAGTGGATAATGTGGAAGATAGCTTCATGTCACGGCCACCTGTGGAACGTCTTTTCAGTTGTTATAAGTTGTCCTACGTATAATAACAATTTCAAAACCTACCCAGTAATGAGCAGTGGTGTTGATTTCCACAGTCTTTGATAACTCTTTGTCAGTGCAGTCCATGAATTTGCGACAGAAAAAAACTCCAGCATTATTCACCAAGATGGTTACGTGACCAACCTGACGTTTCACCTCTTCCGCAACCCGAGAAACCTCATCCTTATCAGTCAAATCACAACGAAAAGCATACACCGCAGCTCCTTCTTTTCTGACCTTTTCAGCAACCCTTTCCACGGCTTCTAAAAATGAACAACAGCATTGGAAGCACTTTAATATAGGATTCTTCAATCAACATTGATGATGATGATGATGGTGATGATGATGATGGTGATGATGATGATGGTGATGATGATGATGATGTTCCGTTAAAATATTGACCAAGGATTTACCAGGCGGGAATCGTAGTCGTAGGATGAATATTAATGCCCAGCTCAAAATTCGAATGTGAATAGCCATGAATAACAAAACATGTTAGTTTAAACAAGCTTTACTGACGTTTCGTTGCAAACGCGCAACATTTTCAAAGTAATATAGATGATGGATAAGGTAAGGTTATAAATACGATATTTACAAGGTGTGAAAATTAATTAGCCAATGAGAGAGAGGAGAAAAGGTGTGAGAAAAGTAGAAGAGGAAGAGCGGAAGGAGAGAAGACTAACTAAAATAAGGCAAGCGGAACAGACCTGATGTTTTCATTAAGGACAGGCTTAAATTTATCAATGAGTAAACTCTCCCGAATGAGTAACTCAAGGGGCGAGTTACCGGACGAAATAATAGAAAAGTAATCGGCGGAGATGGTGTGTTGAGAAGCTTTGGTGTGAGAAAGGATGCTAGACAGGCTAGTGTAAGATCTTTTCTTTCCCGTTAAAGGCGAGATTCCTATGTGTTCAGAGATGCGTGTGTGTAGGCGTCGAGTTTGCCATATATACGATGCTCCGCAGCATCGACACGAGTATTGATAAACAACATGCGATCTCATTAATTTAGGAATACTATCCTTGAACTGGAAGAAACTAGACAGACGTTTGTTAGACTTAAAGATAACCCGTAGCTCAACTTGAGGAAAACAGGAGAGAAGTTTTGTTAACTGTGAACGGATTTGAAGGCAATGTTTCCCCGTAAATGGCATAGAAAAATAAATGATACGTTTCGAAACATCGTAATTTTTAGCGGAAACTGAAAAAACTTTATCAAGAAATTTGCCAAGACAAAGGCCAAAGAAGGGAGTGGGATACCCATTGTTGGTGAGAAAATTTTTCAGCTTGATGACTTAAGAATGAAAGATGTGGTAGGAGGAGCATATCTTAAAATATCTCTCGAAAATATCTGTCTGTTCTACTTTTCTCACACCTTTTCTCCCCTCTCTCATTGGCTAATTAATTTTCACACCTTGTAAATATCGTATTTATAACCTTACCTTATCCACCATCTGTATTACTTTGAAAATGTTGCGCGTTAGCAACGAAACGTCAGTAAAGCTTGTTTAAACTAACATGTTTTGTTATTCATGGCTATTCACATTCGAATTTTGAGCTGGGCATTAATATTCATCCTACGACGATGATGATGATGATGGTGATAATGGTGATGATAATGATAGTGATGATGATAATGATGATGATAGTAATGATGGTGATGATGATGGTGATGATGATGACAATGATGATGATGATGACAATGATGACAATGATAATAGTGGTGATGATAATGGTCATGATGATGATGGTGATGGTAATAATGGTGATGGTAATGATGGTGACTGTAATGATGGTGGTGGTAATGATGATGGTGATGATGATGATTATGGTGATGCTGATGTTCTTGATAATGATGATGATGATGGTGATAATGGCAACAGAGAGGTTGCTAGTGAAGGTGATGCTGGTGATGAAGATGGAGATAGTAATGGCAATTGTGTTCGTGATCATTCCTGTAAATCCACCCTGATTGTAAAGGGCATTCGTAGATTTTTACTGTTTCTCGTTCTCCCAGAGACTTGCAATACTCCCACAAAATTCTCTTCTGACAAATTTTTAACATTAACATGAAAATTTTTCACTTTTTTCATGAATATTATCTAATACCTAAAAAGACTTTCTAGATACTCCAAGTACTTTAAACAGAAATTCAACTAACACTTACCTTCATTTATGTCCCAAAGAACAATTTTGACATTGAGTTTGGCCATTTCCAAGGCAATGCATTCACCAATTCTGCCACCACCTCCTAAGCAGCAATAAAAGAAGTACTGCATTTTCCATATAAATGTCTCTACTTGAATAGATACTTCCTTATGCTTGTGAACTTTTAATAAACTTCCTACCCAAATAAATGCCTCTTCTCAAATAAATGCCTTCCAAACAAGTACCAACAAAAGTTATTTAAGGATGAACTCATGGATGAGGACTAGATTCAAATGAAACATGTACTGTCTGATTAAGATGTTGTATGTCATTGTTTTAATGCTTATGTGGAAGGAATAATCCATAGGGCATGCAGCAAATTACCATGCCTAGTTAATGGCATACCTCTTCTTGAATAAACACCCCTCTAAAATTGCAAAAATTTAATAAACACCCAAGGTATTTATCTGGAAAAATGCAGAACTGAAAACATTAACTTTTGTCATTAATAATTCAGGCTACGAGCATTACAGCATGAATTGGTTCCAACATGGAGGATAACCCATTTAATGAGTAGTTATAGCTTCAGAGAGTGGCAAAGAACAACATGATTTACAAATTGTAAATTTAAATGCATTTGATTTTAATGAATTAACACATACATCATTTTATAAAATCAGAATATTCGTATTGTGTGATTAAGCTTTATTCATAGGAGGTTTTACTTTTAAATTTGACCAAAATGTTTTACTACACTAAGTTGACCTGAACAAAAATTTCCAGATTCAAGCATAAGTGACAGAAGACTGCACAGCTTGTATCATAAAACCATGAACCTCTTTTTAAATATATCAGGACTTTCCCTCATATTGTCCTTTTGGGAGTCCTCAGGACCCTTTTACCTAAAATTGAAGGTCAAAAGGAGAAAAGTGGGAATCCTGAGGTTTTATTGTTTCTACCATATTGTTTTAGCACAAGGATGCCTCTGTCACTGAATCACTCTCCAGTCTTTTCTACAACCTTGAAATCCAAGATGGTGTCCAACATGTTTCTGATCTCAAGTCATTCACACAACTGAGAGCAATTTGAGAGCAAGAAAGGAGTTTAGACTGTATCAATAAAGGATTCATGAGACAGAATTAGATTCAAAAGCTTTTCTTTTATTCTGTAACAAGGATTACTTCAGTCGGCTCAAATTATATATTAACTACAAAGATAAACTTGTGCATCCCAGAGGACCCTTTCACCTAGCACTTCTGTGTCCTTTTTATATTTTTCAAGCAAAATGTGCATCAAGGATGCCCATTTGCACATAAGGGGAAACCCTGTATATTATTAATATAAATGTGATAAAGAAATAATATTTTAAGCATTCAGTGAAATAAATATGATTTTGCTGGTCGATGGGAGAGTTCCTGTCAGGGAAGGGTTATATCTATCTCAATCACCTCATTACTGGCAGGATCTGCTTCCATTTTTTTCTTACTTTGGCATAATGCCATGACAATTTTACCAGTCAAGATAACGATTCCTGTTGGTGTGATTGAATGTCTTTCATCCAAATGGTTGCATAAATATGCTAATGAATATTACTATTTATGCTAAAATTTTAAATGAACTTGACAAGTGCGTGACTGAGAATCGATTCAATAAAATGAATATATTTTCGCGTTTTTAAGCACGAGTTTGGCGTAAATTCCTGGTAATGAACAGCAAAAGGTGCAAATGGGATTGACCAAAACGTTCTTAGAAATACTTGGTTGCTATAGGGTTATAGTTGAACCCTGATCCACATACCCTGCAAGTGTTAAATCTCATATGGTGGGGTTGGCAAACAAACTCTAAAATATGAATTGACGGTCTATCATGATAATCAGAATTTTCTTTCTTGCATACCAAATTACAGCAACCCACATCATGTAGTGATGCTGCAAGTCTGTTACAGCAAAGTATCCTCACAGAACTGTGAGACGTTTGAGCGAAATTGAATGATCTCGTAATTCTGTTTACTGCACTGTACCTGTAATTAAAACAATTTCACCATCAATCTTCTTTCTTGGCATGGGAATTATAAATCTGTAAGCTCTTTCAAGAAGGCTCCACAGAATGCGAAACAATAAGTCCACAATTTCTAAAGCAAGAGCCATCACGAATTGCACTGAGAATTGTTACTGACCCTTCGAATTTTTTCCACTTCTGCTCCTTTACTCCCTCTTCCAACCATCAATCAACTCTTCTAGATTCAACTTCCGGTGGGCCGACCAAGCCTCAAATGAACAAAATATTAACAAAAAAACAAAAACATTCCTGAGGAAGTATTTTCATGCCATTGCTTCAGAGAGAAACCAAGTCGACCTCTCATCAGTCTCATCAATATATGCTAGCGACTTTGTGTTGAACAGGCGACCTAAGATTTCATATATTGTACACGAGGAGTTTTTCATCAGATATCCAAACACCGAGAAGTGAGTTGAAAAACGAGACGACGGCCGAGTTTTTTAACCAACTTGGAGGTGTTTGGATATGTGATGAAACACGAACTTTCGAGTGTATGATATTATATCTCAAACGAATCTTTATTTAAAGAGAAGATCGGGTTTAAATTTGACTTTTGTCAAGTTTAAACACGATCTTCTCTTTGCTACTTAACTTAATCTATGCTATTTAACATCAGATATCCAAACTACGTCTTGTTACTGCCTTTCTTTGTGTTTTTGTCATGAATTATTAATGAGTTTGAGTTACTTCGTTCTAAAATTGCAGATAAATATAAGATTTGTTATCTCGAAAATATTTAACGCTGCTCGCTATGCGTCATGGTATCGTCGTAAACGCCATCTTGGACAATATGGCGGAGGCGAAAGAACTTCAATCGAATTTAGCCAACCACAAAGCCCAGCTTAGGCAGGTACAGAGATGAGCCGATAAGGAAAATTGCCGATTACTGAGGTCGATTATTTATAAGCCGATTATCGTAACTAATCGGCCGATTAATCGGTACCTGCCGATTATTTTAAAAAGCAAGAGAAAAATCGCAAGATGCCCAACAATGAAGTTGTAAAATGCGGTTTTATTGTTTACAGTATACACTATGTACAATTAAAATCAGCTTCAATCTCGCACGTCAATAGTCAAAGTTTAGTTTTGGCAGATTATGGTGTAAAAACAGGATATTGTCAGCTTTATGCGGAGCTAGTCTGCTGCGTTTTTCAGTGGAAATGTTCCCAGCCTCACTGAACACGCGCTCCGAATATACGCTTGAACTTGGTGGGCTAAGATACTTCAGCGCTATGTTGAAAATATTCGGGTACATTTTTTTGTTGGAAACCCACCAGGTATATGGACACGCTTGTAACGGTTGCAAGGGAAGACCGAGAAATGCGTTGACCTCTTCTTCAAGATTTGGAACGTTGTCGTCAGATGCAACCATCTCTTCGAAACAAGACCATAGATTTTTATGTGGTCCATCCCTGCGGCTTACCGACACTTTCTTCTTTGGGTTTGACGTAACCATGCCTGACTCTGAAGAACCTTGGACAAGATAGAGCTCGTTAACTAGCGTAGAACGACTATCATCTTTACAAAACTTCGTTTTGAGTCTTGGGTCAATCGTTGTAGCCAACACGAAATTCTTGTCGGAAAAAGCTGCTTCGAATCTTCTTTCCAAAGCACTGCTCAGCTCATCGCGCATTGTGCGTACTCCAGCTGTCTTCTCACCGTCATTTCTGCTGAGAATTTCTTCAGCACGGTAATGGCAGGAATCACTTCAGATATGCACGAGTTGTCGTTGCTCATCAGCTTAGTGTATTCCTCAAATGGTTGGAGCAAGCGGAGGACCTTCTCCATCAGCGACCACTCGTTGGGCGAAAGCATTGCGGTTGGTGTCTCGGCAGAATAAAGTGTTACAGCTCTCTTATTCTCCAATAGCCTGTCCAACATGTAGTAGGTGGAGTTCCATCTGCAAAACAATAAAAACATTCATATTGATATTAGTGGTAAATAAAAAACCGCATACTTTCCTTCCCCTCCCTTAAAATAAAACCCTTCTATTACCATTTGCGTTCAACCTTAACAAACTTTTCGCATTTGTTCAAAGTTTCACAATCAAACATTAACGTTTTGTCAACAAACGCCTTCGTTTGAAACATGAACAAACGCGAAAAATTTGTCAAGTTCCAAGGTTGTACGCACATGGTAATAACTTGTAATTTAACTCACCTTGTCGCCACATCCTGAATCAAGTTTTTCTTTGGAAGACCAAGATCATCCTGGATTTCTGCTAGCCTGCTACTCCCGAGTGCAGAGTGACGAAAGTGTGGGACAATTTGTTTTGCCTTTGCAATCATGTCGCTGACACTTCGTTGTGAAAAGATGGCATCGTTGATCGCCAACTGCAGTGTGTGAATAAAGCATGGACTGCCCATCAAACCGGCCAACTCTACGGCATTTGTTATGTTGCTCGCATTGTCAGTAACAACGATGTGGCATCTTGAATGATCCATAGTCCACTTTGACAGCATGCTTTCAAATTTTTCCGCAATTCGCTGTCCGGTTTGGCTCCCAGGGAAGAAACTTGATTGCAATACGATCGACTGGCGCGGGACCTTTGTTTCATGTTCAGCAATCCAGTGGGCTGTTAGGCTAATAAACGCATCGCTGGTGTGAGAACAAGTCTAAATGTCTGAAGTGAAAGAGAAATGTTTTGCCTTTTCTAACATTTTGGCAACAGCTGCTTCGGCTCGTTTTACCAAATTGGGAATTACTGTATCGCTAAAGTGGTGTCGACTAGGTAAATGGTATCGCGGGGCCACATGTTTCATCAGACGCATGAAACCCAAGTCCTCGGTAATTAGGAATGGTTGGTTGTCGGGAACTATCATTGCACCGATTAGTTTTGTGATATGTTGGGCTTGACGACTGTTCATATCCCAAGCTTGACCGGCTTCAATACTTTGTTGCAATGACATCTGAGTTTTAGA
Source organism: Heliopora coerulea (assembly GCA_030142905.1). Lineage (NCBI taxonomy): Eukaryota > Metazoa > Cnidaria > Anthozoa > Scleralcyonacea > Helioporidae > Heliopora > Heliopora coerulea. The sequence continues at coordinate 1,082,574 of JASJOG010000089.1, forward strand.
TTCTTTCTCATTGTTACCGTGCTTGAGTCCATGTCTTGTTGCGTTCTTTTACCTTTGGCAAACATTCTGCTCCTTTTCATCTGCTGACAGTGCAAGAAATTCCTTGGGATGCTTACGGAAGTGATTGCGCAGGCTTGTCGTGGTGAACTGCTTGCATGTTTTTCCTCCTCTGCTGATTACGATTCGAAAGCCTTTTTCCTGGCAAACTTTACACATTGCTTTCGTGTTGTCATCTTCAAAAATATCAAAATATGTCCAAACTGCGCTCTTAACAGCGTGCGCCATTAGGTTCTGGCCAAAATAACTCCTAGCAATTTTCCCCCCTGCATTTTATTACAAATATCAGGATTCGTTTAAGCCAATCAGAAAACAGAATATGGTATGACTCAACGCATAGGAATGCGTTGGTGTTTTAACTGTTTTTAATGACTTCCTCAAAGCTACTCACGTGAGACAAAAGACGCGGGTTTTGCAACAAAATGTGAAAATCTATTCGCTTGTATTCAGTATCTTAGCATGTGCTTGGCAGCTAAAGAAAAAGTCTTATGGCCGATTATTTGCCGATTATCAGGCAATAATCGGCCGATTACCGATCATTTAAAAAATGGCCGATTATTTACCGATTAATCGGCTCATCACTGCGGCAGGTAAAAAAGCCATTTCCTCGTCTATTACTAAAATTTATAATAACCTTAAAGACTTAAGATTAGCTTGTTTTTTTTTTTTATTCCATCCACTATCTTTCACTTGAAAAGGCTTACAATCTTAAATTTATTGACATAAAATGTAAAGAAAATTGACAAAACTATTTTATAGGTCGACGCTGCTTTGACTATAGAAACTGATAACGAAGAGCTCCTAAAATTAAAAAATGACCTTGAAGTAAGTGAGTGAATCATGCTATACAAATGACCCTGGTGAGTGAAACATACTACACAGGTAACCGTAGTTGAATTAATTTTGTATAGATGTTTAAATCTTGTACTGTTATTCTTGCCTTTCTAGGAAGTTATTGAACTTACTTCAGATCTCGTACAGATGAATGAGGTTTGTTCTTTTCGAGTTATTTCAACTTGAAAATAAATGAAGATTAGTGTTTTATATTTGATGTTAATGATTTGTTAATACAAATTAATGTTTGATAGAATTTCGTATTAAATGTAGACAACCATCATAGTTCATTGAACCACAAGATAGGACTGCAGAAGCTTTGGTTGTAGTGGTTGCACATCTAACAATTAAATTTTGTATGTCAATTGAAGAAAAGTTATTAAATAGTTATTAAATCTAATTTAATGGCTACCACCTTTATTGCTGTACAAATTATCCCCAATTCCCATTGCAACAGTAAGGTCTTACCTTGTAAGTAAAGCCCAATACACCTTAAATTAACATCATAACCTTTTTACTTTGGTCAAAATATGTAATTCCAGATCAATATTAGCTGATTTGTAAATACTATATTGTTTTAGGGAGGTAGTAGTGGTGGTGAACAATCTCAACAATCAACAGCCAAAGCCACTTCAGGCTGGAAAGAAGGTGATTCATGTCAGGCCATTTGGAGTCAAGATGGTTGGTAAGTGCAAGGTTAAATGTTTCAAAGAACAACTCAGATTATATCAATTCATACCAGCTCTTGGTAGAAAGTGACAGGTCATTTATAGTGACACCTAGCCTGTTTGGAAAGAAATCATACCATTTTATTCTTTTAGGAATTCTTTATAGAATTAACATTTTAACAAGCAGCAAATTCTGGATAATTTCATTGTATAGCTTTTTATTAATTCCTTTTGTGATATTTTTTCTTTATATAATCATTTGTAATTTATTTTACCATGATTTAGAAGGACACAGGTTTTTAACATATAATATTATGTTATGTAGTGTTGTGTATTCCTTTAATCTTGCTCTAACACATATTACTAAAAGGAGTTCTAGCTTCACTTCTCCCAGAGCTTATGGGCATAATAAACATGCAAAAGATTACAAAAAACCCTTTAATTCATGTATATAAAACAGATTGGAAATAGCTGTTGAATTACCAGTATGTTAATGTATTTCAGGAGCAATCTTTTCATTGTTTCCTCATCATTTTTGTTGCTGTAGTTATTATGATGCAACTGTTGATAAAATCTCAGATGATGGTTTAACTTGTACAGTGACTTTGGAGCCATTTGGTAACACTGAAATAGCAAAGGTAAAATTTACTTGAACATATACTTTTGCTCTTTATCAGTGCTACCAGTATCAACAAAAAAACTCAAGTGTGACAAATCATGCTCTCCACAGTAGGTTTCAATAATAGGAATCATGGCTTTCTTCAAGGGCCCATTTACACAATATGACTGTCGTATACAATTGTTCATTTTGAAGTATCTGATTCAGTTATAGGAGTCTTTAAGACCAATTGCAACATTCACAAGCAAATACCAAACAGGAATTTTGGGCCATGCCGGATTTACTTAAGATGTTTGATCAAACCTAGTAGTAAGCTGTTTAACTGCTTCGCAATAAAGTTCATCTCGAGTTACATCAAAACCTGAGAAGCTAGAGTTACCTACGGATGTCTACACTTAGCCTTTACGTTCACTACTCGTCCTTCTTTCCATCCGTCTGTGTCGTCGCCTTTTCTGGCAGTTTTGAACTATTTCTCGCGTCTTCACCTCCCATCTCCAGGAAACCAAACAGAATCTGCGAGGTCTTTTCAGGAAATAGTCTAAAATCAGTGAGAATAAGAATGATTGAGAAAGACCAGTAAAACTTCTTCATGGACCCACTTTGAGAACTCTTCAATACAAGAGCAATGCAGGGTTCTGCTAAATCTGGGCTCCGCTAAATGGAGAGAACTCCTAAATGGAGGCATACCCCCAGGGCCGTACTCAGAAAATTCCACAGGGGGGATGTAAGCTCACTTCAACCGACTGACGCACGAGCTTGTACCGACCATATCCTATCAATCGAAGCTTTTGTCTTTCGGTCGAGTGCCTACTATAATGACGCTTGTCAGCTGGTGAAATGGTCAATTCGGCCTACGTTAATAAGTACGCACTATCAATACGGAATAAAAACATGATGGCATTTCAATATTAAAATTCATGTCTTTGGTGATCTCTCGTTGATTACATGTAAGCAAAACATTTAACATCAACTTTAGATTTGTGAGTATTAAATTTGGTAGTTTGAAATTAATTTAAATTGATAAGTGCTAAAAGTGAATGATTCCATTTGTCCGGCGTTGATGATTCTACTTATCCGTGTTAAATCGAACGCGTCTTTTCTTCAAATGAACCCAGTTTTGAATAATGGTGTTCAGATCTAACCCCTCTGAAAGATCTCTTTCACATGAAATCAACGTAAGAGATTCCAGGCGATCTTGGAGCATAGTGCTTCTTAGCTTGTTCTTGACCACTTTCAGTTTGCTGAATAATCTTTCGTTTGAAGCCACAGTGACTGGTGCCGTTTGAAGAAAAGTGAACTCCATGTTGCAGGTGGGGTAGACAAGCTTTCTCTAACTGACGAAGGCAGCAACTTCACGGACTGACTTGGTTTTCAACGGCTTTCCATCGACAGACTCTTCTCTCCAGACAATGAGCTCTCGGACAAGGCTTTCACTTGTTAAGCTTCCGCCCAACAACTTGCACAAACCCTCTGCTAATTCTTCACTGATTTCTTCCCACGGTGGCAGCAAGACTGAAAAGGATTTTATGTTCATAAAAACCCGATTCCAGTTCTCTCTACAATCTGCAACAATCCGGTCAAGAACAGAGAACGTATCATCCAGCCTCCTTGGGGGCACTCTTCTCCTGTGATGATGACTGAATTCTTCTTCCGGGTCGCATCCAACATGCCTTGCCATCGCTGCAGCAGCCTTCACCTGCTTATCTACATCAACTTCATTGCGAATCCTTTCCAAAGCCTTTGTTGCTGTGGACAATAAAGTAAGCGCATCAAGCAAGTTCAAACCTTCTTCCTGAAGCTGAACGACGAGCACCTTGCAATGACGCATAATAAATCTCATTATTTCCAGGCTGAAAATGAAGTCGTACATTTTCGTGTTCTTCAAAAGTGCCTTGGCCTGATCACGGGTATTCGTGTCCGAATCAGTGGCGGATTTAGGGGTATTCACATGAAGCACGCGAATAACGTAGATTTCACCAAATTTACACCGACTATTTTATTGTGCCTTGCATGATTCGGTCATTGCTTGATGCTATTTCCTTCGAGATTTCACGGGAATGGATCCCGTTTTTATTCCACATTCCAGAACCCTTTTCCAGTTTTTATGACGGCTAAATGAGCCTTCTGTTTTGATTTGCACAACAGCGGGTACCACCAGTAAGGCCATGAGCTGTGCACCACTTGAAGCACAATCTGGGCATTTGATTGGTGCAGAGAATCTGTGATCTTTACGATCGCTCATTGGCTGAAAAAATCGAATTTACACATTCCCATTGGTTTAAATTTGTGCATGTAGTGCACGGCAGCTTGTGCTACATGTGAAATATGATTGGTCCATTGGTTGAAGCAGCGAAGCACTTGCGATCAGCCACGAAATTCTGCTCTCGTGTGATACGGCAAGCTCCTATTTTGCAAATCTTCTGTATTGAAATCTGGAATTAATAGGATTCAGAATGTATTCCTATGAATCTGTTCAGTCTTTGCTGAAGTCTAACGACTTATCAATGATTAAACGCGCGTATAGCGATTTATTTGAACGAATAGACGTTTCAAAGTTTAAGTCAACCGACGAACTCCTCGCAGCTATATTCAGTGAGGATCATGGTCTGGCTAGAAATGTTGGGGCCGAATTCTTTGTTCCAGTAGCATCTCGTCAACAAAAGAAATGTTTTGCGATTAAGTAAGTTGTGCTTCAATTTTCAATGACTGTCTTAGGTAACTTGGTAAAATATCTTGCTTTCTAAATTTCATCAGCACGTTGCGAAGCATTACAGCATGCCGCAGGTGGAATTAGCATAAATGTGCATTACACAATCGCATTGGAATTTTCCATTAAAAATCAAAAGGGTGGCAATATGATGGGCATTAAGAACCAAAATTAAACTCTGTTAATATTATATCAGTATCATGACTAGATTTATGTTGACACTCTGATTTTCCTTTTGTTGAATTGTATATTTGTTGTGCTTTTAATAGATCTGAAGCATCGGGCAACTGTTTGTACAGTTCTGCATCTTTGGTAATGGCAGGTGATGACAGCATGATCCAACTTTTAAGGATTTTAACCTCTCTCGAGCTTTTCTTGAATGCTGGTTATTATTGTCAACATCCTTGTTTTGTCTCTGCAGCTTCTGAGCACTGTGAGTACTCTCTTGCTAATATTTTGCCTTTGTCAATGTCATTTAAAGCTTTTGAATCTGGCTTTACTAAGGAATCTTTAGTAAAATATGAAGCTATTTTGAATTGTGCTGATAAACAGTGGTCATCATTTTTGTGTATTCTTGGTCTGTCTTCTATTTTATGCAGATGCATAATTACTTATTATCCTGACTTTGGAGAAGAGAGGTATAAATCTTTATTCAATAGATGTGTTCAGCCACGCCAATTAAACAGGTTTAATGATCCACTTCATATTTTATTTTGTCATGAAGGTCTTGTAAAAGCTGGAGAGATTTTTCAGCCGAATCACTTTGTTCCTATTCTATTTTGTTCTCATCAGCCAGTTAAGAGAAAGTCAGCTGCAACTAATGAACCATCCTCTACTTCAAAGAAACCTAAGCAACTGGCTATTATGCCAAAAAGTAACAATCAACCTAAACCAAATATATTGAATTTTTTCCGTCCAACTGGAAAACCCCTTGTAACTTTAGATACTGCTGTTAAAGCCCCTAATAAAATTTTTTCATCTTCTCAGCAACTAACCACTCTTTCTTTATCTTCTAATAATGCTGAGCCTAAATTGCAACAAGCAACTGATGCAGTCAAGCTACCCATGACCTCAAGTACAACATTGCCATTGTTAAAGACTGCAACTAACATGCAACGTGTTAGTCTTTCTCGAAAACCACTGCAGCAATGTACTTTACTGAAAAAATTGCTCGGAAAGTTTGTGAATAATGTTTGAAAAATCCTAGATCCGCCATTGGTCCGAATCCAGCTCTTTGTTGATACTTTTCTGAAGCAGAGAGACTATCGCCTCAAAGGAGATCCAAACACTGTCGATGAACTCCGATCTGGCTATCCACCAAGTTTGGGAAAGATTTCGTAGTTTTAATGCTAATTCGACGCTCTTTTGCGCTTTTGTAAGTGCTTCAGACCGCTTGGTGCTGCTTGAGAAAAACGAGTACAATGATTGTAGGACGACAAACATTGATGACACGATGGTACGAGCTTTGCAACTTCGCTCAACAAATGTATTCAACCGATGAGCTTGGCACGGAATGTAAGGCACTTCCTTCTCTGGGAAATCTTTTTGATCTTCTCATTAAGCTTCTTGTGACAACCGCTGTACTCTCCAGACATACACGCCGTGAAGTCATAAGACTGGAAAAAGAGCTTCCCCATATCGACACTATGCTCGTTGAGACATCTCAATATCTCTGTTGCATGTCCATCACCAGATTTATCGCCGAGCACCGTCAAAGAAAGCAAACGTTCCACCGGTTTGTTATCTGCGACGCACATCACAACAATAGACATCTGGTCTTTATTGCTCGAATCTGGAGTCGTGTTGGCCATCACCAAGAATGCTGGTGCTTCTTCTAATTCCTTGACAACTCGAGGAACACGACTTTCAGTCGGCAGAAATTATGTTTTAGTCGGCAGACTGCCAACTAAAAAATAACTTCTGCCGACTGAAAGTCGTGAAAAAAATTTGGGGGGTGTCGCATCCCCCTAACTCTTCGGCGACAGATAGAGTCGTATAAGATCCTATGTTCGTTCATCGGGGTTTCATACTTAACAGATCTATAAGTGAAGAGTCCGAGGGCAATTTTAAATTTCCTAGTTACAGCGTTGTTACAAATGAACAAACTACCGAGCGAAAGAGTTCCCCTATCTTTGCACCTCCCTCACTCCTTTAAGGGGTCGGTGTGATGATCTGAACAAAGCCTCGGCAGAGCCACACACACATGCGGGCTCGTAAATTTTAAATGTGTTAGTTTTTGGTTTACACTTGGAGAAGAGTCCAGTTGCCTTTCATGTGGGAGACATCTTTCGGTGTTCAATGAAGGTATCTTGCAGAATCGCATGCCAAGCAGCTTGACCTTCAAGACCTTGAAAAAGATCGGCCTCTAGAGGGTCTTTAATTACGGTGTCTGGTTAATTGTGACGTCTACTTAAACTTCAGCGGACAACTTGGCGACAAAATGAGATGTTGATATATGCTGTAGATGTGGGAGCTTGGAGATATCTTGAATGATCGATGAACGTTCGTCAAGCCCTGACTTCGGAAGAACGATTTCTGAGCCCCCAGAAGGGGATCGAACCCGCAACCTTCTGATGATCGGTGAGGCGCTCTAACCATTGAGCTACCAAAACTCAGATGGTGAGCTAAGGTGCAAATTCGACATAACATCCTTATCAACATATCGTGGCTGCTGCTTAGGCAGCACATATACATTAGTGTAGCCAGAGGGGCTGGGGGGAAGTTGCTCCCTCCACTTTTAGTCCTTACTAGGGGTCTGCCGGTACAACCAGTAGATTTGTCGGTACACTGACCCTGTTTGTCGCGGATTCCGTTTGTACTTGAATTATTAAATTAAAAGCTTGTTAAATAAGCTCCGGCGAGAGTTAAGTACGGGAAAGACGTTCAACACAAAATGTTCGTAAGGAATTTTGTTTTGTTTAGGGGTTTTTTCAAGCGACAAAAATGGTAGATCCAGTCAACTCTCTGGACAAAGTGGTTGTGGTAGCGGTGACGGCCGAAAAACAAGATATGTTGGTATATATCATAGCTCACGTGATGTGGACACTTTTGCGTTACATCATTTTCGAAATTTAATACCATTATACCAGCCAGAGCTTGTGAAGTAGAAATCACTTATTCCTTTATGGAATTTTAAGTTTCTCATGCCCTCGTTTTGGTTAACTTTGCTTTTTCCTTAATATTTGTCGGTACATTGCTAACGTCCTGTCGATACATTTGTCTAAAATATCCCCCGTCACACACCCCCCACTTTCGAATTCCTGGCTACGCTACTGCACATATGTCCAACTTGCACCTGAGCTCACCATCTGAGTCTCGGTAGCTCAATAGTTAGACCGTGACTGCGTCTCACTGATCATCGGAAGGTTGCGGGTTCGATCCCCGTCTGGGACTCAGAAGTCGTTTTTCTGAGGTTAGGGCTTGAGGAACGTTCATCGATAATCTAAAAAAATGAGATTTTATTTGTGTGGTTATGAAAATTGTACATGACTGCGCCTTGTTGCATCATGTGCGACAGCCTGTTTTCAGATTGTCTAGTCGTTTGTGCTCACCTAATGCTTATCCTTGTACTTAAATGAAAACCTGGTTTTATTTAAGCAGGTCTGCTACAAGAGGTATTTCGATACTAAATACTTTTCATACCATCCTTCCCCCCCATGGACGACTCAGTCACATGGTAAACGTCTTCGCGTCCCTATGGAAGGTGCAGATCACACTTACCGGTGTATCATCATTAAAAAGTTGAAGATTTTTGGGACCAAGACATAGCTTTTGTCTCGCAGCATACCGTCCACCAACTCCTTTGCAACATACTGAGGTTTCATTGGTGCAAACTGTGGAAACCTTTAAAAACACATTATATCTGATGAGAATTGGTGAAAACTGCAAAGGAAACCTTTAAAAAAGCACAACAAAACTATCAATTTCATTAATCAAAATGTCTCCCTTTACCTTTGATAGCCGTGGGGTAAGCCAGAGGTTCACTCTACGCCATTACCCGGCAAACGTCCGTATAGACAATCATTGACAGGTTTTAAAAAAGATTCTGTATGTTCAGTTTTCCACGGGGGAAGATAATAATTCTCAATTTTCCCCCAATAATTCTCATCAACTTTTGAAAAACTAGAAACCTTCCAGAAGTTAGCCAGCTCATATACCGTCCAAAATAACGTTTGAAATTTGACATTTGAAAGAATGCGTAAACTTACTCTGATTACTTATTTACCGAGTGTGAAATCTGTAAGGTAAAGTATTTGCCTGAGGTTTTTGTACAGTGCGGAAAAACCCGAGGGCAAATACTTCCCGTAAAGACCGAACAAACGAGGTTAATAAGGAAATTCTTATGTGGCTCTTCGTCGCTTTTAACAAAGTTTTGTGTTTATGAGTTAGTGGCTCAGGTATCAATTGGTATCAATTCATCTAGTTTTCGACTTAAAATTATTGTTGAGAAATGTTAACTACTCTTTGGTAGTTCGTTGTTATGATTTTTTCGTAAGACGTACCTGAATCTGTTTTTTTCTGTCTTTAAATCAACGCGGAAATTTTCCCGCCCAGCTTGCTGGTCGATACGAAAAACATATTGCATAGCTAGGCAACCAATCAGCGTACGTCATTTAGCGTACAGACAAGACAGCAAGTTCAGTCGTGTGATAAAACGCTGTATTTTAAAGCCTCGCTAATGTACTGACCGCTCGCAAAGAGTCGGGATTGAAAATGTGCTAAAAATCTTTGCGGAGAATAAAAAAATTCTGTAAGACAGCAAAATTGTTTGCCGCTTTTTTTTTTGCGAAGTTGATTCAAGTAAACGTAGGTTGGCCTACCAGTGTTTGCAAATTCTGTTTGTCGCGTGAAAGCGCCTTAATATATAGAAGACGTCCTAGCCAAAATATATAGAAGAGGTCCCAGCCAATGAAAGCCAGTGACCCACCTTTTCTAAGGAAAAAACACACAACAAAAATACAAACATGATCACGAGAGAAGAACTGAAAACTGTTAGGAGCTAACTTCAGTTCACCAAATACCTGTAGGTAACTTTCACGTTTTTGAGTAATGGGGTATCAACAGCGGACGGACACAAACACGTGGTCTTCACACCAGACTTTCCCATAGACAACAGCTCAACACGCAAGGACTCATGGAAACCAACGGCTCCAAATTTCGACGAACAATACCCGACCGCATTTGGAGCACCGAACAGTCCAGCCAAAGATGCAACGGTAACTATATGACCATAGTTAATCTCCATCATATGCGGAAGAAACGCTCGAGTAGTCTATAAATTCCAACGAAGAATGCAATAATTTTTTGATAAGTCACAGCAGCAGAGTGAAGGTATGGGTTAGTGGCACGGAGATTTGTCCAGAAATTTCAATAACCACTGAGTATTTTGATTAAATATAGGACAATGGTAACTCCCAAGATTGATTGATTATAAGCCCTAATACATAAATCAAATATAACCCAGTAGCCAGAACAGATTTCTACCTAACTTAACAAACCAACTTTGGCCAGAAATTTAAAGCTCCTGCAATCTATTTCAATCAAGCGTGACTACGCTGTATCATTGGTAAAAGACGTTAGCCTGACTGTGCATTAGTATTGGTAGAAGACACCTGAACAGAATATGACATTGATGAACAGCCTGAAGTTGTTCGCACGAAAGCACTAGTGGATAATGTGGAAGGTAGCTTCATGTCACGGCCACCTGTGGAACGTCTTTTCAGTTATTATAAGTTGTCCTACGTATAATAACAATTTCAAAACCTACCCAGTAATGAGCAGTGGTGTTGATTTCTACAGTCTTTGATAACTCTTTGTCAGTGCAGTCCATGAATTTGCGATAGAAAAAAACTCCAGCATTATTCACCAAGATGGTTACATGACCAACCTGACGTTTCACCTCTTCCGCAACCCGAGAAACCTCATCCTTATCTGCCAAATCACAACGAAAAGCATACACCGTGGCTCCTTCTTTTCTGACCTTTTCAGCAACCCTTTCCACGGCTTCTGAAATTGAACAACAGCATTGGAAGCACTTTAATGTAGGAGTCTTCAATCAACATTGATGATGATGATAATAATGATGGTGATGATGGTGAATGATGACGGTAATGATGATGATGATCATGATGATGATGGTAATGATGGTGATGATGGTAATGATGGTGATAATGGTGATGATGATGGTAATGATGATGATGACAATGATGACGATGACAATGATGGTAATGGTGATTATGATGATAATGGTGGTGATGATGATAATGGTGGTGATGACAATGATGATGATGGTGGTGATGATGGTGATGATGGTAATGATGGTGACTGTAATGATGGTGATGATGGTAATGATGGGGATGATGGTGATGATGATTATAGTGATGCTGATGTTCTTGATAATGATGATGGTGATGATGGCAACAGAGAGGGTGCTAGTGAGGGTGATGATGAAGATGGAGATAGTAATGGCAATTGTGTTTGTGATCATTCCTGTAAATCCACCCTGATTGTAAAGGACACTCATGGATTTTTACTCTGTTTTTTGTTCTCCCAGAGACTTGCAATACTCCCACAAATTTCTCTTCTGACAAATTTTTAACATTAACTTGAAACTTTTTCACTTTTTTCATGAATATTATCTAATGCCTAAAAATACTTTCTAAATACTCCAAGTACTTTAAACAGAAATTCAACTAACACTTACCCTCATTTATGTCCCAAAGAACAATTTTGACATTGAGTTTGGCCATTTCCAAGGCAATGCATTCACCAATTCCGCCACCACCTCCTAAGCAGCAATAAAAGAAGTACTGTATTTTCCACATAAATGTCTCTACTTGAATAGATACTTCCGTATGCTTGTGAACTTTTAATAAACTTCCTACCCAAATAAATGCTTCTTCTCAAATAAATGCCTTCCAAACAAGTACCAACAAAAGTTATTTAAGGATGAACTCATGGATGAGGACTAGATTCAAATGAAACATGTACTGTCTGATTAAGATAGTACCAAGGTATTTACCTGGAAAAATGCAGAACTGAAAACATTAACTTTTGTCATCAATAATCCAGGCTACGAGCATTACAGCATGAATTGGTTCCAACATGGAGGATAACCCATTTTAATGAGTAGTTATAGCTTCAGAGAGTAGCAAAGAACAACATGATTTACAAATTGTAAATTTAAATGCATTTGATTTTAATGCATTAACACATACATCATTTTATAAAATCAGAATATTCATATTGTGTGATTAAGCTTTATTCATAGGAGGTTTTTCTTTTAAATTTGACCAAAATGTTATGCTACACTAAGTTAACCTGAACAAAAATTTCCAGATTCAAGCATAAGTGACAGAAGACTGCACAGTTTGCATCATAACACCATGAACATCTTTTTAAACATATCAGGATTTTCCCTCATATTATCCTTTTGGGAGTCCTCGGGACCCTTTTTACCTAAAATTGAGGGTAAAAAGGAGAAAAGTGGGAGTCCTGAGGTTTTACTGTTTCTACCATATTGTTTTAGCATGAGGACACCTCTGTCACTGAATCACTCCTGTCGAGAATGTTGCCTCCGCAAACTGTAGTTCCCGACAAGTCACAAAGTTAAGCCAAAACTTTAATATAATCTCTCTTTCTTGCATGCAAATCCCAGTGAACCTCTAATGCAGTAATGCTAGTCAACTCTCTCCTTATTCATTAACAACAATAGCTTTATATCTCTAAACTGAAATGTCATCACCTTCAATAAAGTTCCTAATTTAATCTTATAATTACTAATTACATGCAAGTTCTGTCAGTCTCCAATACTCTCCAGTCTTTTCTACAACCTTGAAATCCAAGATGGTGTCCAATGTGTTTCCGATCTCAAGTCATTCACACAACTGAGAGCAATTTGAGAGCAAGAAAGGAGTTTAGACTGTATTAATAAACGATTCATGAGACAGAATTAGATTCAAAAGCTTTTCTTTTATTCTGTAACAAGGATTATTTCAGTCTGCTCAAATTATATATTAACTACAAAGATAAACTTGTGCATCCCAGAGGACCCTTTCACCTAGCACTTCTGTGTCCTTTTTATATTTTTCAAGCAAAATGTGCATCAAGGATGCACATTTGCATACAAGGGAAAACCCTGTATATTATTATTATCAATGTGATAAAGAAATAATATTTTAAGCATTCAGTGAAATAAATATGATTTTGCTGGTCGATGGGAGAGTTCCTGTCAGGGAAGGGTTATATCTATCTCAACCACCTCATTACTGGCAGGATCTGCTTCCATTTTTTTTTACTTTGGCATAATGCCATGACAATTTTACCAGTCAAAATAACGATTCCTGTTGGTGTGATTGAATGTCTTTCATCCAAATGGTTGCATAAATATGCTAATGAATATTACTATTTATGCTAAAATTTTAAATGAACTTGACAAGTGCGTGACTGAGAATCGATTCAATAAAATGAATGTATTTTCGCGTTTTTAAGCACGAGTTTGGCGTAAATTCCTGATAATAAACAGCGAAAGGTGCAAATGGGATTGACCAAAACGTTCTTAGAAATACTTGGTTGCTATAGGGTTATAGTTGAACCCTGATCCACATACCCTGCAAGTGTTAAATCTCATATGGTGGGGTTGGCAAACAAACTCTAAAATATGAATTGACGGTCTATCATGATAATCAGAATTTTCTTTCTTGCATACCAAATTACAGCAACCCACATCATGTAGTGATGCTGCAAGTCTGTTACAGCAAAGTATCCTGACAGAACTGTGAGACGTTTGAGCGAAATTGAATGATCTCGTAATTCTGTTTACTGTACTGTACCTGTAATTAAAACAATTTCACCATCAATCTTCTTTCTTGGCATGGGAATTATAAATCTGTAAGCTCTTTCAAGAAGGCTCCACAGAATGCGAAACAATAAGTCCACAATTTCTAAAGCAAGAGCCATCACGAACTGCACTGAGAATTGTTACTGACCCTTCGAATTTTTTCCGCTTCTGCTCCTTTACTCCCTCTTCCAACCATCAATCAACTCTTCTAGATTCAACTTCCGGTGGGCCGACCAAGCCTCAAATGAACAAAATATTAACAAAAAAACAAAAACATTCCTGAGGAAGTATTTTCATGCCATCGCTTCAGAGAGAAACTAAGTCGACCTCTCTTCAGTCTCATCAATATATGCTAGTGGCTTTGTGTTGAACAGGCGACCTAAGATTTCATATATTGTACACGAGGAGTTTTTCATCAGATATCCAAACACCGAGAAGTGAGTCGAAAAACGAGGCGACACCCGAGTTTTTTTTACCAATTTGGAGGTGTTTGGATATTTGATGAAACACGAACTTTCGAGTGTATGATATTATATCTCAAACGAATCTTTATTTAAAGAGAAAATCGGGTTTAAACTAGACGAAATTCTATGCTACTTAACATCAGATATCCAAATCACGTCTTGTTACTGGTTTTCTTTGTGTTTTTGTCATAAATTATTAATGAGTTTGAGTTACTTCGTTCTAAAATTGCAGAAAAATATAAGATTTGTTATCTCGAAAATATTTAACGCTGCTCGCTATGCGTCATGGTATCGCCGTAAACGCCATCTTGGACAATATGGCGGAGGCGAAAGAACTTCAATCAAATTTAGCCAACCACAAGGCCCAGCTTAGGCAGGTAAAAAGCCATCTCCTCTATTACTAAAATTTATAATAACCTTAAAGACTTAAGATTAGTTTGTTTTTTGTTTTTTTTTATTCCATTCACTGTCTTTCACTTGAAAAGGCTTACAATCTTAACAAATTTATTGACATAAAATGTAAAGAAAATTGACAAAACTATTTTATTTTACAGGTCGATGCTGCTTTGACTACAGAACCTGATAACGAAGAGCTCCTAAAATTAAAAAATGACCTTGAAGTAAGTGAGTGAATCATGCTATACAAATGACCCTAGTGAGTGAAACATACTACACAGGCAAATGTAGATGAATTAATTTTTTATAGATGTTTAAATCTTGTACTGTTATTCTTGCCTTTCTAGGAAGTTATTGCACTTACTTCAGATCTCGTACAGATGAATGAGGTTTGTTCTTTGCGAGTTATTTCAACTTGAAAATAAATGAAGATTAGTGTTTTATATTTGATGTTAATGATTTGTTAATACAAATTAATGTTTGATAGAATTTCATATTAAATATAGACAACCATTATAGTTCATTGAACTACAAGATAGGACTGCAGCAGCTTTGGTTGTAGTGGTTGCACATCTAACAGTTAAATTTTGTCCATCAATTGAAGAAAAGTTATTAAATAGTTATTAAATCTAATTAAATGGCTACCACCTTTATTGCTGTACAAATTATCCCCAATTCCCATTGCAACAGTGAGGTCTTTACCTTGTAAGTAAAGCTCAATACACCTTAAATTAACATCGTAACCTTTTTACTTTGGTCAAAATATGTAATTCCAGATCAATATTAGCTGATTTGTAAATACTATATTGTTTTAGGGAGCTAGTAGTGGTGGTGAACCATCTCAACAATCAACAGCCAAAACCACTTCAGGTTGGAAAGAAGGTGATTCATGTCAGGCCATTTGGAGTCAAGATGGTTGGTAAGTACAAGGTTAAATGTTTCAAAGAACAACTCAGATTATATCAATTCATACCAGCTCTCGGTAGAAAGTGACAGGTCATTTATAGTGACACCTAGCCTGTTTGGAAAGAAATCATACAATTTTATTCTTTTAGGAATTCTTTATAGAATTAACATTTTAACAAGCAGCAAATTCTGGATAATTTCATTGTATAGCTTTTTATTAATTCTTTTGTGATATTTTTTGTTTATATAATCATTAACTTTTAACACTTGTAATTTATTTTACCATGTTTTAGAGGGCTACAGGTTTTTTAACACATAATATTATGTTGTGTAGTGTTGTGTATTGTTTTAATCTTGCTCTAACACATATTACTAAAAGGAGTTCTAGCTTCACTTCTCCCAGAGCTTATGGGCATAATAAACATGCAAAAGATTACAAAAAACCCTTTAATTCATGTATATAAAACAGCTTGGAAATAGCTATTGAATTACCAGTATGTTCATGTATGTCAAGAGCAATCTTTTCACTGTTTCCTCATCATTTTTGTTGCTGTAGTTATTATGATGCAACTGTTGATAAAATCTCAGATGATGGTTTAACTTGTACAGTGACTTTGGAGCCATTTGGTAACACTGAAATAGCAAAGGTAAAATTTACTTGAACATATACTTTTGCTCTTTATCAGTGCTACCAGTATCAATGAAAAAACTCAAGTGTGACAAATCATGCTCACCAGAGTAGGTTTTAATAATAGGGATCATGGCTTCCTTCAAGGGCCCATTTACCCAATATGACTGTCATATACAATTGTTCATTTTGATGTATCTGATTCAGTTATAGGAGTCTTTAAGACCAATTGCAACATTCACAAGCAAATAGCAAATGGGAATTTTGCTTTTATCACATAATCACATATGCCAAAGTGAAGAATCATACAACAATTGTATCACGTGGACACACCTTAAAATAATTGAAGCAGTTCATATCTCCAACCACTAATGACTTACCTGTTAGTTTTTCTAATCCCTATATTATTTTTATCTGTCAATAGTCATGAGATCAATGTCAAACTTATTCCAGTTCTTATGTGCAGATTTCGTTCAACACTGGCAAGACTAGACAATATGAAGACATTCATTAAGCTCAAGCCCTCATAACAATGACTTTTGTAAGCTCTGTCTGCTCATCTGTTCTAAGGGTTTGAGCTTGGTGAATGTCTACATATCCTCCTTGATATAACAAGCTTCCCACATGTTCTTTGTATGTAACATTTGTCTCACTGACGTGATTCTTCAGGATTCAGCTGGATTTGAAACTGATGTTGCTGTGTTGGGACAGGGAACATCCACTCTCAAATGCCTCCCGTTTGTACTTTGAGCATGCAGAGAGTTGTCAAACCAATCCAACATGGCAACCAAAATAGTTAATAAAGTCATATTGACACACAAAGCTAAACTGACATGAAGGCAAGTTGGCAAACTATCTTACTGTCAGAAATGTTATTCAAATTTTATGCTGTGTAATTAATCAACCTGGATCCCCAGCCAAAAAAAGGATCAAATAAACAAAAAAGCAGTCACAGCTGACAAGGTCAAGCTCCAGCAGGACCTCATAGGATGCAACATTAACAAGAATGTGTGCATTAAATAGTATAAACAAGAGATATACCATTATTATTAGTGAAAAAGCAATTCATATTACTTATTTCTGGTTGGAAGAAGTTGATCAGGCAAACACAATTTATGACAAAATACTTATGTACCAGTGTATAATCACATTGATTAGTCACACTAGCAGATTGAGGTTGGAAGCAAGTGCAAGCAAGAGTACATTTATACTTGCCTCATTGATAGCACTGTTTTCTGGTTGATTTGCTAATGAATTATTCAACTTTTCAGTGCAGAAGTTTATTTTAATGGTTTCTACCTTTAGTAATTACTCTGGCATGAAATTAATAGCTGACATTCTTCATAACTCTTAAAATGCAGGTGTCCTCTTTGAAGAAAGTTGGTGAGTCTGGTTTAAAGAGGGCTGCTACCAGTAGTTATGACCAGGAAGATAAGGAGGAAGGCAAACAGACCAGTCAGTTGAGCAAGTATGTATTTCTCTTGAAGGACAATGTCAAAATGTTACTGGAAAATCAAATTTTGTTTGCTTGTGAGTTATGTTAAAATGTGCAAATCACCAGTCTAAGGTGTTTTTTACTTCTTAATTCACACATTTGTAGGCTGATAGAATGTTAATGTCTTGAGTCAAATATAGAGCATGCCACCAGGTAACAAATTGCCTGCCGCATCAATTGTTATCAAAAGGGCAAAATGAAACATAGCTCAAGCTGGGGATTTGAAATGAATATATATAAAGGAATGGAATGAAAGGAGGGGAATGGAATGGAAAGAAAAAGAAAGAAAAGTGGAGGAAAGAAATGAAATGGAGAGGAGTGAAAGGAAATGAAAGGAGGGAAACAAAACAAAAGGACAAGAGAAGAAAAGAAAGGAAAGAAAAGGAATGGAAAGGAAAACAAGGCAAAGGAAATGAATGGAGGGAGGGGGAAGGAGGAAAATTGGGGTCACAGAGTCAGGGAACTGGGATGGAGTCAGGGAAGTAACCTACCAAGTACTGCTGCCTAACAAACCAAAACACACTCAACTCAACCAACAAAAAAAAAATAAACAAAAGGAAGTTTCTAAGTCTTCTGGGCATTTGCAATATTTTTGTAGTACTAGTAAGTGATTAGAAACATACATTGATATTTTAATTTACCCTAATGCTGCATAAGCCTGGATATTCATCCACTCCTGGCAGTATCGGTTCTCAATGTGATGACACAAAGTGCTCACACTTTTTAAGGGCTGAACGGGAAAGGCTGAAAGAAATAAAGAAAAGGAAATCCCTCAAGAAGAAGCAGAAAAGAAAGGTATGAAGTCTTTCGTTTTGAGAATGGACTGAAACGTATTACAAGATCTGTACTAGGGGGTAACTGACAGTATTGAAATTGAAAGAACGTGATGCAGCTGATGCTAATTATAGAAGAACATGGATGGAAAAAAGCATGACGGAAAAGCAGAGGACTCCGTGTCTGAAGTGGACACCATTTGCCTGTTGCTGTTCCACTTCTTGATTTTAAAGGTATTCAGCGACGAGATTAAAAAGGGAACAATAACGTAGGCACTTGGCATTCAGACGATATAAAAGAATAATTAAAGCGTCAAGTAAAACTGCTATATGGAGAAGCAGCTGGAATTCAGCTTTTAAAGAGAGCGAATGACTCCAAGTTTATACTTAGAGGAAACAAACCAATGGATGATTGATGAACGTTTGTCTAGGTCTAACCTCAGAAAAAACGAGTTCTGAGCCCCGCTAAGATATTTTCAAGTTCCCACATTTCCTACATATATCACATTAAACAAAATAATATTACTTCAATTGTTTTCTTTAAAGTACTGACTGCGCTGTTTTCTCGTTAGGAATTATGCCTCATGTAAGTTATTCCAATTTCAAACCGGCCTCAGTTTGTCAAAGTGACTACAGTAGACACAGTATCTTAGACAATGCGCATCAACAATTCTTACTGAGTATGTGCGTATAAATGACAGTTTATATCTTCTAAATATGTACCTTGTTCACTTTTCAGGAGTTGAATGAAGCTCGGGAACGAGAGAAAACTAAATGGTTAGATTTTTTTAATGGGCCGAAGGTGAGGCCATATGGGATTCACGTTTTACAATGACATCAAAACTCGATGACGTATTAACATTAACAGGGTGTCAGCTGAAGGATGATGTGGGACTTACCTAAGTGGCGACCTCATTTTCACAAAACGCTCAACCACTTTTGCGGCAAGGGTAATAGATGTACTATGCACTCTATATTCTTGTGAAATGAAGTGGTGGGTGACCTCAGTCGCTTAAAAATAACCTGTTGATCCAACACCACTCGCTGAAACAGCTATCCGAAGAACAGAATACTGCGTAGATAGTGATAAATAAGGTAGAAAGTTAAAAGGTTGATAGCTGCCGTGACTGATCTCGAAGAACATCGACGTTTTCGAGCAAAGGCCCTTTGTCAGGAAATAACGTTCGGACGAAGGGCCTTCGCTCCAAACGTTGATATTCTTTGAGATCAGTTACGACAGTTATCAACCTTTTAACTTTTTACACTTTAGAAATGATTTTCGCGAAGGTCCTTAAGGCTGTTACCTGGGTCAGATCCACCATTTCACTTGAAATCAATTTCCTTCAGGTATGAACCGTAACCACCATTGGTTATGTTTACACTTGGCTGAAATTTACGTCGAATAAAATGGCCAGTATATCCTTAGGAATAACCTCAAGCTTGTTTTTAAAACTCATGTTCTTAAGTGCTTATGTTGTTTTCAAATTCTTGCAGCATGGAAGTAAGAAGAAAGGCATTTCAAAGAAAAGCATTTTTGCATCTCCCGCTACTGTGGAAGGAAAGGTATGAGAAAAGACTACGTGGTAATTCACCCGGAGCAAATTTGATGGAAAGAGAGCTCCTTTGGTCCACCCTAACTCACCCCAAGCCCCTTATATTATAATTGTATACCAGTACTACCGCTATTCAACTAAAGGAGGTATTTTTGTAGTGTTCTTGTGCTTTCCAAAATATATATCTCACCGGTCATCAGGTTGCGGGTTCGATCCCTGTCTTAAGGCTCAGAAATCTTTTTCCTGAGGATAGAGCTTGACGAACGTTCATCTATCATTCACGAAAATGCTGTCATTCTTGAAGGTTGGAGTCGGTACCTGTGGTATAGGAGGACAACCTATGACGAATTTCGTTCAGCCGGATAAACTGGTGTACAGAAGATAATCAAGAACAAAAGCGACGTACTTACTTTAATTAAACTTGGGCTCTATCAGACAATGTTTCCCCAAATGATGGACTCCAAGTAATACTCAAGATGAAAGTAAAATATACACTTGCCTGTGCTACGTTTGTTTGGGATGAAACCTTCACGGATATCACTTTTGAATACAACAAAACTTAACTGGAGTTTCCAACTGGCTTAATTTAGAAAAAAAAAAAAAATCTGCCAAAAAATCTTTCTCACAGCAACAGACTATCTAAAACACTGGTTGATCTATATTTTGGTCCATGCGTTACACCTGAACGAAAATTTTTCAAATCAGAACGCATCCCTGTAGATTGTTCATATAATGTAAGGGAAAACATATGCATAGTTTTGGAATGTTAATGCACGTACTTAAGTGTTGGTAAAACTTTTCATAGCACATTAGTGCCCACTATAAAAGCAATTTCTTAGAAGTCATATCATGCTACAAAATCCTGAAAGTGGAACTGCTTTGCAGTTAACCTCTTGGAGTTGTTTCTGATGATTAATGTATAGCTTATGAGGTTTTTTCTCTTAACGTATTTAGAAGTTCCCGTTATATGTATAGCTTTGTGAATAAATATCTAAATTGTGGATGTTATGGCTAGGGTTAGGATATTTTGAGACGGGCTTAACTTCCAAGAATCCTTTGATTCGCATAAAAGGTCGGCCATTGAACACGGTCGGGTCTTTTCGGTCAGTAGACCATTTATTTAGGTGTGCGCGCGCATTGGTGTTAACGAGTCAGGTGCATAGAATGTTGACGGAAAATGAAAATCTGTTTACAAATACATTGGGTCCAAATTTTGAAGAAGTAATTTTTTGGATCTCATACCTCAAAAGTTGTTGAATTTCTTTTACTTCATAGTGAAAGAAAATGCTTCATGAAAACTTGGACAAAATTGTCGCCTATATGTTACGCATGATAGAAGTGTTTTTTTGTATTTTTCGCAGCAGTGCACCTTTTGACTGTTATTACAACAAGATGGTTCAATTCAAGCATCAGTTGATGTCTCTAAATAACACAGGACACTGTTTCGAGCCTAACTTGGTTTGTATCGTCTTTAAAACGTTCGCAAGGCAAAATTTCAACGTGTTCTATTTAGATTTAGAGCTTCTCGCATCGTCACTTAGGACATGGAGAGCTTTGGGTCGTATTCAATGAAAACAATCGGCCAAGTAGAATTGCATGGAAGCGTTTCGCAGAAATAAAACAAAAATATAGTGTCCATAAAGAGTCTTTACAATTTAAAAATTTTATTACATAGGCAAATGATTAGGTAAATCTGTGGAATTTCTGACAATATGAGGGGTAGATATCGAAGTTTTTTTTTTACATTTAATACATTTCTACATGGGCACAATTCGTTACACGAAACACGTCAAGACGGTATTCAATTTCTTGCCATGTTCGCTGTAGCGTAGCCTCATATGGTAGCGATGGCATCAGTAATTCTTTGCTTCAGTTCGTTGATGTCCCGTATCTTTGTTCGATACACGATAGTTAAAAACTTTGATAACCACTGAGTACATTGAATAAATTTAATAATAACATTTCACCGTTTGCCTTTGTAATAAAACTTTTAAATTGTAAAGAGACTTTATGGACACCCTGTACATCCCTAGTTTAGCGTGGCGTGGCTTCCTCCACAGCCATAAAATTTAAAATACTTCGTTTATTGGTGATGGCATGGCAGCTTTCTTAAACTCTGTGACATCAAATGGCCAAGACCACGGCTTCATTCACGCGCGCGCAGTTTCGATTTTTCCAAGAGTGATTTCGACATGAATTCTTCGTGAGCTTCAGGTAAATATGGCAACCACCTATGGTTAGGTTCAAAGTGTCAATGCTGCGATTTATGTTGTGAACGACAAGTTCGCCCCCCTGACTTGCTCCATCCAGATCACCAGTCTTAGCAACGACAGGTGGGTGGTTTCGATGGTGGAGGTTGCATTGGGCGAGGTGAGGATGATGATAATTTGTCCGCTGAATCCTCGTTCTCTAGAATCTTTCAAAGAAGAGTTTTACTTAACTTTTAAAACTACCAAACAGCATCACTAGTACCTCCTCAACAGGGACGCAACCAGGAATTTTGAAGGGGAAGATTCAGAGGGTGATATCAAGGAACAGTCAGGACGATGTTGATAAATTCTAGTGCAGTAGATCCAGGTGGCTTTGGAAAATGGAGGCCAAAAACTGTCGCTGTCAGGTCACACATAAGACCTCCCACCAAACGGGCAGGGGTCTCGATCCCTCCTACTCCCCTGTGTCCCTGCTAAATCAAATAGGGAGAGAGTCATGTCAGCACCAATTACAATGGACAGTTCTTTCAACGTTTGTTCACTTGCTTCATTCCCCGAATTTGAATTAAGAATAAAGGATTCGCCTTATTCTGCTCCTAAGTTTTAAACTTTACCTTGCATCCAGCAAATCGATGAGGCCATTTCTTGCGGCGGAACGTATAGTTTTGAATTTAGAACACAAACACTTCACAGACAAAGTACTCACTGAAAAACGCACCTCATTTACTAGAAAACGGACTGCCTCCTTTACTCCTGTATTCCGCTTTGCAGATGTCTCAAACCATCCAGCGAAACCCTTTTCTTTGCAATAATTGTTCACTATCTTTTTGTCAAGAGAATGATCTAGGTCACACTATAAACGCAAAAAATATCAATCAAAAATGATCAATTAGACGGTTCAGGTATAAGAAATTCAATTTTAGGGTTTTAGTGGATTTTTCTTGACGTCTTAGGTCCAGAAAACAAAGTAAGGCAAGGAAAATCACGAAATTTCCTAACAAAATTACAGGAAATACGACCAAAACTCTTCATTTCGATTCACAGTAATTTTATTTTTTTTTCTAACTGTACAAAAAAGCTAAGGCACATTTTTATCCCAATTGTCCGCTGTCACGCATTTTGTCAAAAGCGTAGAGCATACAGTACCGGGAAAAGAAGACAGCTGTACGTTTACCCACGATGCTTTGCAAACTTAAAGTAATCACAACTAAAGAATGTTTGGCATCAGTGGTGTAACGGACTATGGTCAGGGTTAGAGCAACTCCTAAGGGCCCCCCGATGAATCTGTAAAGACAATTGAGAATTATAGTCTTGAAATTGTCAACACTAAGTCGATAAAAACGGGGGTGACGAGGGCCCCCGAACGAAAATCTCCTAAGGGCCCCCTGTAGTTCCGTTACGCCACTGTTTGGCATATTACTATGAATTGTCGGTAGCGCAAAGAATGGTGGCTAAGCGTTTCAGTACAATGCTTTGCCAAGTGAAATTAGTTCTAATAACAGCTAATGAACGTTTAGTAACATGAAGTAGGTATGAGCTTTCTTCCAACCCAATTTAATCTTTTCGAAACCCAGTCTTCCTACATTTCAGTAAGATACAAAGTTTACTACGGGCGCAGGATTATGGTAAAATATCAAAGGCACCATTCCATTGGGTAAAGTTAATCGCAGCGGTAGAATAACTTAAATTTGCTCACAGTAACCGAATTCTTGTCGTGAGCATTGTACACTGTCGACTATGGCTGCAATTGAATCAACAACAAAATGTTCACCAGAGATTTACCGGGCAGAAATTTTAGATGAAAAATGAAGATGAGGGGCTGAGCCGAGATCAGAATTCGAAGATGTTATGTCATCACACTCAGGAATTAGTAGTCAAGAGATAGAATCACACGGATAAAGTTTAATAAAAGTTCACTGGCGTTCCGTTGCCCAGTAGCAACATTTTCAAATTAATTAACAGATCCAATTCAAATATTATGCAAAATGTATGAATCACCAATACATGGAAATCACATTTTAGAAACCTTACTAGTCAAATTTTAATCTTACTTTGTTGGCCAAAAGTACAGCTGGCAAAGGAGATCCATCGGAGAGAAGTATTTTGCTGTCTAAATCATCCTTCCATCTCTCCACCGCTTCCAATGTCCCAGCTCTCGTAACATCAAACGCAATAAATGCTCCAGCGGCCTCTTTGTAGTAGACCTAAAAACGCAATAAAATTTTAAAAATTCAAAGCAGTTCGCAGAGAAATGAGAATTTTCATCTATGAACGATGTTCTTTCCTCTCCGTTCCTTCTAATTTTTGTCCCGATTTTGTCCCTTTCCATCCCTCCGAGGGGAGTAAACTGCCCCTCCCCCCTCACCTACGTTACTGCTGTTTTTGCGTCTTTTCTGCTCTACTTAATAGTTGCGTTTCAGCCGATTCAAGTAATACCATCGGGGGCTGTATCTTTCCTTTACTTCCTAAGACCACCAAGTTCTGTTTAAAATCTTTGATGACACGCCAACGACATATGAACAGACAATTGACAGTCTGACTCAACACTACTGGCAAAACGTCACGGCCTCATATTTAGTGTCGTCTGGAAGCTCCGCTTACATAGCTCTTTGTTTTAAAACGACGTGAATGATTAATTGTGCTCAAGACTCAAAGTTCAAATCCAAACAACGGTTTTAAGATGAATTTTACAGCAGGTTCAATGACTATAGATGCAAACTCATGTGAAACTTATTGAACCAAACAAAAAAAACTACAAATATCTAGAACGTGGATACAATATTCAACAATAATCTGTTCTCCTTATTACGTCAGCTGAATACAACACCAGAACACTTAGCGATTTTTTCATTTTCATGCAAACATGGAATTCCCAAAGCAAATAGAAAGAGAATAATTGTTCAGATTAACATTACAAACAAGATTTCGAAAGGCATGTGTGTGAGATGTTTAAAACCACTGACTTGCAACATTACAAACAAGATTTCGAAAGGCATGCGTGTGAAATGTTTAAAACCACTGACTTGCCGGGACATAGGTACAAGGAAATGGCTTACATAATCAGCTTGTGATTTTTGAAAGGGGGGACAAAGTCCAAAAACTAATGTATGTTGCTCTTGGTGGGAGAACGCTACTCGACTAAACGGTAAACTTTTCTATTTAAGTATTACGAGAACGCTTCAGAATTACAACTCCTGCCGGGAATATTGATTTTTTTTTCAAATCTCAGGGAATGGACAAAGGATCCTTTCCACCAATGGGAGTCAATTATCCCCTTTGCTGCCCTTAGTTGTGGTCTTCTTGCACTAGATAGAAAATCTTAGGTTGGGAGCTTTCTGAGTAGTTTCTCACAAAATTATGTGGTTCTTACTCGTGTCATGCTTCCGTATCTTTCTTGTCCTACAACAAAAAAAAAAAAAATAAACAAGTAATTAGAGATTTGTAAGGAACTATGTACTTGGGTGAGGGACAAGGATGTTAGCGCTACTCCAAGTGAGCGAACCCATACCGGGTAAGGAGAGAAAACTCTACTTGACCGCGGCTGGGATTCGAAACCGTGACCTTCGGTTCACTAGTCCGACGCTCTACCAAATGAGCTACAAGGCCAAGTCGGGAGCAGGCCGTGGGGTGATGGTATATCTATTTGATAAATCGAAACTAACTAGTTTCATCCATATCAGCAGACTACGTCTGTTATGCTTCTAAAGTTAAGTAATTGTGAGGAACTATGTACTTGGATGAGGGACAAGGATATTAGTGCTACTCCAGTTAGAGATTTGCTCTGAGTGGTAAAAACTGAAACAGGTTTACAATTCCCTTTTACTACGAAAGCTAATTATTATCAAAGAGTACTAAATGAATCCAATTGATATGACGCAATACTTTCACATATACTCACTAGTTCACTGATCACTTGTTTTTTTAAGCTTTTTTGGTTATTTTTGTGATATTATCTTCTGTCAACTGACTTTTTCGGTAAAATAGAATAAACGTAATTGCGAGGAGAGTGCGCGTAATCACGGTTTGATTAATGAAGCAGAATTTTATTATAGTAAAATTATATACTTTATTACAGTAAAATTAATTTTATTATGCTGTAATAAAATTGTGCTTCATTAATCAAACCGTGATTATGCACACTCTTCTCGGAATTACATTTATTGTGATATTATCCACTTCCACTATTAACCGTGAGTTGCAGTCTGTCATTCGATTTAAGTATTTTGGGCTTATCACAAAAATGCAGTACGTTGCAAAAAATTTAAAAGTAATATTATGTCAAAAATCGAAAGAGTTTTATTACAGGTTATTCTCTCGTTGCCAAAGTACTACGTAACCTTTAAACTTTTAATTTTAGGCTTCCTTTTTCTTCACTGTATTTAGCCTTGAGGTTTAGGTAATGACAGCTAGCCAGTTCCTGCCACATGTACTGTATTTCATACATCAAGGTGGTCTTGGTGATCTATGAAGGATTCGTCTTCTGCGAGCGTTTAGTGTTTTGGCTGGAAATATCGACGAGTCATCGTACTGATTAAGTTCCTCTTCCTAGGAAACATATCAATATTCAGCCTCGGTTTCCCCATATCCCCTGAGTTCGTGGAGGGTTACGTTGATAGTTTAATACCTGCAATATCCCAGAACTGTAATTTAATCTTGAGGTCGTCATTCCAATTTATAACCTTCAGGGCAAAATCAGCCCCTATCTAAAGTAAACGCATGTTATGAGAAAAAAACTGACATAACTCGTGAGCGGTGTTGATAATAATTTTAGAGATCATGATGAATTTATCATATTTGTCATTGTGCAGTGAGCCAATCGGCTCCTGCTCGAGACGTTCGGTCAGGCTAGATATCAAACGGAAAGATGTAACGCGTAAAAGTGCAAAGAATACGGAGTTATGTCCCCACATTTACCTCATTCGTAGTTTATGGTATGCATATATATATATATATATATATATTCCGTCTGTAGTTATATATATATATATATATATATATATATAATGTATTAAATGTTATCAAATTAAATATTCATGAGGAAAAGACTAAAGAAAATCATAAGCGTGTCGGATCTATATAAGTGATAAAGATACACATGCCTTTATACGTGAAGAAGTTCAATTTTTTCGGCTTACGAACGATAAATTTCCAAACTTTTTTAGCGAATTAGCATATTAAGAGGTGAATTTCATAAGACATTTAAAAAAAACTCGCAGTTCGTGCTTTATCGTGTCTACAACACTCGGCTATCGCCTCGTGTTTTAAATCCCGATAAAGCACTCCTGCTCGGTTTTTAAATATTACGTATAAAATTCATTAAAAATTCATGAGGAAAAGACAAAAGAAAATCATAGCAGTGTCGGATCCATATGCCATAAAGATACATGTGCCTTTATGTGTGAAGAAGTTCAATTTTTTCGGCTTATGAACGATAAATTTCCAAACTTTCTTCATGAATTAGCGTATTAAGAGGTGAATTTCATAAGACATTTAAAAAACTCGCAGTTCGTGCTTTATCGTGTCTAAAACATTCGGCTATCGCCTTGTGTTTTAAATCCCGATAAAGCACTCCTGCTCGGTTTTTAAATATTACGTATATATATTTCTAAACTTCATTAATGATTCAGGAGGAAAATACAAAAGAAAACCATAACCGTGTCGTGTCTTTACATGGGATAAAGACACATGTGACTTTATTTGTGATACAGGAGGTTCATTTTTTCGGCTTAGAAAACATAAATGTGCAAACTTTCTTCGCTCGGTTTTTAAATATTAGGTATAAATGTAAATTCTCCCGCTTGGTTTTTAATTATTACGTATATATGTAAATACACCGAATAAATACACCGAATATATATATATATATATATATATATTTATACATACACGGTATATTTTGTGATTTTTATTGGCATTATTCAATGAATTAATCTTCCATTTTTAATTCCTGATAAACGTCAACACACCCCCGCTTTTATAAGTGTTTACGGCAGATAAACACTGGTGAGGTACAAAAGAAAAACCCACTCAATCGTTAAAACTGCACTCATTTCCTTTCACAGTTCTTGCAGGGAACATTTTACGCACCCGTATTTTTCATGACTGACATGGGACGAACAGACCACAACTCAGTCAGAAAAGTTGTCCCGCAAATAACTTTCTGACACCCTGCATTCCTTGCATGCAAAGGGTAACGTCACATGAGAAACTCGCGCGTACCTCGTAATTGGATTATTTTTTTTTTTCTTACAGTCCAGGACATTTTAAACGTTTTAACGGTTGTCATTAGTGACTTTCAAAGGATACAGTGGGTTTATAATGGACTGAGAAGTACTGACGAACGTATCTTTTGATGAAACTTGTCTTGCCAGTGCCAACGTCTCCAATGACAAGCACTTTAAAACCCTTCTCATTCTTCTCGTCTTCCTCCTTCATCTGTAAATACAGTTTCATGGTAAATGCTTGCCACAAGCCTCTTAAAACGAGACAAAATCTTTCTGAAGTATTTCCCTTACCTTAAACAATGCCATGTAATTCAAGCGTGGTGTACAGCTGTGAAACGAGAGATCCTAGAATGTCGATAGAATTCCAGGCCAAGGAAGTTCGTCATCGTCATTCTGCGTTCCGTTACTAAGTACACAAAAAAAGAACCCTTGCACTTTTGATCAGATCATTTGACCGATGATGGTGCAACTTTACGTAACAAAGAATTTAACAGAACGTTAAGAGTGTTCGTCCGGAGGGCGATTGCTTTGCTACCGGAACTTCACGTCGGAAATTTAGACCAACAGAAGGATCGACAGTCTGAACAGGTATGGACAGTTATTCGGCTTACATAAAGGACAGCAAATCAGCAACCTCCTACCGTGAATTGTTGTCGGAAACTCGTATCCACGAAAGAGTTTACACAGTTTTCGTACATTCGGTAAGTAACAAGTGTCCAAATCTCGAAGTCGATCAGTGTTTGTCGTGCCGTATATAGATCCATAAACATCAAAATCAATCAGGTTAAAATGACAGTTGAACGATGGATTATGTTGGTCTTATTTCTGGTTATGTAAATTAACTCTTAAGATGATAATTCTGTCAACAGACCTGTTTCGTCACGGGGTTTGTTCAACCACCTCAGATCATGTGACGATACCCTGGCAAAGAATTGTTCCGTGGGCTCTTCACACACAAAGTCCGATACAACAGATACTTTGAACTAGAGGACAAATGACAGAACAATTAAAGCGTGAACAAAGAGAAAACCGAAAACAAAAGGGAAAAAAAAGTCATTCACTAAAGAGTTAACCCTTTTGTACGTGACTTTTTTTTCCTTCAGTTCTTTTTTTCTCTTTAGTTATTTTTTTAGTTTTTTTGTTCTATTTCTTCCGTTGTTGTAATTCGTCGTTGTCCCACCATCGTATGCTAGAAAGGCTTCATATTTAGTGACATCAACATAACCGTCAAAACACGCGTACATCACGAGGTCTTGAAAGGGAAATTCACACGCTTACAGAGATCTGATCTGTTCCAGACTTACTTTATATGCAAAGAGGTAATATGCAAAGTCAAGACCGCAGAGAAGTTGACAAAACGAGGTGACTTAGCGACAACTTTCCCACGAAATACTTACGTTTTTGGGAGACGACTTTTGGGAGTAACATTTAACGCTTCGAACTGCAAAGTTTCAAGCGATTTCGTTCAGTTGTTTCTTAGATATGCATGCGTGATTGTTCAATACTGTTTAACGTGTCAACCTCTTGACATCATGGTTTACCTCCTCTGAAACGTCAGCCCGGCTTGACGAATGAATACTTTAAAAGTAATCTTAAATAATCGGAACTGATTATCTTGCGCGCTGTTTTAAAATTTAAGTATGAAAAACTTTAATATCATTGTTAAGATTACAAAGTTTGCCGGTATTACGAGATCTAAAGAAGAAAATACGTCTACTTGAACAAAATACAGCTAAAACCGTTCTCTGACCGCGCTTAAACGCTTACACTTGTTTAAACCATGAAATAAAATAAAGTGCTGCGTAGGCACTGTTGAAATCTTAGTGAAATGATCAAAAAAAAAGGTCTGATATCACCTGGTTTGCTGATCGGTGATATTTTAGGCGAGTGACGAGCCACTATCTCATTTAAACTTGTTTTTGTTTTTCCATTCTGATTGGCCATTTGTTGTCACATGACCATTTTCACACACACACACACACACACACACACACACACACACACACACACATATATATATATACATATATATATATATATATATTCCGTGTTTTTCGATACTCCAACGTTTTCTCTCTGACGAAGGGCCTTATTTATTTATTTAAGATTATTTATGCACGGTAGCCATTCAGCACACTAAGCTGTTTTTCAATGGGCCGTGCTTTGCTTCAAGAATCTATTAAATTACAAAAATTTGCGAAGCCTACATACTAATCAGCTTCACCCTATAATAACTACCTTATTTACAACCTATCAACATACTAATTATATTACAAACTACCAATTATTAATAATATATACAAACATAACTAACAATTAACATCATACAAGTGTTTAGAATCCACACAAGCCCAAATCATGCAGGTCAAACAAGTGTCGTCCTGAAATGTCTTGGACAATCTTAAGGCCGTTATCAATTACTGTTTTCTAAATTTTGGAAATAGTGATCAATTAGACTTTTAAATCTTGTCGTAGATAGAGTTTGATACTCAGAAACTATATCGCGAGGCAATTTGTTCCATGCAGCCGCTGACCTATATGAGAAGGACTTTTCAATAAAATCTGTATTAGGTTTGTTTAAGTGAAGTTTTCGATCGTTGCTTCTTAGGTGATACATAACATTATTCCTGACATTAAACATTTCAGATATATATTCTGGTAATTTTCCTTGTAATGCTTTAAAAGTAATGTTTAATTCCCGTTTCTTTAAAATGCTTCAATCGGAGCCCATCTCAAATCAGCAAAAATCTCCTTCGACCTAACATCGTAACTAGATCCCGTTATAACACGGGCAGCTCTTTCCTGCAATTTGTACAGCTTATTCAAGTGTGCACGACCACCATCATTCCATAAAGTAGAACAGTAAGTGAAATGAGGTAGGACTAGTGAGTTATAAATATTCATCAGTGCATTTTGGTTTACATATTGTTTTGATCTTCTTAATAAACAAATAGCTTTAGATATCTTTTTGCACTGTTCATCATTGTGTTCATTCCATTTTAACTCTTCATCAAGAATAATTCCTAATACTTTCTTATTTATTACTAGCTTAATTTCATGCCTTCCAATCATAATATTTGGAGTTTCAGTAAATTGCCTTAGTCTCTTTTTTGATGCTATTAGCATAAACGCTGTTTTTTTAATATTTAAAGTCAATTTGTTTGCTGTTAGCCAAGTATTGACATTATGTAGATCTGCATTGATCTTGTTTTCAATGCCAGTTGGCGAAGTTCCTGAACTAGACAAGTTGGTATCATCTGCAAACATCGAAGTTTGAGTATTTTGAAGACAGTTAGGAAGGTCATTAATATAGAGGGAAAACAATGATCCCAGATTTGATCCTTCTGGAAC
Source organism: Heliopora coerulea (assembly GCA_030142905.1). NCBI lineage: Eukaryota > Metazoa > Cnidaria > Anthozoa > Scleralcyonacea > Helioporidae > Heliopora > Heliopora coerulea. Next base: position 1,114,298 of record JASJOG010000089.1, read on the forward strand.
ACCACATAGAATTTTTTGGGCTTTGACTTTGTACCTTGTAGTATACAGATTTGCATTCTGTTGTCTAAACGTTAGAAAACTACTCTTTACATTTCGGCATTACTCAGACCTTTTCGATCATTACACTTGTTTAAACCTGACCGCGGTTCTGATATTAAAATTTCTCCGTTTTTCGTAATTTAAGAGTAATTGACAGTGGAGTTGACCTAGTGCCTGGACGCCAGAAACGCGGGCGACGCCTTAAGAATAGGTCTACTCTTGACTCGGAAAATTTTTGCAGGAAGCCCGTTATATCGAAGAAATTCGAGTGTTGTGTTGATGAATGACACATACCAGTGGTGCAGGAAGCAGGGGGAGCCCGGGGCCCGCAGCCCCCTAACGTTTTATTTACGGGGGCCGCAATATCGTTCGCCCCACCTTAAAAAGAGACATGGTAAAATGTTTTCTAATTTTTCTCATCGCGTGTATATGCACTTCAAAGTTAAAATATAAAATATTTAAAAATCTAATGAACTGCACATATTCTAACGATGGTTGATACTTTACTATAATATAGAATTGCGCGGAGCCACGACATTTTATAATTGTATTTAGTTTTTTAATTCACAAATTAGTAATCCACTGAAACATTCATTTCCCGTAAACATGAAGTGTGATTTACCATAGAAGTATAACTGAAAGTATTGTCCCAGTATTTTCAACAATATAGGCTATGAAAACATTTATGTAAAAACGCCCACCCCGAACTAAAATTTTGTTCCCGGTCCGCGTAAGTTCAACTAATTTCCTACGCCACTGACACATACTTACATACCCATAACTGCTTCTCAGAAATGTCATATTCTCTATACACTACTCTTATGCACTATTCGCTCACCTTCAATGATTCGCTGTTAAATTCCAAGACTTTCAAGGCCTGCAAATTTAAATTCTAAAATTCTACGAGTTTCCAGGTTTTCCACGACTCGTAGGTATCCCGTTTAAAACACTTATATTTGGCGTTTAATTTCAAATGACATGTCGTGCTTGGTTAAGTCTAATCAATTTTAGAATACTGAATTTAATTTCTTTTTCGTGTAAATCAGTCCGATGAGGTTCTAGGTGATGTAATGGCATATTGTTCATATATTGATTATCATAAAAATATATCAAATATACAGGCTAAGAAGAGAATATTTTATGATAAACCATGGTTTATCGTGAAATATTCTGTTCCTGTTACTCTGAGGTTGATTCTGAAATAGAATCAAATCAGGCCAAGAAGAGTTTGTGAAAATATTAGAAGAACTAAAATAAAATTAGAGAGCGTTTTCGACTTCATGTCATGAGATTTTAAAGTTGAAAACGTTCCGTAATTTAGTCCACCTTTACGTATATTCGTCCGCTCACTTAGAAGGCTCTGATCAGCATACTGGTAATAAAAATGCGAGCACTCCTTTGGGTTAAAATTTGGAAAAATTATAGTTGCTGATTTCTCGTGAGAACTGACCGTTGGGGAATTCCACCATGATGGAACGCTTCACCCTCCCTTCTTGTGGGAAAGACACCTGTTCTTCAAGTGTTTCGCGTTTGAAGTGCGACTTTTAGTTCTTCCAAATAAAACAAACATTGACTTAACTTCCTGTTCATGAATTGTGAGTGGGTGATCGATCCTTTTTATGATGATACAAACAACAAGAATCTGGTTCTGGTGCCGCCGGCGACGGAGTGATAACCTCACGGTCAGTTGACGTCGTTGACCGTTCCTGGTCTGATTGACTTTCTAAAATCTTTTCAGAAATAATTGATCGTTAGTTACAGTGGCGTAACTCGAACGTTTCTAGCACAGAAAAGTCTTGATTTGGGGACAGCCGTTGGAATTGATTTGGAAAGCTTGTCTTGTAAGCGTGAACGCGTGATTTTGACATATAAATAGGACACTGAGTAGACTGTGTGAAATAGCGTAAAAAAGTTCAAACGATGGTAACTGCCGTGATTGACTGGAGAGAATTCTTACATTTCGAGCAAAGGCCGTTTGGGAGAGAAAGAAACGTGCCTGTTTCACAACACATTTTGCTCTCTGACAAAGGGCCTTTGCTCGAAACGTTAGAATTCTTTGCGATCAGTCACGCCATTAACCAACCTTTGAACTTTTTACGTTAATGCGTGATTTTACCTGACTGCATGAAGTTAAACAAATGTCTAATGGAGAATTATCTCAATTTTGATTGCCCCACAATATCAAAATTGACGTGTTTAATATCATAGCCAGCTGACAGCATTTCCACTTGGTTGTTAATGTCTGTATTACATACTGTACTATACATGTAAGAAGCCTGCGGAATTTTAGCTATGAAAACTTACCTTTAAGAGAGATGAATGATCATCAAGCTCTGTACTCAGAAAACAATTCTGAGCCCCAGACGGGGATCGAACCCGCAACCTTCTGATGACCGGTGAAACGCTCTAAGGTTGCGGGTTCGATCCCCGTCTGGGGCTCAGAATCGTTTTCTGAGTACAGGGCTTGATGATCCTTCATCTCTCTTAAGATATATCCAAGTTCTCATGTTTCTCAAACAAAAAAATTGCGAAAACTTACCTTTTTTAATAAAAATCTAATCGCCTCATCTATTCCTCTATTCTCCTTGGCAGACGTTTGAAACCACCCAACAAAACCCTTTTCTGAACACAGCTTCTCAATCTTATCGGCATCAAACAAACTCTCTTGATCACACTAGCAGTGAAGAAAAGAAATTCCAACCACAAATTATGAAACAATAACCTTCTTAACATCCTCATCAGAAATATTACATCTTTGCATAAATTTTGGACTAAAGGCAATTGTTGTTAAGCCAAGTTAAACATTACTGACTCTATAAAAAGGTAGCTGCATATTGATTCCAGTTAATATTTGGTGCCAACCATTGTCCAACCATTACTGGGATGGGGATAAATTTTTGTCCCCACTCCTCCCCCACATCCCTGAAAGACAAGGCTGGCTATGCCGCTGGAACAAGGATCCTAGAAACAATGGTGGCATCAAATAGGACATAAGTAATAATTATATTATAAATAATAATTTATTAGTCACAAAATAAGATTTGTTTGTTGGATGTAACAGCAAAACATTCAACAATACTGACATTACAATACATTAACCAAAAAACATTAAAAATCTGAATGGATTTTTGCACAAATATGTTCTTAAATGAGAACCATACCTAGGTAGTAGTTACCCCTGGGGCAGGTTCTGTCGAAGATCCTTCCTCAGCCATTCTTTAACACATCCCAAACTCCTTATATCATAATTATATTCTGGAATCACCAGTATAGGACTATGCAAGGTGCTTCTGTAGAAACAAATGTTTATTTGTGCTTTTTGTTTTTTATCAATCAAAACGTAATTGTTAATTTAAAACATGTGCTTCCAAGCCTTGACAGCAGCAAAAGTCACCAATTAATGACAAGAAATTGAGACATGGATTTAACATTTTGTTGAGCTTTGCAAAATATTTTGAAGTTAGGTAAAAATGTCAAAAATGGTTCATTTTGTTTCTGAAAATGTTGCCCTATAAAATTTTGCATCCAAGGCAAGTGCCCCAGTAGTCACCCTCTTGGTATGGCATTGCTTAAACCTGTTGGAGAAACTGTACAGGACCCTGTGTACTACCATATCCCTAAATTCCTTGGTATTATCATCTCCCAAACTGCAAATTAGTCTGATTATTAAAAACAAAAAATAGAGCCACACCTTATTGGCCAGAAGTACAGCTGGTAATGTAGAACCATCTTGCAAAAAAACCTTGCTGTCCAAGTCACTCTTCCATCGCTCAATGGCCTCAAATGTTGAAGAGCGTGTAACATCAAAAACAACAAAAACTCCAGCTGCATCCTTGTAGTAGACCTAGAAAACCAAAAAATGTGAACTTGCTTTTGAATGATGAGGAAACCAAGCACTTAGGTGTTAGCAGGACTGAAAACTTATCTACGAATTCACACAAGACATTTAGATACATAATGCATGTAAGTTCACTGGTAGCAACTTGTCCTTTTGCTATTTTGATCTCACCCTTGTCATGTTGCCAAATCTTTCTTGTCCTTAAATGAAAGAAAACTTTTTATTAAACTAAGGACATTGCATTACACATCTAACAATCCAGAACTCAACAAAGCCCAAGTTGCTGATAATTCATCAAATCACTTAAATTAAAATTTAAGTTTCAAACTCATACAAACAGCAACTGATAAAGAAAACACAAAATTTATGGAAAATCATGATTTATGTACAAACAAAAATTAAGCCAAGTTTATACTGATTTTTTGGAAGAATTTTTACAAACTTGTGAGAGAGTTCAGTCCTTAACCCATACATGAAAATACTATACATTCCACCAGCTGACTCTTTATTCTTTTGTAAATGGCAACTGAAAAAGATAGCTGTAACTATTTTGTAAGAAGATGACTTTGTTAAAGTTGATAACTTACCATGAAAATTGTGTTGAATTAATCTGATATTGATTATGCACTCAATGTTTAAAGTTGTATTCATTCTATTTTTATGCTGAAAACAGCTTGTAAACTAGCAGGATGTCAAAGGTTTTATCAACTACTTCAGAATTATGAAACAAACAGTGTTATGTTTGCAATGAGTACTGAAAGGGTGTTGAATACCTGTGGTGGTAGAGCACATAACAGTGATTTTTTTTTTCAAGTGTTTCAGTTGCTAGCTCCCAGTATCATACAGTGATGCTGTTCAATGTTCATGATCTTCAGACAATTATGGTGATATCTGGAATCCAACATGACAATGCCACCTGAAACATATATAACAGAGCTCTACTGGATATCACCACAGTTGCCTGAAGATCAAGAACAGTGTGAAACTTGGAGTAGCAACCAAAACTCTATTAAAAAAATCACTATATATCTATATACTGTATTGGTAATATTATTATAATTACCTGCAATATCCCACAATTGTAACCTGATTTGAGTATTTTCATCCCATTCTATAACCTTCATAGCAAAATCAGCTCCAATCTAGTTTGAAAATTTCATTAAGGAATAACACAGGAAAATGCTTTGATTATTAAAATATAACTACAAGTTCATGGTTGATAATTGAAAATTGGCAAAGATTAACTCATTAAGTGGCAGGTCTCATTCTCTTGACAGAAAGGAAGGAATGATGATGATGATGATTGGGTGAAAAAGATCATGTTGTTCGAGGTGGAAGGTAAGAGAGGACAGGAAAGGCCAAGGATGACATGGAGCCAGGTGGTGGAAAAGGACATGAGAGAGTGTGGGTTGAAAAGGGAAGATGCAAAGGATAGGGAGAGGTGGAGGAGGCTGCTGTGTAGAGCTGCCAGCCAACACCTGCGTAAGCAGGGAAAACGGCCATAAAACAACTGTTGTTTTGTTTGTTGTCTCATTCTCTTGACGAGTAAAAGCATCTTGTATTAGCCAGAGTAAAGTTATGAAGTGTGCCCTTCACCCTTAATGGGTTAAGTACAACAACTTCAGGCCCATTTTCAGATGAGGTTTGAGGAGTCAAAATTAATCCCCTTCTTGCATTCTTTCAGCTTCTTGCATTCTATCACATAACAACTACAGTGTCAGTTGTTTTAAAACATAGTGAAAACCATGTAGACCATTGACATAAATAATGTAACATATCACTTTACATGCATAGCCTTCTTTTTTTTCAATTCTGTTTGATAAATACAATAGCTCAAAACTGAGAGCAAAACGGAATAGATTTTGAAAGGATGAAATGGTGGGTATGCATATATAATGATGTATTGTGGTATTAATGAAATTATTTAGTTACTGTAGTAGTAGTAAATGCATTGAAAAATATCTAAGAATAAAATGTTAAACAATGCACAATGTGCAAACTTAAATTCCATTATGGATGACTGGAATAATTATTATTTGAACTAAATTATGAAACTAACTTTCTGGTTCACAATACATTTGGCTATTTTAGCTGTTCATTAAAACTTGTCATGCATATTAATTCTTTAAATTCCTTCCCAAAGTAGCTCTTCAGAGATAGTAAGAAAACCAATTTAAATTAACCATTTAACTTCCAAATAAGCATTTCTATTGTTTAAAATCTTATTCTGGCTAATGCCACATGGTTTTACAGAAGTGAGGAAAATATACAGGAAAGAAACGGTTCAAGCTCGAAATTCAAACTCTGGCCTTTTGGGTTACTAAATAGTGAAAGCCTAACCGCTGAATTTTTCTTGGTTAACGCCGAGTATGTTTCCACAGTCAGAATGATAGTACTTCCATAGGAGTTCACGACTTGTGCTAGGTTAATTATTCACTTAGCTCTCTACAAGCATCACTTTTGAGAATAAGATGTTTGGATTCGGTGTTGGTTGTCCAGTAACTGAACATTTAGTTATATATATATATATATATATATATATATATATATATATACCAAAATAAACCAAAACAAGGGATGGCTTTGGCATTAAGAGTGCTCAATACTTCAAAAAGTAGAGCAGTATCAAATAACATAAACTTAAAATGTTTTGTGTCGCTACTCCGAGTTTCACGCAACTATGCGATCAACAACAAACTCGGAGTAGCGACACAAGACATTTCAAGTTTATGTTATATATATATATATATATATATATATATATATATATATATATATATGGTACAGTAACCCGATCTTGCCTTTCGGCAAACCTGAACATCTTCACTGAAACTTCGTTTCAAAGGATACGGTAGATTTATAATGAATAGAGAACAGTTGATGAACATAACGTCGGATAATACTGGTCTTGCCTGTTCCTATGTCACCGACAACTAAGACTTTGAAGTTGAATTCCCGTTTCTCAGCTGGCAGATTTAGCTGCGAATGCAATTTAGGTGTCAAAACAAATATCGTTTGAAAACGAAACTGTTCATACGTTGCCTTTTTAAAAAGCGTTACCTACCATCATAATTTCGTATCGTGAAGTAAAACCATTTATCTCAAAGCCTTTCAATTTTTCGCACGTGAATTCCGCGAGGAAGTTTGTCAACAACGACGAGTTAACATTTCGTCAGAGATTTATCGTTCCAGGAAAGCCTTGAATTTTTATGAATTAATACTTGCTAGGGTCACACGGTGGGGAAGGTGCCAGTATTGATTCGCCAATACGAAAGAAAACACACAATTCACAGGCACGTGAGTGAGTCATGTCAAACATTTTTGCTGCCCTTGGGGACAGTTACATACCTTACGCTTCGATAAATTCTGGTTTACAGATACTGCGTCTTTTTTTTTTAATCTTTAAAAAAAGTTAAATTTGAAAGGGAAAACAATGGAGTCATTGTTCGTGTGAATACCCGTTATTAATTTCCGGAAATTTAACTTTGAAACTTCCTAGAAAGAATAACTTAGAAAAGGCCCTGGTATTCTAATTTTGTCGCAATGGAAATTGCTATCTAGATTTAATTTTGAGAAATTCCTTTGTGTCTTCGTTAAGAAATAATCTGAAATACATTTACGCTGAAATACTTAGGCAAATAAAATTAATGTTAAAAAAATATCAATTTCTCGGGACGCTTACCTAGTCTGGAGCTACTTCCGGTTGGTAATTTTTTTCCCAGCAGCTGCGTGGTTAGCAACAGCAAACCTGAACTGATTGGCCGATGGTACTTGGAGTATCTCTACAAGACTAGAAGAATTGCAGTAAATCTCAGGTTGTTTAAAGGTTCAAAAACCGGTATCCTGGCCACAATTCATGCATTTTTGAGAAGAAATCACGATAATACAGAGACCTGCAACAGTGTTCTATGGGCCTTCAACTTCAAACCAGGTATATACAGTATAATAACTTGAAGTTCATTTTTAACGCATTAAGGGCTCATCCCCTTGATGAGTGAAACTTTCTGGCATTAGCCAGAGTAAAATTATAAAGTGTGCCCTTGCCCTTTAATGGGTTAATTAGCAATTGGGCAGCCCATATTCCTGTTAAAACTAGGAAACCTGTTAATAATTGGTCATCGTTCCATGGTACTATGCCCCATACAAGTCCATGCAAATTCAAATTGACACTTGGCACGGAAAAATGATTGTAAACAATTTATCTTGTCAGCCATTACATGCAACAAAGAATTTGAAATTCACCCTCACTGGTCTTCCTAACACTGACAGCAAAGTCTGACCAGATTACCGTTCGTTCATAAGCCTGTTTGGTGTTGGCCTAAAGGTACTACCTCTACCATGGGATTACACTGGCATGCCTACCAAACTGCAGGACTGGTCTTCCTGGTGGAAACTGCCAAGTCTTTGATCAAATTACCATTCATGAGTCTGTTCAGTGTTGGCCTGAAAGCACTGTATGTACTATTCTGTTAAGTATGTGCCCACCAAATTGCAAGGTCAACCAAAGCCAAGACAGTCACCCAACAAATTACTACCTGGTGAAGGCCCTGAATTTCCAAACAAAAGAAAAAACTTTGTACTAAAATTACTTTCCTCTCCAGTTGTTATTCTTAGAAGTAACAAGAATTGTGGCTAAGGGGCAGTCACAACAGATTATAAAAATAATAATGATAATAACAGTAACATTGACAATGACAATAACAATGTTTGTAGAGAATGGCTCTATCACCAGCAAGTGCTTTTCATAAGCATTCCCGAAAAGTAAAATTGCTCAGGTCCCTCTGCTGAGAGAAGTATGAATGACATCACTGCAACTGGAAAAATGCCTAAAGGGCTGTCTTACTAATAAGAGTTGTATTCCAAACAAGCCTAATTTAAACATGTTTAAAAACCAGTTTATTAACTGAGTTTTATATAAATTGTGTGTATGTTGTTGCATCCCTTATCACCACAAAGTAACAAATCTTAATGTTTGTTGAAGAAAAATCCAGTCCCTTCATATTTCAACCATGCATAACTTCATTGTATTTGAACATTAGATGCAACAATATGAGACACTACTATTTACATGACACATTATAACACCAAAAAGTGCAAGACAGTGTGTATGTGTTTAATTAAAAGAAAAGTATTGTTTCTGACAACTATGAATGTCTCCAGTTCCCCAGATTCTCCAGACTCTAAATCTAGTTTTGTTCTATGTTGGAACACTAATGGTGTTTCCATAAACATTTTATGAACAGCAAGAACCACTAGATGATTGATAACTAGGATGCCTGTTATGTCGGCTTGGATCAATTATGCCATTGTTTGGGAGACTTCTGACAGTACTCTCTTCAAGTCTATTTGCTGATTCATTATCTAAAATCTGCAGAAAACAAGAAAAAACATAGTTAATCAATGTTTGATTCTTTGACACCTGGAGACCTCTTCTAAGCCAAATACAGCTGGTGATAATCATGAAAAAAGTGTTTCCTCTTATTTAGTTACAGAGATGAATATAAAATTAAAATAACTGTGGCTCTAAACTCAAAAGCATAACACAATTTGATCCAGCCTGTTTTCCCCATACCACTTTCTGGGACCTATATGAATGGGTTAAAGTCAACTGGATGAAAGTTTGTGACCATACAGTACACCTCAAACCTAGTTAAGTATCTTCTGTGCACACCAAAAACAGTTACTGGTATATTGCCAGCAACAACTCCTATTACTATATTTCAAACACAGTTTGATTAAAGCTAACCTTATTCACTAAGAAAGAAGCTGCTTCATCTATTCCAATGTTTTCTTTTGCCGATGTTTCAAACCAGCCAGCAAAGCCTTTCTCTGCACAATACTCATTCATTTGTGTGATATTATTGTACAATCCTTCGCTAACTTGGTCACACTGGGAACATTTCAAAATTAAAAGGTAATGAGAAGTCTGATAAATTTCTGTCTCAAACATTTAAGCTTTTTAGCAACTTACTTTATTTGCCAGAAGAACAGCTGGTATTGGTGATCCATTTGGAAGAAAAACCTTGCTATCTAAATCAGTCTTCCACTTCTCAACAGCTTCAAATGTTGAGGCACGTGTAACATCAAAAACTACAAATGCTCCTACTGCTTCCTTGTAGTAAACCTTGAAGTGACAAAAACTACAATATATTAAGCACATATTAGCATTGTTAAAATTTTTTCATTACCTACCAAAAATAACAGTTCATTAAGATTTTTAGGCCTGCACACAGGGCTACCTTAAGGTTTGAAGAGACATAGTCATGAAGGAATCTAGTGATCATGACATATAATCACTAGATTCATATAACCACTTTGTTCAGTCTTTCATTTGTTCAGTCTTTCATTTGTTCAGTCTTTAGATGACATTACAATCACATTGTGCTGTCTTTTGTTCTGTGTCCAACATATCAGACAACAAGTGTTACTGGCAAGGGTTAACTCTGCCAAACAGTTGCATTATTTAATATCTTATTGTGGCTACACCAAGACAGTTTTACTCAGTTTAGAAGGTCTCTTTTAGAGTAAAATTGCCAATAACCTATTCTTGTAGCCAAACATTTCAAATGACTCACTAGGGATTAATGTAACTAAAACATAATAGTCCTTCAGTTCAATTTTGATGTAATAAATAAATCAGAACAATTTTTTAAACCATTTTACATCATTAATAATGTAAATTAGGTGTCAGGTCTTAAGGTCTCACTCTAGGTCTAAACAAGGTCATAACTTCAACAAGACTGAGTCCACATACTGAAGGATTTGATTATTTTGCCAGGACATCAGAGTAATTGTTTCATTGACTGTGAAACTTTTTGTCTGAATTGCAAGTTTGGAGAGGGTTTGCCATGTTGTTTCAGGCTTTCAATGAAGTATCCTGCCAACTATTACATAAAATGAGGAAAGGAAGGTACTCACCCTTGTCATATTTCCAAACCTTTCTTGACCTGAAAATACAATCAAGGTTTTAAGAAATTTTTTATGATTTACACAAATTCAAATTAAAGAATTTTATACTTTTAAATAACACAGTTGCCAAATTTCCTGCTGGTTAGTAAAACTTTGAAGATGGTAAAAACATTTAAGTTAAATCTTTAGTTCAGTTTTCATTGATGGAACTAGAACATGTAAGTATATATATTACCCAATGTCTGACCAGATAAATGTGTCTGTATTGACAAGCAACAAACTGCAGTGATCTGTTGGTTTGTTAATGCATGATCAGTTTTATACATTGGGTTTGTCAGTGCTGCATCACTTTGGTATAACAGAGCTGCATACATATGTTTTGTACTTAAAAGTTTAATCAGTAGAAGCAAATATCATAATGTAACAGCTCCTAAAATATACTAGCATATGTTGGTATTGATTATACCAGTACAATATGATGCAATAAGATGGCCATATTTTGGTATAACTTTTAATATCAAAGCAGCAACCAGATAATATCATCATATACTACTTATATTTCAACACTAGTGCACTCTCTGGTCATCATGGGGTCTCCAAGGATTACTAGGGTCTCTGGAAAAGACTCCACATCAGACCTGATATAGATTATAGATTTTTATTTGAGTATTTGAGTAATCAATGGAATGCTATGTTCCTCTATAAATAAATCCTCAATGTCCAGGTGGATAAAAATATAAGAGAAAGCAAATTCCGAAAACTAAGGCCATCTTTCAACTTAAGACTTAAGTTAACAAAAGATGAAAACTGTGAAATGGTGATATTTTGATTTTATTGCAAAATCATCTTCAGACCAAGCGAACTAACATAAGAGAACCTAAGGTTTACATATACATGAGAAAAGTGATTACATCATTGATGAAGAATTGAGGGAATGCCTACTCTATTTACAAATGATTGATGTGTCAGTAAGTGACAAATGTTGACGCCTCAGGATGAAATGTCAAGATGTCGATATATAAATTATGGATAAACTAAAAGGAACTAAATAAAGAGTGAGAGTTCTTTGCTAACTTTAAGACCAGAGTTTAATTGTGGTTTAAGATACTTAATATGTAGAGCTTCCATAAATAGAAGTTGATTAGGATTAATAGAATAATTAGAGTAAAGGATCTTATAGTTGTTAAAAATGAGATTGTGCATGGATGAAGTAGCATCAAGAGAAAAAGGAATATTGTTTAGTCTGTCATATTGTTTGCATAGGTCAACAATGAACTGTGTCACCTATGCAAACAATATGACAGACTAAACAATATTCCGTTTTCTCTTGATGCTACTTCATCCATGCACAATCTCATTTTTAACAACTATAAGATCCTTTACTCTAATTATTCTATTAATCCTAATCAACTTTTACTTATGGAAGCCCTACATATTAAGTATCTTAAACCACAATTAAACTCTGGTCTTAAAGTTAGCAAAGAACTCTCACTCTTTATTTAGTTCCTTTTAGTTTATTCATAATTTATATATCGACATCTTGACATTTCATCCTGAGGCGTCAACACATGTCACTTACTGACACATCAATCATTTGTAAATAGAGTAGGCATTCCCTCAATTCTTCATCAATGATGTAATCACTTTTCTCATGTATATATAAACTCTAGGTTCTCTTATGTTAGTTCGCTTGGTCTGAAGATGATTTTGCAATAAAATCGAAATATCACCATTTCACAGTTTTCATCTTTTGTTAACTTAAATCTTAAGTTGAAAGATGGCCTTGGTTTTTGGAATTTGCTTTCTCTTATATTTTTTGAAGTTGTCAGCTGGTCAAGGTTTTTTCCAGGTAGATAATGTAGCTTAATAAAAATTAAGGCTCGGAAGAGAATGCATATAACAACCATAAGTTCAAGTGTTTTAAAACATGTTTAATTCTAATGTTTTAAAACACTTGAATTTATGGCTGTTATATGCATTCTCTGCTGGGCCTTAATTTTTATTATTATCCTCAAGGTCCAATGAAACTGTAACCCCTTACATATAACTCCTTGATACCTATATTTGCAAGATAAAATACCGGTAAGTCCCCCTTCCCAAGTTATGACCATTTTTGTCATCTGCTAATAAAAATTTTGAGTTCATGACTAGTGTTTTCAACACTTATGGGAACTAAAATTTCTGTCACATTTTGTAACACACATAACTTTGCATAAATTTCTGGCTACCATTGCAAATGATAACCTGAAAACCTCCTAGTATGGCATTTGCCTGAACAGAATTCCAACAACATAAAAGTTAATATTGTATTTCATTCATTGAGATTATTGTTTTGTGTTAAGTCTGATGTTTCAGTTTCCTGTATGGAGATCATCATCAGAGACATTGATGGCAGTTGATGCAAAGTTCTTATGTTGCATCAGCATAATGTGGACTTGTTTGTCTGCATGAAATCTCACTAATGTCTCTGAAGATGGTCTCTGTTAAGGAAACTGAAACATCAGAGTTGACACAAAACAATAATCTGGATGTACAAAATACAATATTATGTGCAAAACCCAGATTCAAACCTTCTACTGAACATAAAAGTTCTCAAAGCTCCCATAGTTAGCTTGGTCTAACAAGTTACAGTTTTTCTCTACAATCATAAAATACTTTTCCAATGTTTGGATTGAGAAAAGAACCATCAGTGGGGGGAAGATGCTTTTGGTCTGAACAGAAACCTACAAAAAATATTTTTAATTGTGAATAAAGAGGTATTCAGGGCAACAAGGTGTTTGAAACACATTTGGGAGTCACAATGCAGTACAGACTAGCCTGGTGATATTATAAAAAAAAAAAAAAAAAGTATAACCAAAGGTTATAAATGGCTGCCATGTTCAATTGATACCAAACCAAGTATGTGTGAAACCACCTGGAGTGGACATGAGGCTGGAAGGGTATACACTGAGCTATGAAATAAAAATAGAGTACTGTGTAGGCACTGTTGAAATCAAAGTGAAATAATCAGAAAGGTCTGAGTAATGCCTAAATGTAAAGAGTAGTTTTTTAACGTTTTGAGCAAAGGGCCTTCGTCAGAAGAGGGGCCTCTTCTCTCTGACGAAGGGCCTTCGCTCGAAACGTTAGAAAACTACTCGTTACATTTCGGCATTACTCAGACCTTTCCGATTATTTCACTTCGATTTATACACAAAGTTATACAGGTCTTTAATAAAAGGTTAATATAGGTCTTTGAGGTCTTTTAGCATGCTTGGCTTGATTTTTTTCATCAAGATTTTGGGGCCAATTTTGATCTGTATCAAAAACTCCAAATGCATATACTAACGCATGATATAATACCTGCAATATCCCACAGCTGTAACCTGATCAGAGTATCATCGTTCCAGTTCAGTACCTTCAAGGCAAAGTCTACACCAATCTGAGATTGTAAGACGTAGTCAAAGCAAACTAACGAAACGGTTTAATGAAAAGTCTTGTATATAGTTCTTAGAAACACCAATCAATGGGCAAAGTAGCTCTTCTTCGAAAGCCTTTAGAATTAAAGTTTCAAAAAGATAACCCTTGTGATGAATTTGTACACCGAAACGTGTCAAAAGCTTCTGAGAGATTCAGTGTATTTGCATATATCGTGCATTGACCATGAGGTTGAGCTAGCCCAGTCTTAAACGAGGTTTAGAAACTCCAAGCTGATTTAAACAAACAGGACCCTTAAACTTGCTGCCGGTGCAATTCTAGGAGAAATTTGTTTTCATTTCATTGAGATCCGCATACCAGCATAGCATTGCAATGATTCTGGGTTAATGTGACATTTCTGTAATCTTAACAAGTCCAAAATCTCCTAAAATTAGGTAAACGGCGTGATTTTAACAATCATGGCAACTGATCCGATCAATATCACGGCCAAAATAAATAGCTTGAGCGAAACATTAAGGCTAAACAGTTGATCTTGTAATTCCGATTTGATTGAACATGCTCAAATACCATGCAAGTCGACCCTTGACTTGCATAACCGATCCACTTTTAGCGGGCAATGGATCAACAGTCGAACAAACTCCACCTGACTTCGAAAAGGATACCGTGGCTCTATAGTGGATGGAGAAGAACTGATGAACGTATCTTTTGATGATGCTCGTCTTTCCAGTACCGAGGTCTCCAATCACCAGAACTTTAAACAGAAATTCCTTTTTGTCGCCGCTACCCATGGGCTACAAAGTAGATCAGATTTAAGACGACAAGAACGGGAAAATAAAGCCAGGGGAATGTCACAGTTAGTCTTCTCGCTCACCATTGTTTGTACTCTATACTAGTGTGCCAAACATTCGTATTTCTTCGGTGTAAATCTATTTGCTCAACTTCCCCCTTGGTGTTGAAAACTACCAGGCGAGGTAGACAGCAATCACGACACGTGATTGTCAGAGGACAAACTGCTTCAAACTAATTAACAAATTCAAATTGATTTTCAAATTCAGTTATGTACGTAGGGGTCACGTCAAGTACATTGTTTAAACAGAAGATTCCTCAGGACCGAGTCAAACAACGTGGTTCACCAATGACAAACTAAGCTCCGCAAGTTAGGTTCATGACAAGGTTAACGTCTGTCTAATCTAAGTTCGACTGATTGTACTTGGATTGTTCTTTCCCACTTGTGCGGACGGAGAGAACTGTCTAGAGTTATCTGTAGTCAATCGTAGATTTTTCTCATGATTCGGTTCAAAATGCATGATTATAAATTTAGTATCAGTATAACAGTAAATAATGTATGACCCAGTCGTGTTCACGAACTCAGCTCACCTCGACTTTCGAACGGCAGGTATGTCCAACAAATTAAATCGTTTGATCAGGGCTTTTGAGTCGTAAAAGATGTTAAACAATTAGGCGACCATTCTCGCGTTGAAACTTCGGAAATTATTTGGTTCTCGTAGTCGAATGCTGAGTAAATTCCCTGGTAGCAAATTACAAATTTAAGGAAATGTGCCGCGTGCCTTTTTCCAGGAATAATACGTTTCTCAGTATTTCAGAATGGCGAAATTTGTGATGCGGCTGAAGACAGGAATTGCACCGACTTGTGATTGGACAGTAAGAATAGTAAACAACGAAGTTGATTCTTTAAAACCCCAAATACGTGTATACACCCATTGGCGCTTTCTACGATTTTGGTATCAGACTAAAATCGTCCGGCATTAGCCAGAGAAAAATAACAGAAATCTCATCGTGTGGGGAAAGAGTTCAACTATTTTTTGTGTAACATCATGGGTAAAAATTGTGTTAAAAAAAAAGTTATAATGACCTTTTATAACTATTTAGTCTGCCATACGTCACTATAGTGATTTTACTGGAAATATCTGCAGGCCACTGCAGTGCCTATATCTAGGCTTTCAAAAGTTGCCGACGCCCGACGCAATTTCTGGACAACTTTTAGCATTTGCGCCGTGCATTTTTTGCATTCCAACATATGGAGTGAGTTCGATGTAGTAAACTGACATCGATATTGTCAAAGGCGTACGGGCCCTAATCATTTGGGAGCGGGGGGGGCAGAAACGATCTGCCCGAATCGCTCTGCTCGAATGTTTAGTTAGAAAAAACCTAGGAATAAGAATTACATACTGCACACGATATATATATATATGGCAACATGAATGCACACTAATATCCAAACTCTTGTTCATCGTCACCGATTTTTTAAAATTTTTCTGTTTTAATCACGCTCAGAAATTTATTTTTCCCAAATCTACCTGAGCCTATTTGCCCGAAATCTGGTCTTCTCCAAACTTGGGGGGAGGCAGTTGCCCCCTGCCCCCTGCCCCCTGCCCCCTGCCCCGTACGCCAATGGATATTACAGATGTTGAACCGTCAGTTCTAAAGATTTAGTTATGTACGTACTTGTTACAAAAGAATTCAAAGCATTGTAGCAATATTTGAGCGAAGTTTTAAAGGACACTTGGTTATGGCAATGAATAAAGTTTCAACATATCTCATTGTCTTGGTTATAACGTGCACAGTGGCCTCCAAAAACTGGCTTTTGGGTCTTGAAAATACACCTGTGCGCATCTTTGTGTATTCAAATTTTCAATGCTCCGGATACTGTATTATTTCCTCCTATTTTTTAACAAAATTAAAACTCTGCTTTATGCCATTGTGAAGAATTACCGTATATTTCACTACATTCGTGAAGCAGTCGTATCTAAATGCTTGCCAGCCATTTTGCTCAAAAGCACAGGGAACACCCAACTGGTTTTATTTGTGGTTTTTCCTATGAATTATTAATTAATTGGAAGGGTTCATGTCATATCTATTTACAGTAAATGTTCTATCTCATTAACTCTTCCCCCAGTGGGATAAGAAGACTTCTATCATTTTACACACTGGCTTACACCAGATGGCTTTACTCATCAAGCCAGTGACACCTGCAAAAAGAGTTGATCTCCAAGGTTAAAATACTATGTCTCTGTCAGCTTTGTCAGAAGGTGTAGTACAGGCCAATGCATGAGTAAACAAGGCCATATCAAACTTGCCTTATTCCAATGGTTTATTTTAAATTAATTATACACAGACTAACTAGCCAAAAAAAGTGAAAGTTAGCATGCAATTTTCTGTGTTTTCTCAAGTCTTCTCCATCACACAAATTGCCACACCAAGGGTTACCAAAACCATGCCAATGTAAGTGTCTGTAAAAAGTGATGAGTGAGCCAATCAGTCAAAAAATTGATGACTCAAGGACAGAAAGAAAAGAGAAAAAAAAAAGATGTACAGTACTGAAATTGATATGTAGATGGATTCCAAATAAAGAGCAAAATTTAAACAGATAAATTAAGAAATTCAACATGAAAAATCAATAATCAAAAAGCTAACCTTAACCTTATTAACATGTTTAACAAACCACAACAAATTGAATACCTTTGCTTTCTATTTCTTCTCCCAGCAATCTGCCAGCAAGAGTAGTGAATACAAATGTCAAAGAATTAGTTACAGGTACCACTAGGGACAACTCTGTAATTTTATAAAAATTAATGAAAAGAAATAAGTGTAAGTGTTATGGAGTTTCTGCAACAGGGCATTATTTAAAGAATGAGTATTTGGCTGATATACCAACCTGCAGATGACAGAGCGATGTAGAACAAGACCGAGCCAAGCTGGTTGATGGAAAATGGCAAAAGATACTAAAGAGGTCAAATACAGTAAAATAATACTAACAGTATTGTACAAGTACTTCTTGTAAAAATTTCTAAATAAATATTTTATAGCCAGAATTTATGAATGTAATTAATTCAGAGTGTTAGTTTTACACACTCATATTCAGAAAATTAAAAGCCAGAAAATTTAATTTTTGATGGTATATTAAGGAATCCCTTTTAATAGGCCTTGGCTTGCCTAAGGATGGGTTTTGCTCCTAAATATACACTCAAAAATAACTCTTCTATTTCTTGAAAATAAAAGTTCAGTTGTTTAAAGCATACTATATGTATTATTGTTCATTCTTTTGGGCTTATTGGCTGAACAATCTATCAAGGATTTGCTCATGATATATATCATTATTTGTGTAAATTCTACTCATTAATGGTCAAATATCCCACTATCCTGGGTAAAATTACCCAACATTACCAACAATAAAATTCTACAGTGTATGCTGTCCCCTAAATGGGTCAACCAAATTGGCAGTGCCTCCACTCTGCCGAATGAGATTGACTAGTGTTAGTGAGATTAAAATCCTAAAGTGCACCTACAGTATTCACTTCAACTTGTCAAGACCATCATAATTTTTCCAACACTTACCTTCCAATTTGTAAAAAGAAACTTTAATTCAGCCAAAAATTGTTTCACACGATTATCTGTTTTAATCTTTTCAATTCCTGCCCCTCCTTGTTTGATAAAAGGGTTTGTGAATCCCCACAGGAAGGCAACAGCACACAACCACAAAGCGTTAACTGTAATTTAAGGGAAAATAAGTTAAAAATCATATCAAGACCTGACTGTTGGGTAAAAAATTTTTTTTCACCTCACTTGACTTTAATCAACATGGTAAAGGTTCAAATGCTGAAGAAGAGCTGTGGCAGTTGCAGGGGGGTGGGGGTGGCTGCAGTCCACAGTACTTCTTGAAATAAGAATTGAAAAACAATGACAATAATTTAGAAATCACTGAACTGGGTTGGCACCAAGAATTTCCTGAAGAAGGCACTAAGATTCCTTACAGGGGGGTTAAAACAGAGGAGCAAGAACCACTACCCTTTGATAATTTCCTGATCTTAAAGCCAAAAATGTCATGTTGTTTTTAACAAAAAATAATTACAACAACTGACTAGAAACAGCATTTATTTTTAGGTTTTAGGCATGTAGAGAAAAATCTATTATCTTTCTTGGTTAAATTAATAACAAGTACTCCTAGTACATTCAAAATATAAATGTGTTATCATCAGTGACAATTCCCTGAAATATTGTTTATTTTCCCCAACAGGGGGCTATGTAGTCCCCTTTGCCCCCTTTAGGGCCACCCCTGTCACTGAAACATTAAAAAAAATGGACTGCACATTCATTCTATTCTGAAGAAGTTCACAAAAAGGGAGGACGTATCTCTCACCTTCCCTCCTACCTGAGCCTTTGTTAACGGTAGATCTGCACAAGTTTTACAGTATTTAATATTATGAAGAGCTCCTTCCTTACCAAGCCCATCCGGTAAGTATGAAAACATACTAATGTATCTCCTGAAATAACTGTGAAAGCAACAATATGAATGCCAACAGTTAAATGAAACAGTTAAAATAATACTAAAATTTCTTCGACCAACATTTCAGTTCAAACAGAAAAACTTTGTCTAAAAACACAACGGCACAATAGTACATACAGTCCTGTTAAGAAATAAAACACAAGCAGTAGTTTTGAACTGAATATTACTAAATACTTACCCTAAGTTTAAAAGGAAATTTTGTTTTTATATACAAAAATTTAACCCATTCAACAAATCCTTGAATTTCCCGGGGGAGCAAATCTTGTCAAAATTGTTAACCCCAGTCTCCCGGCAGAACAGATCACGTTATAGGAACATTCGGAAGTGAATATTTCAAAACATACCGATTTGGTTTTGTTTTTGTCCACATTGATTTATATTATTATGAAGTTATATCAACCGTTATTGGACTTTATACTTCTTCAAATAGTTTCTTCAGGGACTGGTAAGTCTTCGAGAAACCCTGTGTCTTATTTGTGAACCAATTTGTGGATGTTATGCTTGTGAATTAGGTTAAATTTATTGTAGCGGTATAGTTCTTTCAATGAGGTGCACAATATTACCGTATTAATTTACAGGTTACACGAGTTTTCTTCATGCATTTTCCCCCTCGTCTAGTCATCTCCCTGAAAAAGTATACCTAGCGATATTTATATCAAGCTCACTTGTTTTGGGATTTTTTCATTTCAGCTCATTTCAATCAGAAACTCAAGTACTATGAAGTTATCGATTCGTATGATATTAAACATCAAATACGAAGGCGAGATGTTGATGAGAATGATCACGTACGTGAGGTATCGTTTTCTGCCTTGGGCAGGTAAGTGAGTTGCACTATTTGCAGAAGTTCATGTTTTTAGTTTCAAAAATAAGTGATTTTCATACTTTGTGGATAAAAACTTGGAACGCCTCGAATTTGAGCTGGAGTTTAATATGATAAGGTTCTACGATTCCCAGGCATTGTTTATGCGAAGTTCCCGTTTTGAAATCTGGATCATACTTAACAAATTCAAGTCTGAACTTATGTATTCAATTGTCAACAGTTTATTAAGTGATTATCTGACGTTGGGTCAAACCGCGTCAAATAAATATTGATATTACCCTTATTGGTATCCAACTGACTCATTGAACCTCCATCATTATTGAATGTCATTTTGTGAAGTGCCATTTTTGTTGCCAATTACAACGCTACAGACAACTTCCAGACTCTTTTTTGAAGGGACTTACCTCCCCTCTCCCATCAAGTGTGTGACATATCCCCAAGTTTATTTGCTGGTCTGCTTTGCTGGTCTGCAGTATTTTAACCCTCTAATGCCCAGTCTCCAATATATCAGATACTTAAGAGCAAACGAATGAGTGAGAGAACAAAGGAAAAACAAAAAGGGAACAAAAAACAAAAGTAAAAGTTTAGGTATTAACAGGTGTGAGGTAATACATGTTGAGTTAAAACAGGAAAAAAGATCCAAAAACCACATGATAGACACCTAAGGAACATTTTGTGTTCTGAGTCTAATGTGAGGGGAGGCCTGAGGGGCTGTGCAAATCATATCAGACATGACATGTTTGAAACTTGTCACACTGGAAAGGTTTAAGACCATCTACATTTACTCATTTTGGTCCACATATGACTTTCACTGTTTTACTTTGCCTAACACCAGATAATTTTACTGGTCAAAAGGAGATGTCTGAGATCCAAAAGGATAAGAAATGCCCTTTAAATTTTCCCACCACCAGACAAACACTTTGCTTTTGTAATAAAAATGACAGAAAGCATATTAATGGTACATTGTATATGTATTGAAAAATATCATCTGGCATGTAAGAATTGCTTCATATCTATACACAGCTATATACTGGTACCAATAATGTATATATTGTATATGCATATTTGTACAACTTGAATGTAACCAAAGAAGTGTGTTTCATATAGTGTGGAGGTTCAGTGGATAAATTAAAACTTCTCATGCATATTAAATTCTCACATTTGATATTTAGTAAACTCTAACCTTCCAAGTTGTTTTAAAATGGTTGTGAACATCCGCATTGAGATTCTTGGGAATGGGTCTATGTTTGGTCTCAAAGCTGTCAGTTCAAGTGGGCCCTTTCTTTGCTGTACCAACAGTCAAATAAAAAATATGTTGATGAAATCTGCTGTTAATCAATGAAAAATCATCCAGTGAATGTTAGACAGAGGAGGACTTAGCCATAGCTTAGTGATAGCCAGAAGCAAATTATATGAACATTGTGCTGTGGTTGTAATTATGATATTTTCTATTTCTCTAGAACCTGGAGGTTAGAATTGGTACCCAAGCCAGAAATATTTTCTAACAATTTTAGGGCTGTCACTATTGACAGCAAGGGGAATGAAAAAAGCTTTGACTTTGACCAACATGAGTTTTATCATGGATATTTAAAAGGTACATTTCATAATAAAGTTAACTTTCTTAGTTATTTTGTTTGGTTATTATTCCTGCATAATTTCCAAAAATATAGTATTCAAACTCTCCCAGAAGATTTTATTCAGTGGAGGAGGCTAAGTAACATTTCTGTATAATTATAATACAACAACAACAACAGTCGTTTTACAGCTGTTTTCCCTGCTTACGCAGGGGTTGGCTGGCGACTCTACACAGCAGCCTTCTCCACCTCTCCCTATCCTTTGCATCTTCCCTTTTCAACCCGCACTCTCTCATGTCCTTTTCCACCACCTGGCTCCATGTCATCCTCAGCCTTTCCTGTCCTCTCTTACCTTCCAACTCGAATGACATCATCTTTTTCACCCAATCATCATCATCCTTCCACAGCACATGTCCCAACCATCTTAACCTATTCCATTTCATGGTGTCAGACACTAACTCAATCCCCATTCTTTCTCTCAGCTCTGCAATCAGCACTCTATCCCTCAGCAATACACCACACATCTATCTCACCATCCTCATCTCCATACGTTCCAATCTCCCACCCTGTTCCACCATCATGGCCAATGTTTCACTTCCATATATCATAGCACTCCTCACACATATCGCATGCAGCTTCCCCTTCAGCTTAAGTGACACTTCTTTCCTTATCAAGATCCCTGATAACTCCTTAAACTTCCTCCATGCACAACGTGCCCTTGCCATGGATGCAGAATTTGCTCCTCCACCCCCATTCAGCATATCACCCAGGTAACAACCCCATTTCCCAGATCCAAGCTCTCCTCCACATTCCTATCCTCTTCATCACCTTCTCTTTCACTCATCTTGCACACAAACATGTCCTTAGCTCTAACCAGAGAGCCCTTCACACCTGAGCATTGCTTGTGTACCCATCCACTGCATCCCATACATCTGATAGAATTGCTCCCAACACCCTTTCCACATACAGTACATGGCCACTTCCCCAGTCTTTCAACATCACCACAATTCTCCCCTGATACCATCACCTTTGTCTTACCAATGTTTATCTTCAACCCTTTTGCCTCCATTCACTCTTTCCACTGCAGCTTTTTCCACTTAAGTTCCTCAATGCTCTCAGCCATCACAACTAAATCATCAGCATGTAACAGCTCCCATGGTAGGCCCTCCCTAACGTCTTGCATCAGCACCTCCATAACAACCACAAACAGTAATGGACTCAGAACTGATCCCTGATGTACCCCAATCTTCACCTCAAACTCCTCACTGTTTCCATGCTTTGTTTTCACCATTGTTCTCGCTTTCTTATACATTATCATCACTGCTTTCACCAGCCATTCTTCAACCTCCAGCTTCCTCAATGCTTACCCCACCACTTTTCTTGGTATCCTATCAAATGCCTTCTCCAGATCCACAAATGCATAATACAATGGTCTCTTTTTTGCCAGAAACTTCTCCTGCATCTGTTGTACCACAAAGATCCCATCTGTTGTCCCTTCCCTGGCATAAGTCCAAACTGCATGCCATTAATATTTACCTTCCCTCTCAACCTTCTCTCCAGAACCCTCTCAAATACCTTCATCCCGTGTTCTAACTATATTATATAATTACAATGTCAAAGTTAATAATCAGCTCATTAAACCTTTCATGATCCACCCATTTCTCCATAG
Organism: Heliopora coerulea; assembly: GCA_030142905.1. Classification (NCBI taxonomy): domain Eukaryota; kingdom Metazoa; phylum Cnidaria; class Anthozoa; order Scleralcyonacea; family Helioporidae; genus Heliopora; species Heliopora coerulea. The sequence continues at coordinate 1,137,866 of JASJOG010000089.1, forward strand.
AAATTCATTCCATTTGAAATGCAATGTGTTTGAAACACCAATTACAATACTGTCAGAGTTTGGTGTTTCTTACATGATGTACCAGACTAGTTTAACTTTAGCAACTGTACATATGTTTACAAAAGTATGTTTGGTACGTAAAGGGCTAACAAAATCATAGAGGATGCAGTATTTGTCAGAAACTTTGCAAGGAAGCTAATACATGTACATGTACTTGGCAAGGATATTTCTGGTAGTCTGCAAAAGTTAGAGCACAATCTGTGTCTATCCTCCCATTTCTAGCATGCTATATTTGTAATCAGTACTAAAGTAGTTGCTTTTGCCAGCCTAAAATCAGCTAAAATGAGACAGTATCTTTCTGTAGCAATATCCTGAATATCATTTTCAGGTGAGGAACAAAGCTCATCAGTTACAGCTCAAGTCAATGATAATCTCTTAACTGCCGCTATTGAAACAAAAGATGACACTTTTCATATTGAGGTAAAATACAATTTAGTACCAACCATGAACAAATTAACATAAACTTTTGGCAGTTTTGTAAACTTACAATATAAGAGCTTATTCCACAGCATTGACCAATACTGTCTGTTTTTCCTTTCAAAAACATTCATGATGTGTATTTTTTGCTTCTGCACATTTTTTGGCAATATTTCCATACTGTTTCAAATACCAAATGAGCTAATTAAAAAAGGGAGCCTCCCTTGGCTATAGTTTTCATCTCTGTACTTGTAACTAAGTTTTAATTGGTCATTTAAACAGTTTTAATTTATGGTGCACTTTGTTTTGTAAATAGTACTTTGATGACACAATTTCTTGCATGTTTTACACATAACCTATCATCAACTTCAATGAAATTTTTCTGCTTACCATAGTCAGTTTTAAAGAGAAATTGTTATGATCACTGATGGAAACTTAAGACAAAATTTGGAAAAGAAATACATTACCAAAAAAAGTTTTTTGATTTATAAAAAAGAAAAAAAAATGGGTTCACTTGTAGAAGTTACTGGAACTCTGATTGTCATGCTCTCTTTGTTCAAAGTTCTTAAGAGGCCTTATGGTTAAACAGTCTTAAAAATATCATACTAAGATTTCTAAGGATCATTATCGAATAGAAAGCTGAATTATTATCCTTTATACTCCTTATCTGTTTTGTTGGTGTGATCAGCCTTCTATTATTTTACTCTGACTAGCACCAGTTGATTTTACTTATCTAGGAGAGACATCCTGCTGGGAAAGAGTTAATACAAGAATTGTTTCAATAGCTTTTCCCATGTAAATAAAACTGTAGAAAACCCCTATATAAACATATATACATGCATTCATACATTTGCACATATGAACATACATTCTTTATTTGGTAAGGCAGGTCATTGACTCAGCTATTCATCTGATATGTACCTGCCATCTGCACAATTGTGAAGTTTTTAATTGTTACCAATAATTTCATTTTTATTTTTGCTAGCCTGCATCTGGACATGTTGGTGGTAATGTTGCAAACAAAATGATTGCCTACCGTGACTCAGATGTGAACTGGAACGCAACTTTTGCACCACCAATGCATGCAGGGTAAACTGAAGTCACATGAACTTTTTTGCTTACATCAAAAGTTTGGCCATCCTAAAGACACATTATGCAAATCATTTTTGAACAGTTAATGACTATGTGGATTTAGATTATTAATTATGACATAATATTATAATGATGCAGAAATACAAAGTCTAAACCACTTTCAATATAAGTGACGAATTAATTTATCATTTTTATTTTCATTGAAGAAATCATACACAAAACAGAACATTCTGTGGTTTGAAATCCTCAAAATCAAAACCAACCTCTGGTAAGGAATTTAGCACTACTAGAGTGTTTTTTCAAGTGCATGTTGATAAAAAACTAATCATAACTGCAGTAACAGTAGTATTAATAATATTTCATCATACAATAACATAGCCTAGGATCAACAATGAAAAACTGGAGTGTATTACATAATATTTAAAGGCCAATAATATGGACTAGACCAGGTTTTCAAGTATGAGGAAATTGTTTGAGTCCAAGACAAAGCCGAGGATTGGAATGAATTCCAAGTACTTGAAAACCAGGTCTAGTCCAAATTGGAGGCCTTTGAATGACTTCTCAGAATCAATTAGTGTGTTGGCACAATGAATTTGTGTATTAGTAATAAGTGTATCAATGAATAAATTAATGGTGTGAAATTATCGTTTAAGTCCAAGGACCTAAACTATTATTTCCAGTCCAAGGACTGGAAAAACCCAGTTCAAGTCCTTTGCCCAGTTCTTCCATGGTATTTCAAGTTTGCTCACATGGTGCCATTCAGCACATCTGATTAAATGATATACTCATAAATTATTGATGAGTTTGAGAAAGTTACTGAAAATCTCAATCATCTTAGTCATTTTTGTGTAAAAGTCTTCTTATAGGTTGAAATTTTACCTGTAAATCTGTCAGTTCCTATACAATACTTTAACTTCAATTTATACCTGTATTTAACTTAATAAATGGTATGGTTGAATTAGATCATGGACATCAGAGATCTGGTCGACATCGCCGTACTGACAAAAGAAAACTGAAATGTGGACTAGTGCTAGTAGCTGATTATCTTTACTTTCTACGCATGGGGCAAAGTAGTAAAACTAAGACGACCCACTCGATGGTAATGTATTGTATGATTATCTGATTTTGTTGCTCAAATACTTGCAGCCATCCTGCAAGCAGCATTAAGAACAGTTGCATACTTTAAGTGCATTAGCAAGTTTCATGATATTTTATAATTATTCATTTGTACCAATCAAACATGGAATACGGCTGCTGCCTTATCATGTTTGGAAAGTTAATCTTATGTCTTTGGTTAGGTTGGTGTGATCAATCGTGTTGATGAGTTGTTCAAGAAAACTGATTGGTCAGAGGATGATAGTGATTCCTATAGGAACTATGGATTTGTCATTAATAAGGTTGGTAGATTTTGCATCTTATGATTTGCTTACATTAAAGCTGTGTTGGTCAGTCCCTGCACTGCACTACACCCAGCTGACACGAAGGTAAACCATTAACAACTATCAAGTGTTCCGATGCTTTTTTGCCAGACAAAGCATTCATCTTGGATTCCCTTCCCTTAGTCCCAGAATATCTTGGTAAAAATACTTGGTGTGTCAATGTTTGGATGTTATGTAAATAGCATTATTTGTATATAATATTGTTTTATCCACTGTGTTGTATATAATCAAGGTTCTTTGAAAACCAGCTTTATTAAACAGGCTACCATGTTGAAATAACTTTTAATTAAAGATTAAAGAAAAATTTGTTCCCATAATTCTTGCATCTAGTTGTGCATGAATTTTCAGCATGTAATGATAAGACAAGCCACTTTGGTTGTTACCTCCTCATTTGTGCATATAGATTAACTCCAACTGTTATTTCCCAGTGAATGCATTCCAAGAAGATTAACTGCTTACCTGCCTGTTTGTCTGTCTTCTTGCAGGCCTGTTTGCTTACTAGTCTTGCCATCTGTCTATATTTCTGTTGTCTGAGTCTTTTGCATCTCTCTGGCATTCTTTGTCTGTAATTCTTGATCTGTCTATCACAGTTACTGTGTTTGTCTTTGAGTTCACCTAACTTTCTCATTCCTTTTTATTTCTCTTTTTTATCTTTTCATTTATAAGTCCATCCCTTCATTTTTTTTAAAAAAATATATATATGTTCATTGTCTCATTGAAAAACACCTGTTTGCTGAACGATTTACCTGTGTAAGCAAATGCGTTGGAACTACAATAAAAGTGGGGGGGGGGGGCCCGACGAAGTCCCAATCTGTGCATGGATGTGTCTAACAGTGTGCTCCAAGGGTTAAAGCCCCTGTGGCTAGTTACCCTCATTATACAAGCGTCAAAACTATAACCTGAACGTTGTTTGAAGTCGAATTTGTGATTTTATAAAGGTTCTAAGGAAAAATAAGGCGTAATTTAGCAGCGATTTTATTTGACAATCATAAGTCTGTAGTTGAAATATTAAAAAGTGCGGAGACCGCTGATACTTTGGCCCCCTACCATAAAAAGTGGGGGCCAAGGCCCCCCGGCTTCCGACGCTCCCGTGTATAAGTACTAATACAATTCATTCATTCAAAAAATAGATCATAGTGCACAGTGAACAATCATCTTCTGGATATAATAGAGTAATTGCTGATCGCGTTTGGAACATCAAGCCTTTACTTGAGGTTCGTTGTGGCAAGTATAGCAAGTTGCTCTATTGTTTGTATATTAATGTTTATGTAAATAACCTTTTGAAAAATAGAAAATGCTCCTACACGTCTCTGTACTGCATGTGATAGAAGTATGAATGGCGTCATTTGAATCTCAAAATGCCCGAGCATTTTGAGATTCAAATGAAGAAAACACGGGGCAAGATTGAGTATTTTCAGGTATTTTTATAGTACGAATACTGCCATTTAGACCGTTAGTGAATCAAAACGATTGAAAAAAAGTCATTTACCCAACGGGAGCCATTCAGTTTGCAACGTAAAGGTTTTCTTCGTCTCATTCGTTGTGCACAAGTTTATATAATGAAGTAAATTGCGTATTTGTGGTAAGAACTCGACATGTTAACATGCTTTTATCTTATGCACCCTGGTAGTCACGTTCTAATGTCATACCTAGAGACTTTGATTTGAATATCCGTTAAGGTTTTGTTTAGAAACGAAAGCACCCAACTTGTGTAAATTTAAGGTCCAGCAAAAAAGCCGGAAAACATCCATTATACCAAATGAGGTTTAAAACCTATTCAAGACTAACGTTTCATTGCGTGTCGCAACATCATCAGGGTGTAAAAGAACTGAGTATATGTGACATGCAAATCATTATTAAACTCAGTATTGCATATTACATGCACATTAGATTATTAGTAAACTTAAACTGTCGCTCAATGCCAGTTACGCCACCATAACTTTCTGCTTACTCTCCTCGTTCTAAATTACTCCATTAATTCACATGATCTGTCATTTTTAATTTTAAATCGCCTGTAATTTAAACGGTGACTTTCGTCTTTTACCTCATGTGTAATGCTCTAATCTGGCTAATGTACATGAAGTATGTACTCAATTCTCATTGTATCTGTTATACTCAGAAGATGTTGCGAGATGCAATGTAACGTTAGTATTAAATGAGTTTTAAATCTCGTGTGGTATTATGGTCGTTTTCCGCATTCTTTTCTGGGTCTTAATCTTTGTCACTATTCCTGCCTCATTCATCAATAGCTGGTGTAAATCTTGCAAACGTTTTGTTATTCACTGAACATCCAAACAATATTTTTAGGAGTTCAGCAGAAGGGATTGGAGTGAGCACTGTTTAGCCCATTTATTCACGTACCAAGATTTCAATGATGGCGTCATTGGACTGGCGTACGTTGCCTACCCTGATGAAAATTCTAAGGGTGGAATTTGCAGTTACGGTGAGTTTTTGACGTCTACATTTTAAGTTAGAGGAACATGAACCCTTTAACGCCCAATGTCCTACAATGTCCTGTAAGGACACCTCCGGAACAAAAGAACAAAGGAAGAGACAAAGGAAAAACAAAGACAGAACAGTAAACAAAAAGAAAAAAAAGTTGGGCGTTGAAGGGTTAACTATGTTTGTGCTATGTCTGACAGTTCATCTTTACGGGTATGTTGAGAAACTCTTTGTTTTACACCAGAGTCATCCTCAGGGCAATATGAAGTGAAAATTTTCGATTTTTCAACTTGTTATGTGATGAATAGAATACGAGAGGACGAATTGTGTCGGATTTACTGAGCGAGGTGCTATAGATCCCATACAGTTCAGAGGCAGGTATTTTATATTTCTTACGATCACTGATACATCTAAATTGAACGTGTTTACCGACCATTGTATTTTGGAGATAAATCCATCATACAGACCACTTGAGCCTGAAAGCTCGAACTAGTTTATGTGATTGAGGACAATCCTGGTTTACAACTATTTATTAGGCTAATATTTCTTTTGTTTTTACTTCATAAATTGTTAATGAATATGATTTATAAGTTTCTCTATAGCTACAGAAATATAGGTGGCGCCGTTTCAACCAGAAAAATACCTGAAAACACAAAAACTTCGTCTCGCGTTTCCACACGGCACTTTTTGAGTTGAAAGGACCCCAACCCTAATCCTGACGCTGATCCTAATCGTAATCCTTCTTCTCAGGTATACTTTCGGGCCACGACCCAAGATATTTGTCCATGTTTCGCTCAAGTTCGTTCTTGATACACCCGTGAGTTTAACACATGTGCCAAGATGACAATCGCGAAGCAAAAATATCGCACGTGTGAACATGGAATCGTATTTCGTGTTAAGGGGCCTTCCTACCGAGCAAGATTTCTGCTTATGATTCACACAAGTTGATCCTTGAGGTTTCTCGCGAGTTGAATGCATACTTCAGAATTACTGGTGAATTTTTACACGTCTATCCGAAGAAATCTTGGATTTGTTAATTTTACTGGAGTTTTCTCTTGATAGGCGAACGTGGAATGTGGTACAACACAGGACTAAGCAGCTCGATTAATTGGGGCGTTCAATTACTCACTACTGAAGCTGATATAGTCACTGCTCATGGTGAGTGTAACGATATTGTGTCAAGATAATGTTGATAACTCTTCCTAAATAGATAGTAAAACGATAAATAGTAACTATTATGAATAAAAGTTCATCGGTAAATCCGGTGATTATCTTTTTATTTTTGATCTAATTTTTCCCCTCGCCCACCGCCCCAAGCGCGGTGCGAGGATACTAAACTCCACGCTTGTGGAGTCCATTTCCACGCGTGGTGACTAGGGGGGCGAAATTTTGCAGCACCTTGTGCAAACTCGGGGACTGGTATGTTGTGTAGGGTCCGGATTCAAAAATATTGGTTTCCTTATCTTGATTGTTCATATATTTCGCCAGATTTCATTGCATTTATATTTACTTGTTTGTTGTTTTCTTTTATGTTCCTATGGTTCTCCGTCATTGATGCAGAATTTGGTAAGCAACAATGTTACCCAGTGATTTTACTACACAAGTGAACAGGCAGCACGGATGGGCACAATCATTGTCAAATTCAGACAGACAAGCAGGCAGGAAGACAGACAGACAGGTAGACAGACAAGCAGACAGACAAGCAGACAGACAAGCAGACAGGCCGGCAGACGGGCCGGCAGACGGGCAGGCAGGCAGGCAGACAGGCAGGCAGACAGACAGACAGACAGGTTGAAAGACAGGCAGGCAGGCAGACAGGCAGGCAGACAGACAGACAGGTTGAAAGACAGGCAGGCAGACAGACAGGTTGAAAGACAGGCAGGCAGGTAGACAGACAGACAGACAGACAGGTAGACAGACAAGCAGACAGCCAAGCAGACAGACAGGCAGACAGACAAGCAGACAGGCCGGCAGACGGGCCGGCAGACAGGCAGGCAGACAGACAGACAGGTTGAAAGACAGGCAGGCAGGTAGACAGGCAGCTGGCCAGAAAGACAGGCCAGCAGGCAGACAAGCAGAAAAAACGGCAGACAGGTAGAGGAATTGATGAATGGACCAATAAAAGTTATATCGGCCATCACATTTGGCGGGATGAAGATCGCTACATGATGGTGTCAATGATGGATATATTGATTTGTTAACCTGGTTTTTACAAATTGTGGGTCGGTAGTTAGGTAGCTCCTGATAAGAAACATGCTATTTCAATACAGTAATAGTCCTATAAACTATCCTGACCCTACATCTTGTAGGACATAATTTTGGTAGTGAACACGATGTACAGGATGATCTGGAATGCTCGCCGAAGACTGGGGGAAAGTTTATCATGTATCCAGCCTCAGTTTCAGGGAGAGAGGAAAACAATAAGGTGAAGAAACGAGCTGTTTATTTCATGCAAGAGATCTGTTAAGGCCATAGCAGTCAAGTTGTAGTAACGTGAAAGTGAAATGTGAAGTGTTTATACTGGGTAACTTTATCAGCTAGTTTAGCTGTTCTTTCAAGAGGTCCAGTAAGGGCCGCCCCTCGGGGATTCAATGTTACTACAGGAAGAAACTGGAGTACCCGGAGAGAACCTAAGGTGCTTGGTAGAGTCAAATGGACAACACTCTTCTCACTTGTGACCAAGGTAACTTTAGTCCGATAACTGGATAAAGCCGGAATTGAATCCTAGTCACAGTGGTGAAAGACACGTACTCTACCACTGTGCCACCAGCGCCCCTTGAGCGAATCTGTAATTGTAGATTCGCATGTTGGTAATGGTGGCACGGTGCTCAGTATCAATAACAATGTCAAACTTTAGAATTTATAGAGCGGAACATTTGACGGTAGAACCAGATTAAGGGAATCTAGTCGAAATTGAATGAATTATCAAGTTTAGAGGACATTGTCAATATCTGGAGGAGAGAAATGAGCTATTAGACAAAGATAATAAATTTTAAAGGCAATGCTAAACATCTGGGGACCATACCAAACTTGAGAAAACAATGCTAAACTTTAGGAGATAATGTTAAACTTTAGAAGACATTGTTACTTGCAAATAGACTGGTGGAGTGCTTGGATTCTTATTGCCTGTATTTTAGTGTAAACATGGAAACTCCAATTTTCTTTTCCTTTCTTTCCTTTTCCAAAATCTAGAAATTTTCCAGATGTAGTCGCCGAGCTGTCAAGAAAGTACTTGAAAACAAGGCGCAGCGTTGCTTTAGTTGTAAGTGCATCGCTGACGGGCGACCAATCTCGGACCAGCACCATTTATATGGGGCTGGTTAAGAAGGCAGGAAATTAAAAATAGTGAGAACAAATAGAACTGGCTAAGGATGAAGACGGCGAGAACCCGAGATGGGATTCGAGTTGGGAATCGAGGTGGGATTCGAATTCATTTTCGAATTCGGATTCGAGCTGGGATTTGGGTTAGGATTAGGGTTTGGGTTAGGGTTAGGGTTAGCTCCAGACGCAGGTACGAGGCGATCATATACATTATTAGGCAATAAATCTGTTACCTTGTTGTTAGGAATCCTAACTCGAATCCCAAATCGAATCCCAACCTGGCTGATCAAATAACTTGCTAAGGACAGCCGAAAATAAGCAGTGTTTTTTTCCTTGGACCTATGGTGGCTCGCCGTGCTTTTGTAAGAAAATTCTACTGATATAAAATAACACGGCTTTGAGTTGCCATGACATGGTGGTTTCAGGTCATGAAACGACCAACCAGAATTCACAAAATACATCAACGTGCGAAAATTGAAGCAAAATTGAAACACAAAACAAAAAGTTCGTCAATAAAAAATTCCTTATTAACCTCGATTGCTCGGTCCGTATTGGAAAATATTATCCCCTGTTTTTATCCGCGCAGAGCTAGCTCCTTCGTTGCCCAGTCTGCATGATACCTGAGGCAAATACTTCCCCATACAGACCTTACAGTTGACTAATAATTCATCATTATTATGTTTACATATACTTGGGTTTGTAATACTTGGACATCTATTTTGTCACCAGATCCAAACGAGAGTAGATTCTGCGGCAACTTTCGCATCGAGGCGGGCGAAGATTGTGATCCTGGAACGAACAGGAATGATCGTTGCTGTACGAGGGAATGTAAATTAGCAAAAGGGGCCCAGTGCAGGTTAGTTTGATTGTTCACGTACGCTCAGAAAATTTTAAGGTTTTTCATCTTACGCGTACCAGTATACATATACAAAAATTTTCTAGATCATTTCATATGTGAAATTTTTATTTGACAAATGAAATCGGAATGACTTCACACATGAAATACTTAATTCACTTGTGAAATGTCTTGGTTAAAAATTTCACATATAAAATGTTGGTATGCCAAACTTATATTTCACATATATAAACTGGAAAATTTACATATGAAACAATGTATTCAGGTGTGAAATGACATGTGAAATTTGCGTTGCTAGAAATTTTAAAAGCTAGAGTTTCTCCCGTTTACGTACATAAACTATGTACATATATCAAATGTATTTGAATTCAAATTTCCAGTGGTTGTTGTTATACCTAATTCTTTTTTTTAATATAAATAATAATATAAAATTTTTTTCTGACGGACTAACAATGTTTAACTGTGATTGACTCGTAACTTTTGATTTATATTTTAGCAGTAACTTTGAGAGACCATGCTGCTCTGACTGCAAGTTTGCCAATTCTAGCACCATATGTTCCCCAGCGCAGTCGTTGCTTTGCAGGAAAGTTTCTTACTGCAGTGGATCATCTGACAGGTGTCAAAAACCGGATTTTGCTGACGAAGGCACTGAATGTATCGAAAGGTAGGCAGGAAACTTCACCAAGTAACATTAATGCATTGGAAAGAGATGGAGACTTTAAATCTTAATGCATAGCCTCCAAGATGTTTTCATTAGTAGCTTAATTCAAACAAGCATCAGAACAGAAGTATTTAAAACGAAAGTCCGTTTGTAAAATACCAGAAAATTCTCGGCTACACCTCATGTTTTCACTAGGCTTTTTCCCGGTTGAAATGAAGTCATTTATGTTCCCATCACAGCACAGAGACACTCAAGCAATTTTCTATTTGTTAAAAATAACAGAAATATGATTTCCGTATTATGGTTTAAGTATTTTACGCTAGGTTGCAGTCCCCCATATCAACAGTACTCAATTCTGAGAAACGAGTTGTTGTTGTACTGTTTTGTTTTTTTTTATTTACATACTGTATTATCCTTTACAGAGGTAAATGTGACAAAGAAGGAAATTGTCAACCGTTTTGCAAAACTCAAATACCTCCTTCCGAACCTTGCTTGTGCTCAAACGACGAGGATGCTTGTTTTGTGTGCTGTAAAAAAAACAATGTTTGCGAAGTGTACCGAAACAATACAGAACGCTTGCCGTTGAAGGATGGCATACTGTGCAATGGTGGAGTTTGTCGTAAGGTAAATTTTACGACTTGTATTATCAATTAATGTTTTTAAAGGCTTGGGTCACTTCCAGTGAAAGAAAGCATTGTGATTGGTTGCTTTAACCTTTGATTAAAATTATTTCAACGCGGTAGACTCTTCATTTCAGCATATTATTATCTTAAAACCACGGCTAAATTTATTTGATGTAATATGAGCTCTAGTTTCCGCTCAAATGATGAAACCGATTGACTTAAATTATTTGTAAGTACACTAGGAAGTTCGTTCCATGACTTTGTAGTTCCATATGAAAAGCTTCTTTTAAGAAAGTGGGTATTTGGTTTAGCCAAGGAGAGTTTAACGTTATTTTTTTTAATTGTAGTTTACATTTTCACATTTAGTGAATAACTAAATAATAATAATATATTTAATATATTTAATATATTTAATAATAATAATAATAATAATGATAATAAATATATTTTTACATTTTTTATTTAATTTAATTGTTAATATATCTTTAATTTGTATAGTATGTTCAGATCTATATAATTAAAGTTGAGCAAATAAATAAATAAATAAATAAACTTACAAAGATAATTTGGTAACTTTCTAGGTATAGCTTTCACTGTGATCGTCATTCCACGACTTTTTTAAGGTCTTTTCAATTGTTGTCCAGCCAGGATTTCTGGTATATCCGTGAAACGAACATTCCTTTGACTTGGTTAAGACCTGTGTAACAGAGTTACTGGTTGGGGTTAGGGTAAGACCTTTGGTTATGGATTAGTAATTTGGTAGTGTTCTTTTGCCTATCTGATTTCGATCAAAAAAAAGAAACCAGCAAAATTGCAGTTCTATAGGGTGCCAGTTTACGTGATACCACCTATTACTTAACATAGAAACGGACCCTACGTCCTCAGAAATCTTGTACGTTAGAAACGCGCACCTCAACTTTTGTTTCCCTGGTTTTTCTCTAGCAAAAGTGCGAGAAAAAGGCTCAAGACGTCATCACCCGCCTACAGGATTTCTTCGACACTCTCAGCAATCCTAGTAAATTTGGGGAGTTCTTGAAAGACAATATCGTAGGAACCGTGATTGTGTTCTCTCTCATCGCTTGGATTCCGCTTAGTATTCTTGTACACAGAATTGTAAGTATGACCTAAAAATTAGTCTGGAGAGATGCCACGGGTTTACACAAACATTATGTGGAGCAGAAGAGTTTGTTTTTCAACAGTTCCAAGCATTTTGATATTGCTCCTGCATGGTTATGAGTTGAAACCGGCAAGCGGCCAAATTCCACCATCTGTTAAGACACGAGTAGACGCCCGTTCTGAATATGGATTTTACCTTTCCCGTTAGACTTTCAAAGAAATGTTACTGTAAAGAGCCTTTTTGTCTTTAATCTAAACCAGCGTTTGGCAGTGAAGTATCTCACACCGTACCTAGTCAACCAGAATTCAGTTTCCCCCTGTTTGTATTATGCCTTAGAGTTAGATATAATAGACGGAACTTATTACAGAGTAAAAAGTTTCAGTCAATTTTCACTCTTGTTTCCTCCTTCAAAATAAATTTCTGTATAGCATATACACAATTGTTCCTATCGGTATTTTTGGCGCCATGACATTATCCTAAAACAAGTAGTAATAATCGGGTATGACCGTATCGAAGTTACACCCGGTCAATCGATAAGCCCGATTTAATCTGTGCCTTCGGATGGTGGATCCGTTGTTGGGAAGGCGATTAGCGCTGAGCTAAGACGTTAATCCGTTGTTTTGCAATGGCTTGGATTAGCTAATGATGTTTAAACGTCACAATTTGAAGTGATTCAACCTGCCATTAAATTCGACCTTAATCTAGGTTTAAAGCTAATCAGCAGTTGAATGACTGGCCAGTCGTCAAGGAACAGTTTAATCATATGGTTTAATCGATCTGTCGATATAATCATAAGTTTTCTTTTACTTAAATTGACGAACATTGTCCTTGTGTTTAGGATAAAAGGAGAGATAAACAAGCTCAAGAGTTGGCCAGATGGCAAGATATCGCGGTAAATATCGTTCACAAACTTTGACATGTTTACTGAACCAACGCTTTTTAACTTACTCTTAGGGCCCTTTCATACGTCGCGCAATCGTCGCATTTAATTCAGTCGATTTAATGCGACGGTTATGCGACGTATGAAACAAATTAAATTCGTCTGAAGAGTCAAATTCGTCAGAGAAGTTTTATCCGTCATGATCGAACGTCTGATAAAACGTCTGAAATGCGTGTGGGTTTCAGAGGACGTAGTAACGACGCTGCCAATTAAATTCATAAATTATGATAATATACGTTCTTTTTAAGCCCAGTGATCAAATGCTTTCTTCCTGGTCAAGAGCATTGGTTGTTCTTATGAAATTATTTGGAAAATTATTAACTTCGTCGTATTAAACAAACACGCATTTGCGTCGACTAATTCACGAAGCTAATATGAATTAAATTCGTCTGAATGAAATGCGACAACTGTGCGACGTATGAAATGGCTCTTACCGTCTCGGAAAACGTGTGCAGACTAGTTTATTTCAGCGGACTTTGGTTTCCGCAAAGCGACATGCAATAATGCGAATCGGAAAGCGGCGTTGTGTGTACGGGATCCCCTTAATTTTTTCCAAATGTAATGTTGAAACAACTACGCTTTAGAACACTTGTTGTGAAATTTCCCAGAGAAGCACACAAAATGCTGTATTTTTATCTCAAGCCCCCACTCGTAATTCCGCTCCGCCGTCCCTGAGTTATATTGGTTCACCACAGGTAGAGCAAGTGCAAATGTACGCATAAGGGAATGGAAATTTTTCATTTTCTTGTGCTCGCATTTGCGATTGCTATTTTATTTGCGCTTGCGTTGCAGTTGTTAAACCAGTCCTTAGTTTCACGTAATTATTACCGTTGCCTTTCTAGAACCAGCAGCTAATTCGCCAACCAAAGAGGAATCAAGATTTCGACGTAGTTTTCAAGAATAATTCCGTGTACCTGAGGGACAGCCGGAAAGGTGTCGGTCGCAGTGTAAGTCCTAACAGACGACGGGGACCCACAGTAGAATGAAAAAACATTTCCGACTAATTTTAATCAACAGAGGTGAATGCCTTCAAAACATGTTGCAGTTTTGTTTCTTTTTTTCTTATCAAGGATTTTTATTCTAAGTGTTCTTAAAAGGATATGGATCGAAGGGGTTACCTCAAACAATTAACATAAATTTAGATTAAACTATTTTTTTTATCAATTTAAAGTAAATGATGTTCTTAAACCAAAGGTCTAGGCATTTCAAACATAATGAAATTGTATTACATTGTTGAGGCTTTGCTCATCAATACACAGCATGACATGTTATTATAAAACTTAGTACACTATTCCAATAAGCATTAAAATATACTATTTGTTAGAAAAGCTTACAACAAAGTAAGTTTGTTTGCCATTTGATAATCCATGTTAGGACTGTTTTCAGGTGAAAGAAAGTTTAAATTCCCTTGACATCAAATCTGATTCGATGGTATCAATATATGCCGGTATGAATATATGCATATTAATACTTGATATATGCCGGTATGAATATATGCATATTAATACTTGACATTTTGCCATCATCTGCTGTTACTGTGCTCAAAATTATTTTGAAATTTTTGTATATTTTCATAACTGTAACCCTTCAATGCCGTGTCCAATATATATTGGGACACCTGGAAACAAAAGGAAAAAAATCCAGCCATTAAAGGGTAAAATGTGTTGTTGGTTTTCTTCTCTGAAATTTTATGAAAATAATTTTCAAGGAAGCTGTTTCACTGAAGAATAACGTAACAAAATGTTATGAGAGGTTGTCAAGACAGTTTTATTTGAATAAAGTCAGCGAACTTTGAAAAATTTTCTTCCATAACAATTTTTGAAAATGCGCTATGTTTTTACATGTACTCTTATAGTTTGGTAAAGTTTATTTACTAGATTCGATTAGAATTCATAAAATGACATGTCCAAGAATTTAAAATTTGTTGTAGTCATTTTGTTGCTTAAAGGCTGCATAAACCATAAAAATGTCAGCTTTCATAAGCAATTTAATATTCTCAACATAGGTCCTAACAGTCACTTTCTATAAATATTTTTTTACGACTTAAGTTCACTAAGAAGAAATCTCTAACTCTCCACAATCTGCTATTTCAATCTCCTCTATAGTTTTTCCTGACTGTGAGCCAAACTCTTCCATCTTTCTCACAACTTTCATTCCTTCCACAACTTTTCCAAAGACAACATGCTTTTTATCCAACCAATGAGTTTTTACAGTGCAAATAAAGAACTGTGAACTATTTGTATTTGATCCACGGTTGGCCATTGAAAGAATGCCTACATAGTGGAAGCAAAATGAATGCATGTTCAGTATTCCAGCTTAACAAGTTGCTTACCAAAATTTTGAGAAAGTAATATCAGACATTCTGAAACACATAAGTAATTCATGTGGAATGCACAAAGAAAAATCATAACCAATATATTGTTTGGTATCTCAATCAAACATTTACATTTGTTTGATAAGATGAATCTATAACTTGTGAGAGTGCTCACCCGAGATCAAACACCCTAAAGAGCATTTGAAAAACTAAGCTTTGACTCAGTTTTGAAATGCTCTTCTCAGTGTTTGATATCAGATTCAAACACTCCCTTGTGCTTGGCATGTTATTTAAAGGCATTCTTGCATCTCAATAGCTGACACACTTGTCCAGTCAACTATAATAAAGGTAGTGAAATCAACTAGTGCAATGTCATGAAAATTTATTTTACAGCAAAACTTCCTCCTGGTTGAATGAAACATGTAATTTGAGTTCTGTGTCCCAAGGACTTGGTGGTTATGCTTTAAAGTAATCAGTATTTTTCAGTAAATTGATTTAGAATTTCTGAACATATGAGCCAGTGATTGATCAGATGGTGTGTAAGCATACAGTGTAATGTAAAGCAAAGTGAAGGGTCATATGAACTGCTTAGTACAAATCCAAAGTTTTCAAAAAGGCAGCCTTAATCTAGGTGGTATGAAAGCATTTTGCATAAAATTAATGTTTTTAGCATTCCAAATATTTGCTCAGTTGCCAACACTGTTTGTGTTTATCAAGACTTTATATTACACTGTTATTATAAAGATTTGCTAGCATGGGTTTGAATGCAACTATGGTAAATACACCATCATTCTCCCACTTGACATTACCTGGTCCAGTGTGCTTCAATGTGAAGTTTTCATCTGGAAATGTTTCTCCATAGATAGATTTACCCCCTTGTCCATTTCCCATGGTGATGTCACCGCCCTGTTATATTAATTTTACTAAAATTAATATTTGGGAAAACACTACAGCTACAGTGAAGACTACACATCGTTACAACAACATTTTATTGACACAAAGGAAATAATGTTTTGCCTCAAGGGTATGGTATTCTTTACACAGCCATAAAATACAAAGTGAAAAACCATCTTGAGAACTCAAAATCTGACTTTTAAAAAAACAAGAAAACCATGAAAAATATTTTGAGTCATAGACCAACTGAGAGGTCACACAGTTACATAGTTCTGAAACTAATCTCATACCTATTTCAAATAAACCAACTTCATACACATTTTGACAAATGGTGCAAAGTGATGTGGAGGGGCACATGGTAAAAATCAAAATTTGCAGCCCCATTTTTGGAATATGATCTTATCATGTGCCAGGCAGAATTCTTGCCACCCACCCCTAAATTAACTAAAAAAAAACTAAGACCCCATCACAATCCTTCACTAGAAATGTCCTAATCACCACTCTTGACCTACCCCTGAAGACAATTTGTAACATTTAGTGATTTATTGAATCAACTGGAAGTATGTTGTATTTTATGTACCTGGCACATGAAATTTGGGATTATACGGTGAAAAACTGATCCTTTGTAACCAAATCCCTTTTCACCAGTACATAATGCCCGGAAATTCTCTAGTGAAAGGAAAAGGCAGGAAATTACGGTATTGAAGTCAAAAAAAAATAAGATTAAAAAAAACACCCTCGCACCCACCCACCTGCAGTCTTTGGTACGACATCTGAATGGAGCTGAATGGCAGAATTACGAAGAAATATACATGTTAAAAGCTGGGTAATCTTTGAAGGCTGGACTGTGTAAAAATACAAGTTATAATAAATGAAATACCTCGAACACAACCCGGCCAAGTGGTTTCCCGCTCGCTGTAATGTCGAAAAAACAACGTGGTTGACCCATATCTGTCGATAAATGACGAAAGAGAGATCCAGCTCTCGAAACAGCAGTCCAACTCCGCATGCAAACCGAAAGATAAGAACTTGGACGACGTGCAGTCTTTTGATCAGCTCGGATAAAATGTCGAAGTAACCGGAAAAAGAAATAACAACGTAAAGAACAAAGGATAGGTAGGCGTGGCAGACAGTATAACAGGATTTCGGGTTGAGATTTGGCAAGTATACATAAGGGGTCTGCGGAGAGCAGACATTCCTCAATCCTTTTCGTTTGTGTTCTGTCATTAACATTTTCGAGTGTGAAGTTATGTCATCCTGTAGGGCTTTTTTCCTCCTGAGCGTGAATCCTCGCATCCAAAAATTCAGATTTTTCACTGAAAAACACGGACATATTGTTAAAAGACTCTCGTGCCACCCCTGCAAAGGACAGTGGGGTGTTCCACAGGTTTAGCAGGGCGGCTGCTCGAAACCACGTGTTTTCAATCCCATAAAAAGCGAGGCCCTCTATTATCTGTTCTTTCCGTGTTTGATTACTTGGAAGTTTTTGGAAGCGAAAAAGTTGTATTTCTGTTTACCTTCACTCAAAATGGCCAGAACAAAAGTATTCTTCGATATGACTGCTGATGGCCAGCCTGTGGGTCGTATTGTTATGGAGGTAACTAAAATAACGTGAATTAAATGATATTTAGGGATGTTACATTCTATCGCGATGTCGTGCAGCTTGGCTGGCTCAGCCATCAGCCGACTGAATTGGCTTCAACCTTTGCCGTTTACTTTCGATCTTATTTAGTTGAGACCTGATGTCGTACCAAAAACTGCTGGTATGTTGTTGTTTTTTGTTTTGTACATATCATAGTCTACCACTGTATGCAATTATCTGTGTCAGGGTCTTGCATACTGTTGTATCGGTTAAGTTGTTAGTGTATTTTGTACAAATTTTTTTCAGAAAATTTTCGTGCCCTCTGCACTGGCGAGAAGGGATTCGGATACAAAGGCTCCACATTTCATCGCGTGATTCCTAACTTCATGTGCCAGGTAAACTGAGCGTCTAGTGCTAAATATGGGGTGATCGGAAACTAGAAGTTGGAGTACGATGTTGGTGTGAGAAGCGAGGCAGCTTGGTATTTAAGTGGAATTGTACTTATAATTGGTTTTGTGCTATGGTATATTTTTGCACTGTTTTGTTAAAATCATCCTAGTAGATGAAATGAAATTTGCCCTCTAAAATGGAGCAATGAACCATCTTACTAGCGTGAAGCTTTTTTATCGATTGGACTACGATTGTGACAATCAGGGAGACCGATTCACATGATTGTTACATACGATTATCACTTGGGGTATGTGATGCTGATGTAAAGGCTCACTTCCAGCTTTCGATCGGCCCATTAATTTTGCAATACGTTCTGAAAACTCTGAGTTAAGAGAGAACAAACAATCGCACCCGACAATTGAATTATCGACCAATTATACACGAGACAATTCCAAGAGAGATCATCCCCTCTTGGACAAACAGCTGGCGATTTGTAATTTTTTTTTAAAATATGGTGCTAATTCCCTACTACGGAGGAAAAACCGATAGGTAACTTCACCACCCCTGGCAGGGACTACGTGAATAATTTCCCACCCCAGGAAAAGATATTCAATTCATCCATATTTGAAAAATCAAATGAGGCTTTACCTGTAAGGTGAAGTTTGGGGAATTCTGTGAGTTATTGGTCTGGAACTTTGTCATCTGAGAGTGATAACTCTTCTTTATCTTCCATTGTTGCTTTCTACACACAGTGATGAATAGATACCACCAAATACTCTGAAATCAATACTCGAACTGAATGCTCTGGTTTTCTGCTCTCTGTCTCACATGACTTCATGGCAACTTAGACCAATAATGAAGTAGAATTATAAATACACTGTTCTTTGCAAGTTCCTCATGTAAAAAGATTTCAATTGCATAATGCTTTGTACTTTCACAACTAGATCCAAATCCCCTGGGGCCCATCAGCCTATAGTAAAATGTCCTGCCCTGGTGTGCCTCTTAGCAGGAAAATTCCTGACCCCTGGAAATGATTTGAAAAACAAATGCCCCACTGTGCTCTGGGTGGGGGATGGTCCCACTTGGTATTGATTCATGCATTACAGTCCTGGTATATGATTAATAGTTTAATCTGCATATTGTGACACCATTAAAACTAGCTTGGTAAGGCTGACTGTTCTCCATAACAACTTATCTCTTTCAATGAAAATCAAACAATATAACTCAAATTATGAAGTATTTGATCATGTAGTTCATGATGCTGAGTTCTGTAGGGCTGAGGGAATGTGTTGGTGGTAATTCTGATGAGATCTGAGTGTAAGAGTGGGGGGCTAGGGCAAAAGGAATGTCAGCCAAAATCCTGTTGAAGGCAGCACTTGAATTTTTCATTTCAATCATTTTTCTTGTGAAAATGTTTAATTTCTCAAATAATTCTGTAAGAGGGATACATTTTGTTCCTTGGTGAACAGAGTCGTTTCAAAACTTGGAGTAGCTAGGCAACTGTACATGATTTTTGTTTTATTGTTGACATATCTCAGTGCAAATGCACTATTACATCAAAATTTTTATGCAAAGTTTGATAGTCAGTGGATTTGTAAGTTCACCTGTGAAGCCTGGAGCAGATTCTGAGTTTCAAAGTAACTCAGCTTAGCTAGTCAAAAGCATACCTTATAACAGGATATCAGTGTGAATTTTGAAAATTTGTGTTAATATGGGTCAATTTTTTTGAGTGCTATTTTCCATGAACTAATTAAGAACAACATTAATCTCCAAACCACTAATTTGTTATTTGAACCCTCATTCTGATTTCTGTCCTTTAATCAAACAATAGAACATTGTTACTGGGTTGGTGATCAGCTGGCATCACAGATGTAGTGAAGAATGCCTGGGATGGCCAAACTCTACCACTCAGCCCCCTATGTTTAATCTTTCTTTTAAGTTTTTTGAGAATAATTTTTGTAAATAAAATTTTTGCAGTTCATGTTATAAAAGCACTTTCTTTGTCCCATCTGGTGTGTCTGGAAATATATTAAGGATTCCTTCATGTTAATTTCCTTCATACTGGAAAATTCTTGTCCATCATGTTAATTTAAGTCATGGAAATTTAACATTATGTTAATTAATACAAGTGGTAATTACCTATAATAAGGTAACACTTTTATGGCATTCTTATGAGAGATTTACAAATTGAATTGATAAGAAATCAATGTTTATTTATTGAGGTACACAAAAAAGAAAAAATCTGGCAGGATAGTTGGTTTTTTGGGGGCTTTTTGTTTTTGCTATTAGGTATTGGGCCAGATAGCTCTATAATCATTGTAAAACAAAATGAATTGGTAAGAACTGCAAAAATCCAAGTACAGTCTTCTTGGAGTGTGTAACAAAAATAGATTACATGGAACAAAAACCAGCAAAACCTGCTGAATAATCTTTCATTGCCATGTTAAATTATGTATATCAGACATGCAGAGCTGGCTAATGCCAGATGATTTTACCAGGGGTGGATCAATGCTCATCTGACAGGAGGGGTGCAGATTTCCCTGGGGGGGTGTATTGGTGTGCTACCAAAGGGGCTGACTGGGCTGTATAAGTTTCTTTAAATAAAACCTATAATAAAAATAACTTACAGTATACACACCATTTTCAAATTTTTCTGAGGGGGTGCTAGAAAATTTTGGGGGTGTGCACCCCCCAGAAAATCTGCCCCTGGATTTTACCATTCAAGGGGATGAGCCCTGCCCCTTAGTGAGTTAATTACTATTTTAGAAAAGAGTGGGTAGTCATCTTTATTTTGTTAAATTATTTCACCAAAGTATCTATTAAAATAATTTATCACCAGTTTCCTGTTAGTTTTTTGTCTTCCATTGAAGAGTTTTCATAGGATCACAACAGACTTCACAAAATTATTGGAGTATAGGGGGAAAAGAATGTACATATAGGTTTAGTTATCTCAATATATCTCAGCGATTGAAATATCTAGCATAATGAATGTGAAGTGTGGTACTTCAGGTGAACTCCATCAAAATACATCAGAAATTGTGAGGTACTTTCCAAAAAAATTGCCATATCCATGTTTATGAGACACTTTGCATGCCCCACTTGCAAAATAATAAGTCTGAAAAGTTCTACATTTATCCCATTGACCATACAAGAACACGTGAAAGTCCTAATTAATGTAGTAATCTACTTACCTTACTTATTTCTAAACATGAAACTGGATTATAAGCAGGGCTGACAAAATTTAAGTAAGGGAAAAGCTACCTCTTAAAATGTGTTTTAATGATCCTTTTTGACATAGTTTTCACTTGATAAATCTTTGAGTCCACAATTTTTTGCACAAATCATGGATATTGCAAAATGCCTTTTTTCTTGATTCTTGAGGTCTATTAAAGTTGTTGCAGTTTCAATCCTATCCAAACAAGAATTGCTTGGGAACAAAAATAAGTATTAACCATGAAGATATGGTGTATTAATGCTTCTAACAGGCATTGACTTGCTTTACCCAACTGATCATCAAAACCTATTTCAAGCATTCACAAGATATTTGAATTCTATGAAGTTCATTTCCAAGTTTGTATTTTGTTACAGGGTGGTGATTTCACCCGAGGCAATGGAACTGGTGGCAAGTCCATTTATGGAGAAAAATTTGCTGATGAGAACTTTCAACTGAAGCACAGTGGAGAAGGTAGAAAGTGCTGCTCCTTCATTTATTGCTTTAATTCCCATGCTACCCAAAATATTTCTTTATAAATCTGGTATTGTCAGGAGTAGAAGTACAGAAAGGCTGGTTTGGGATTAAAGTACTGAAAGGTTTTTGAACTCTACAGCTCTCAAAACCAGTCAGTGTGCTTCTCCTTAGTTGGCCAGTAACATTTTCTAGAGTTAATCAGAGCAAAATAATGAAAGCAGGTGTAGATGTTTGGGTAAAATACAATACATGTATGTATATATATATATGTGTGTGTGTGTGTGTGTGTGTGTGTGTGTGTGTGTGTGTGTGTCTATATATATATATATATATATATATATATATATATATAAATTTGTAACTACAGACGGAACTGTTTCGGCCTACTGGGCCTCATCAGTGTAGTGCTGATGAGCAAGATGGAGAAGCCTATATTATATAGGCAACTCAAATGTCCCACACATATGGTACATCTAAGCCATGCCAGAGTGCTCTAACTAGAGACAAATTATATATATATATATATATATATATATAATCTGGCATGGGTTAGATGTACCACATGTGTGGAACATTTGAGTTGCCTATATAATGTAGGCTTCTCCATCCTGCTTGTCAGCACTGCACTGATGAGGCCCAAAAGGCCGAAACGGTTCCGTCTGCAGTTATATATATATATATATATATATATATATGCATATGTTTGTATATGTAAACATATATATGTGTGTTTACCCATCCACATTAGGCTGGACTTTTTGTCTTGCTTCAATTTATTTTGTGAAATTAATGATTGGTTACTGTCTTGATTCTATTGCTTCTGGCTTATAGTCGTACACAGCTATGTTCAATTTAACGTTGAAAAGTTCTGTTAATGGTGAAGAATAAGGCCAGTTCAGATAAGGAAATATCTTGGGCAAGACATTATAGTTTGAACACAATAAGTGCATTGAATTCTTAACTGACTCATTTGTTAAACTGGTATTATTAAAGTGATCATGATGACTTTAACATATGGCTTGGAATTTGTTCATGTTAAATTGCCTTGAAGAAAACAGTACTGAAATTGAAAAATACAACAAATCATTTTAACCCTTTCACTCCTGACTTTTTTGACCCTGCAACACTACCCCTGCTGAAGTTAATTAGGCTTCTGGCAACAAATATCATACCAGACTCAAGTTTTTAATTTATAGCAAATAAACCTCACCATTTAACCACTTAGTATATAAATAAAAGTTGTAGCTCATAAAATTTTGAATGATTTACATACTATAAAATGACCATCAGCACCCTACTAAAATAATTATGAATGCATGAACTGGAGCCTTAAGTTTAAAATTTGAACTTGGTGCCATTGAAGGTTAGCCAATTATAAATTTAAATTTGAAATTTACTTATTTTCTAGTTGAAATTGTAAAAACACAGGCAAATATACTCAATAAACTTGAACAAGAACAAATAAGGTTGAAAAGTAACAAAATTTAAACTGTTTTTAGTCATTCAAAGGTTGGCTGTGCCACTCTTTCCAACATTGCCCTTTGCAGAGAATGACACCACACCGTCCACAACCAAAACGTGATTCTCAAGGTCATTTTGCTTCGTGATTTGTGGGCCTTCTCCCTTTTTTGCTTCCTCTGGCAAATCTTGCACTGTTTCCCCTTAGACAGTTCTTGGGCAACAGGAAAATCCTGCAGAAAGGTATCCGAGTAGAACTCTTTCAAAAAATCAAGAAGAGGTTGAATGCAATACAATTTGAAAGCTGGGTCATCTTGGGGTGGAAGCTTTGTGTTGTCATTCAAGTGGAGGTATCTCAGAATCGCCAGATATTGGTTTCTTGGGAAAACTTTCACAATTACTGCTTGGTAAAGGAAAGGTTCTTGTTCATTCCAATAACTGTGCAGTATTGGAAGCTGCACAGTGCTCATCATGACTTGAACGCCAAGAAAAGCCTTTAGCTCCTCGATGCTGAGCTCGTTTGCCATTCCATCTTCATTAAACCAATCAGGATCTTTCTCCTCTTTATCAGCATTTTCCTGTGAAGCATAGAGATTAGTTTGCTCTGCAATGTGTTGAAGCACTTCAACCCTGAAAAATAGCAGAACGAATCCCAAAGCTGTTTGAACTGCTGGAAAATTCACCGGGCCAGAGGATGGAGTGAAATCTGGTGGGCTGACAAAACTTGCTTCTCTAGACCATTCAAGATCTTCTGTCTGAATCGGTTCACCTTCATCTCTTTCATCGATGTCAGCACCATCTTCGACTTCATCATCACTTAATTCAAATCCATAGAACTCTTCTTCACTGTCAGAGTTACCAAAAAGATCCTGAAACATATCCATCTTACATACGAAATATAGCGTAACAGCTTGATTTGAGTTTCAATTTATAGTAACTTTTCAATATGTTTTAACAATTTAGTTTTACCACGAGGCTCTTTGCAACAATAACAAAGTCGACTTAAAATTTTATGCTCTTTCCATTGATGCAATCTGTTTTTCCTAATATGGTAAGCCTGCTGAGCTATGATTGGCTAAACCAAGGTGATCAGAAAATACGGGAAAATCTGTATGCGGGCAACGCAGGTCATTAGCATAATACAGAAATTTCCATATGCAGGTGTGAAAGGGTTAAAGTGGTATTAAAACTGGAATAATTGGTTCTTTCTCTTTTCTCGACTTTTAATGTCCAGTCAGCAGATGCACAGACCAATTAAAACAAGTCTGCCCTAACCATGATGAACAAATCCATGTTTTTTTGTACAGAAAACACCTTCAGAGACATCATTTTTAGCAGCTGGTGTCATAGTTTCATGTGATGTGTCACATTTGTCTAACCAGCCATGCACTGTTTGCTGGACTCCTTATTTCTCATCTTTAAAAAGTCTCAAACATGTATCAGAAAAATTGGCATAATTTTATGCACAATATTTATAAAGTTGACTCAGAATTGTTAGATTGATATTGCTTTATGGTAGCACACACATCCATTGATCAAGCTAGTCCACATAATTGTTGTAACTGTTGTTTATATTCCATCTGGGTCTTGGTAGTGGAGTGGTAAAATTCATTTATCAGCTCTTTAGTTGTTATTTGCACATTTTTGGATATTTGGCTGACCTTCAAATTTTCCTTCATGTATAAATTCCATTTCATGTTTGATGCCTTCCTGGGGCTCAGGAATATTTCAGAGCATTTAAGCTTACAGAAAATGTTCATATGGTGTCTTTGAAACCTTTGTCTTGATTGTGAACCTAATGATTTTCATTAGGACAGAACAGATTTTTGAGGAATAAAGTTTTGTTTTCTATTTTTATAATCAATAGGTTAGTAAGATTATCAGTTGTGAACAGCAAACCATAAATTTTATGTAACTGGTTACAAGTGAGTTTTTTTTAGACAGTCAGATTAGTGCTAATTTGAATGAGTGCTGTTTGAGGTTTTTGACTGCAAAACTCTTACCCCAAAACTGGCCTCAACAGGCCCCTTCCCATTGCAGCATAAAATGATCTGGCATTGACTGAAATGGTTTAGCTAGTCTCAGGCAGTGACTAACCCATGCTCTGCTATCTTTGTGTTGAACTTTGGTTTTCACCAAATTAAAAATTTTGCTGTTTTTTATGAAATGATAAAATGACAAAATGAACTTGTGATTAAACTGATCAAAAATGTGCATAATAATAATTGTATGAATTAATAATTGTGCTAAAATTAATAATGAAAATATGATGTCCTCATTGCAATGATGAAAGTGATTAATGGTTACTACTTTTGTGCCATAGCACTAGTCTGATCTGAGCTTCTAGATGAAGTGAGGTGTATTATGTTTTATTTTTTGTCAGGTATCTTGTCTATGGCCAATGCAGGTCCACACACGAATGGCTCTCAGTTCTTTATTTGTACTGTGAAGACCCAGTGGTTGGACAACAAACATGTTGTTTTTGGATCTGTTGTTGAAGGGATGGATGTTGTGAGGAAGATTGAATCTTATGGTTCATCGTCAGGAAAGACCAATAAAAAGATTGTAATTGCCAATTGTGGACAACTTTCATAGAAAACTTGAACTTGTCACTGTTTTGTTTTATATTTTCTTTATTTTTGTCTGCAACCTTTTCCCTGTTTTTCTGGTTACTAATAAAATGAAACTAAAAATGTGATATACCTGTGAACTGTTGCATTGTCCTGGGAGGTGGGAACACTTTGAACTGCTGTTACACATATGAAATTTTCTGAAGCCATGTTACTACTTGTTCATGATCAGGACTTGTAAAGTGGAGAAGTAAAACATGTGCAGCTTGAGAGTTTGAATCTACCTCTAATAATAGTGAAATATTTTTAAAATTCTGCATAAAGTAGATGTAAAACTTTTATTTTTCAGCTTGAAACTACCAATAAGTAAAGTGATAGAAAAAGCTGTACATGTCAATTTCTACAAGGTGTAAGTTATTCAGTTCACTTCTGTTTCCCAGAAGTCTTCACTGGCAGGTTTGATGTAATATATCAAACATGAGGAGTGTTTCATCAGATATTCAAACACCAAGAAGTGTATTGAAAAACGAGGTGATAGCCAAGTTTTTTAACCAACTTTGAGATGTTTGGATATCTGATGAAACACGACTTTCAGGTGTGTGATATTGCATCTCAAATGAATCCATATTTGAAGGGAAAATCAGGTTTAAATTTGATGAAACTCTGCTAACATCCAATGTTGAAACTACGTCTTGGTACTGATTCCCTTTGTGCTTTGGAAAATGAATTATTAATGAGTTTGAGAGATAATTATCTCAAACTCATTAACAACTCATGAGCAAAATGCAAAGGGAATTGGTACTGAGACTTAGTTTGGGTACCTGATCTTAATTAGGATAGAATTTCTAAAACTTTAAACCCAATTGTCTCTTTAAATAAGAATTTGTTTGAGATGTAACATACACTTGAAAGTCATGTTTCATCAGATATCCAAACACCTTGAAATTGGTTAAAAAAAGGTAAAGTGTCTTTATTTATACTGGATAACCCTATCAGCTATCTGAGCTGCTCTCCCCAGAGGTCCAGTAAGGGCCTACCCTCATGGGTCCAGTGTTATGACAGGAGGAAATCGGAGTACCCGGAGAAAACCTGCGATGCTTGGTAGAGTCAAACTGGGCAATACTCTCCCCACATGTGACCAAGGTGACTTTAATTAGATTACTGCACGTGGCCGAAATCAAACCCTAGTCACAGCAGTGAGAGACACGTGCACTACCACTGTGCCACCAGCACCCCTTGGCTATTGCCTCATTTTTCAACTCACTTCTCGGTGTTTGGATATCTGATGAAACAATCCTCGTGTATGATACATTACGTACAAAGAACTGGCAGAAACAGAACCCTGGACAGTAGTAGTTTAAAGGAATCATGTGAACTGGTATGGAGCAAACCAAAAATTTGTAAATTGAGACTTGTAACTTTCTGGTTACTGTACATGTAATTTTCATAAGCTGCACTTAAAACAGTCAACAACATGTGACTGATGAGGCTATGTGTGTTGGACTGCAGAGCCATGATGGGCATTAAGGCAAAGAATGATCACAAGACCTTTCAAGACTTGTTCTACCTAGGCTCTTGCATGGTCAGAGCACCAGCTATGTGATGTAGGTCCCAGTCAGTAGCCAAGACATGCCCTACCTCAGAAGTCCAACTTATTTTCTCACCACCATATTTAAATGTGCTGCATTTATTAAAAATATTTTTGCATTCCAGCCATCTTTTTCCCCAAGGAACAACTTGCTGTTAAACTATTCAATATGGTTATAACATTTAATGCCATTGCAAATGATCAGGTCTTTTCATCACAAATTGCACCTTTTGTCTCTTTTCTTTTCTTTTTTAGCTTTCCTGTACATTCATTCCCATTAGCTTTTCTTCCTGTAATTATTTCCTGTAGGTTTATTGTGTCTTTACCACTTTGGCTTTCTAACCAACCACTTTTTATAATCAGTCTTCTAATTTACATTTGTATCAATCCCATGTTTTGTTTTTTCTTCTTTCTAGTTGATCCGCGTTCCTCCTTTGCTTGGATTTTTGATCACCCTGTTAATTCTCCTTTGTCAAATCCTCCTTTGCTTTCTTTTGTATTTACCTGATTGACTTTATACATAAGACCCTAAGATTGGCATTTGTCACAACCACCAAATATTTAACTTTTGCACTATCACCCTGTTTGACTTCTCAGTCAACACGCTGTTTGGCTTCTTTGCAATGGCACAACTCTAACATTTCTGGGGGGGCATAAAATGTCACTTTGCACACCTTTTTACGGGGAGCTGCCTCTCCCTTCCGAGTCAAACTGGCAATTATTCTTCTGTTCCTTAGCCAGGTACTCTTGTAATATGTTAGTATCAAACCACTGTTTGGACTTAGTATCAGCTCCTATCTTTGTTGTTTTGGACTTTTAGCATCTTCGTTTTACATAGTCCTGTTATATGACATTCGTAGACGTCTCAATTGGCTTTTAACGCCTTTAGGATTGCTGCGTTTGTCAATAAAAACCGTAAACAAACAAATACCCGAAAACTTTAAGATATGTCAATGAAAACTTGCAATTGTGTTTTGAAGCAAAAAGCTCTTCTTTGTTTTGAAATATCGCGAAAACACTGAAACATAAAATTGTACTTTTCGGCGGGAAAATTTTTGACTTCAACAATCATGTTGAAAATGAGCGAGAAACTCTACTAAGCGGCTATCACGAAGACTTCCAGCTAGTTCTAAAATAATGACTAAAAAAATATAATCTTACCCTTTTTGTAAAATATAAAAAATATAATCTTCTTACCCTTACCTCTGGAAAAAAGTATTCCAAGCTGAAGCGGTTGAAGTGGGCTGTTGGTTGCGTTGTAAAACGAAGATTTCAGCTTGGTGAACTCCTGTTACCAAAGGTGGAAAAATTCAGTTGAAGAGGGCCAGGTCTGCTTGAAAGAGATAATTATTGCATCATTAGACAACAAAATAAGTTAACATTCGTCAACTAGAAAAGCTGAACCCGGATACCAACCACTTTCGAGTCACTCAGTTACGACACTGTTTCACCATCCATTAAATGGGAAAAAAAATAACAACTGTTTCTACTTACCGCTTTGATTTCTCTCACCATCTCCTCTTTGCGCTTTTTGTTTTCTTCAAAGAATTCGAAAAATGGATCGTTTCAAGGCTTTCTTGGCTGGAGTAAAACTGCCATAGACGTTGCTTTTTAACTTCATATTTGGAGCTGTTCATCTTGGAATATCAATTAACTCAAAAGTAACTCTCATTGGTTCCCTGGATTTTAATTGACACCTGAAACTTGTTTCAATTGGTTGAACACGTCGAGGCATTTTTTTGCCTGGAAAAGACTTTTGCCCAGCCTATTTCCTATTCCCATGACTTTCCTCTTCCCCCACCAGAGTCCAGTCTTCCCCTCACAACCCAAACATGGCAAGATTGACCTCATTTGAATATTTACAACTGAATACTCTATTTAAAATGTAAAAAGAACTGATATTCGTTTGCAAATTAGAATGCAGTATGATTGGTTGGGCCACATACTCCCTTATAATCAGGTTCAATTGCATGTGGCAGGGGAGATTGGGTGTATCCCTTAATATTTTTTGCTCTTTTGGTATTACATTTTTGGTGTCATTTTTTTTTCATTTTTCTCAAATCATTTTTTCCCCAGTTTCTCAAATTTTGTCTTTTTGCCCCTTGTTTTCAATTTTTCATCAGATTGATGCCCTTTTTAAGTAATTCAATGAACAGTTTAGCCAAGTTCTAAACAATTATTTAGACCACAACCTATAAGGTTATTTCCAGCTGAGTTTTGGTGAAGTTGCACTAAACCACCAGACCAGAGTGAGGTTTAAAAAAGCGTCCAATAAAATGATCATCATACTAATCATAGAGCACCTGATAAGATATACAATTTATCTGATTTAAGTTACCTTGGTCACATGTGAGAAGAGTGTTGTCCAGTTTCACTCTACCAAGTATCGCATGTTTTCTCCAGGTATTCCAGTTTCCTCCTGGACCTATGAGGGGTGGCCTTACAGGACTTCTAGGGAGAACAACTTAGCCAGCTGATAGGGTTATTCAGCATAAATAAATAAAGACACTTGAATGAATTTAATGCATTTCAAAACGTGTGAAGACCAAAGGGGTAGTTAATGTCGCATATTCTCTTTCTCTTTTAGTAGACTGAAATTCCTGAGCCAGTGACACTAGTTAATTTCCATGTCTTGCACTGAAGGGTGCCAGATGCAATTAACCCTGATTCCAGGATTCCTTCATAACATTGTTGCAAGGCCACCAGGATTTTGTTTGACCTTCACAGGTAAAATGGCTATGTAAGCTAACTTGCAGTACTCAATGAGAAAAATAATGAACTACATTACACCCAACCTGATTAAAAAATGACTCGACACTTAAGACAAAACCACTCGAAACACAGTTGAGATTCTTTTAACTGTTTTCTATAAATAGAATGTATGTGACTATGCATCTAAGTTATTTTATTGCCACCTATTGTCACCACCACAAGTTTGGGAATTGTAATTTGATGCAATCCAGCAGTCACATTGGTGACACCAGACTCTTGGTGGAAGAAGTCAGTATTCAAAGTAATCAGTTAAGAAATGAATGGATAACTGAATGGCTTACTATGCCTTTGAACTTTTATTTTAAGTGTTTTTTTTATTTTTGATGGTGACTATTCTTTTATAGTCTGGAAAGCAGCTTGTGCACCATGCAATGAGTTACAGCAAATGTACCAAAATCCTGACTGTTTTTTTCTTTTGAAAGCATAAAAACCAGAACTTGCTTAGAAATCAAATCATACAATTATGGAATTGGACTTTACAACTAAGTCACGAGTTCTTCAAGACAATGAATAAGATTCTGTAGTCCATAGAGGTAGTTTTTGTCTGGTTCACTGTAACTTCCTATGTAGCTGTGAGCAAAGTCCACCAAGTGTACAGTAACTGGTGGAGTTTTCAACCCATGTTCTTGGTCTTTTGTGATGGAAAATGTGCGGTAATAATTGTTTTGTGTCTGCAAACAGTTTATACATTTTTTATCAACACAGCAGTGAAGACCATCCAACATCTCAGCACAACTTGAGTACTGTGACATTTTTTGCAAACCATTGCATTCAACTAAATCCTTTACAGTCATTCTTGCTGGGTCTCCTTCATACACAAGAAGAATTGAACTTGAAAATAGTCGGAACTTCCTCTGTTCCTGGAACCAAGATTTAATTACTTTACACTGTTCCAGTATTCTTAAAATATGCTCTTTTCCATGATCTTCCATGCAAAAGAATTCTTGGAATCCTGTACCAGAAAAAACATTGAGGTTTTTGAACTCCACAATTCAAAAAAAAATTCAAGCAAAGTGGATCCAGAATATATTAATGAGGTGACCCCAAAAATTAAATCTGCAAACTACCATAGATCTTCAAATTGTTGTAGTCAGACAAAAAACCATTCCCAGTGGATTGCTAGATGACTTGGACCCATTTAAGAATTTGGGATTGCTTGTAATAAGTCACATTGCTCAACAGAAATGGAGTTTAACCACAAAGGGACAACAGCACACTTTGGATTTTACCCTAGCTAATGCCAGGGAATTTTATTCAGCAAAGTGGGGTGACTGGCCCTTAGTGATATACAATGTTATATAAATGCATTCTAGTTGAATATACTTGTCTTTGCTTAACAATTAGCCTTACCTGCCATGACCTCTTGTTTTGTCTTCAATTTCTTTCCAAATGATTTATCATAACATTTGAATTGTGTCAAGTCCTTCTTATACACTTTCATTCCAATAATCCTAAAACCAAACAACTCTTGTTCTGGATATTTTAACTTTCCTCGTTCCCTCTTGGCTTGTGTAGCCAAATGATCAACAATAGACTGACCAATTTTGATATCCATAACACAGGGCTTGTTAAAATGTCTGGTCAGATCTTCAAGTTTTAAATAGTGAATATCTAGTAGGTCTCATTAAGGAATGGCAAAACAAGTAAGAGTTAATTCAGTCTACTGGGTTGTTACTTTTTATCTAATGCAGGGCCTCTTAATCTGTGGGGAATTACAGTATATGAAATTTAAAAAGGAAAAACCAATATAATAAATTCAAAAAAGCTTAATATTGGTGAAAATGTGTCAAATAACTCTAGCCCAGTTATATATTTCAAACCTTTTTATGTCCCATATCAACACTTTATTATCTTTTATTACAACAATGAAAAAAATATTTGTAAAAACTAATTTAGAAAAGCAAAGGAACATTTATTTATCATAATAATGGATTACAAAAATGAAGCCTGGGTGCCAAAGGTTCTGATTGTAGGGATGGATGTTTTGTGGAAATGTCATGTTGGTAAAAAGATAATTATTATATTAAAATGCTGGTCAAATTCAAGGATACCTTTACGTGCTGAAAAATCAGAGTGGGTAACAACCTTGATTCCATAAAATGTGGGTAGAAATGACTTAAGTTTCAAAGTTACAGCATCTGATACATCTTTTGAAAACACATTTTCATAAAAATGGAGTTCTCTTTCTCCCCTTGGTGGTTCCTGGAGTGGTTTTAGTAATTTTCCATCTTTGTCGATCAACATTCCTGAAAATAAGTATAAGATGTATGATTCAAACTTTTATAATAGATTTTATGCTAAGTATTAGTATATAACATTGATAAGGACTAAGTATAGTTGTGAAAGCATGCTATAAATGTAATAGTTTGATACTAGTAAGACCTTCCCTTTAAGAAGTGGCTAGACTTGCTTCTGTATTGAAATAGTAGTTAATATAATGAGACTGTTTCCATCAAGCAATTGCTGCAGGTTCATGTACTGCTGGTCAATATTCAAAGATCAATCACCTACAACAAATACTGTACTGACTTCGAAGAAACTTTGTTTGTGGAATTAGTTTTCAAAATAATGAGAGAAGTTAGGAGTTTTTAAAGACACATGCAACTACATCAGAGAAGCATTACCCAGCTAATGTTTAAACTTTCATGACATCTGCTAATGAAATAATATTGCATTAGCCATTATAGAATTTCTAAGGTTTGACCACCTTTGGACTTAAAAGGTTAAACCATGATAAGTTTCAGTCCTTCAACCCCAGATATCTAATGTTTTCCATGGTTAGGCATAAAAAGTTGTATTTGTGACATTCTTCTTTAACCTGATTGACCACTGTAAAATAATTGAGAAAAACCCCCTGCACTACCCAGAATGCAGCCCTGAATCTGCTGGTAGGTACTATTGTCTAACTGCACAATTACATAGAATTGCCTCTAATTTTGTACATTTGACAGTTCATAAGAATGTTTTTCTGGAAAAGCAGAGTTTTGTACCATAAACAATTTTCATTATGTCTTGCCCTCGTTATAATGTAAACGTGTGAACAATTACAGATGTTTACCGTTGAAACATTGAAACTCGGACAACTGAGTATTGCTGTTAGGCGTTACTTATGCCAGTACATGTAAACATACTAATTTAAAAACATTTTACCTCGCCTTCCTTCTTCAAACCGATGTCCTGCAACTTGATGAGGATAGACCACGTATCCATCAGGAATACTGTGATCAAAAAGCATTCCAAAATTTCATTAAAACGTTCACATAGTAGAATCTTTGAAATCAACACATTACAGGGGGGAATATGAACCGCTAAAAGCTACGCGACGAAATTGACGCAGTTAAGTCATGCTCCATTGAAAACCGGCAAATATTTTCATTACATTATTTTCAGTTTCGTCAATCGTTGAAACAGTTTTATATTGTACAATTATCTGTTTATTCTCACTCATATAACTCAAGTGTTGAGAATGTGAAAGAAAATTAACAAATTGTTTACCTTTGAAAGAATGAATTACCTAGGGAATTCAACTTAGTCGGTCAAATACATCATAAGTAGTTCTTTTGGATGTTGTATGAGAAAATGTATTAAAGATAATCTTCTGCTCTGGTCATTTCTTGGTTGTTGTCAGTTTCATAAGGTCATATGGCGATTTGATTAGCAAATTGACAATATATGAATTTTAATTATTTCGCTTTTTTAATTTTTTGAGTTTTTTTTTCAATTTTTCGAGCTCCACGCAGAATTCGCGTGAGCTCTTCTCTCGCGCGCGTTAGCGCATGCTCCCTTGAGTTCCATGACGTAAACAGCGAAGAGTTGGCGAAAGTTAGTTGGATGATTTGCAAGTAACATAATACCGGTAGAAATATGGAAAAGGTGAAAATATGGAGTGGAACAAGATAACTTAGGACGAAACCTGTGCTCTATGATTTTCGAGCATCACTGTTTAAAGCCTTGACGGGTTTATATTTTAAATATGACCCAAGAAGTTAATCGAAATGGGGTTAACATTGTCCAAGGAGAGATGTCCCTGGTTGTATCAGCCATGCGAAGAAACGTCCGCTGGGCTTCCCACAGCCACCAAGTAAGTCAAGTACAGCTGCACATTTGCTTTCCAGTTCAAAGAAGCAAGTCGAATAATACTTCCTCCATCCTTGTGCAGTCCTTTGGCATACGTATTCTGCTGTGAATTTGTTTTGCTAAAATAAAGTTCTTTCAGATATACAGAGATGAAGAGCTTATTGTATAGTATGTAACTAATAAGGTTTTGCTGTTAGATTCATTCTTTGGGTGTAATATGTCACCGTTTATTAATTTATAACGGAAGGTAACACAGTAACTTGCCAGAATGCTTTTACGAATAAAGATACAATTGTTACTAAGACGTGAGATTTCCATGAAGACTTGGTACGCTTTTAATTTTTTTCTTTTTTTTTTTGGCAAAATTTGTTGAGGTCAAAAGATTGAGATATTTTTGCTGACGGTTTCATGAGTTAAAATTAGGAGAGTTAGAGGTTTTATCTCCTAATCTTTCATCTCTAAACTTACAATTGGTGACAGCTGCTTTGTGATTGACTCTCTAAATTTCTCAGATGCAACCATGCTGATCAAAACCTTATAATCAGCTCAAACCTGTCCAGATTTTGAGGGGGTCCAGATAAGTCCATTTTTTGACAAGCATTGACTCTCACAGCAACGTTTGCATTCATGGTATCTATCAAAAGACTTAATAGTCCAAAAATATGTGGACATTGGTTGAAATCAAGAGCCTCAGTCATCTGGAGGTCATATTTATTTGTCTAGGCACTTGAACACATGATCTTTGGGATCACATTGAGAGTCCCAAACTGCTGTGTAAACCTAAACAAGCCACGTGTAAAGTCACTTACCAGCAGTTTGTTACCTTTGTCATATAGAAAGGAAACAGCTTTAATTTTTCCCAATGTGAATTGTCTTGCTGGAGTTCAAGTCCATTTACAAACCCTTAGAACTCTTCATTTTGAAACCTAAATTTCAAGACTTCTCTGTTTCATATCTTCCAAACAGGATGAAGAACAAGACCCACTTCTCCATAACTTTGCCCAGTTGAAGGAAGTCCTTGGAGGCATATCTGGTATGTTATTGTGGCTTTAACCTGCTAACTTCAAATGTGGCCACTTGTAATTTTATTCTAGATAATGTTGTTACTTACTGTTCACTTATCAATAGTAAGTTAAAGAAGTTATCAGTCAAAAAGGTTTTCAATATGTATCAAGATGCAGAGCTTTCTCTATAGAGAGATTGTAAGCAGAAAAGTAATTGAACATAGTAAGAGATTAGACAGATGTAACTGTAACTGACTCAACTGAAATGTGACTTATAATTTTATAAGTATGAACTTGCAATACAGTTAAATGACTTACTGACAAACTGCTGTTGTGCACTTTGTAAATCTTGTCAACCTTTTTACATTTATGGAATAAAAGATCTAGAATTCTATGGAAAATAATGCTTGCAAGAAATGTATATGATTGATCTTAGTTTTGTAAGCTTTCTACTTCTTTTTGCTCCATGACCATCCTGAGGTAGCATAACATATAATTTTCAAAATAAAGTATGGTATAATTTTGTGTCCTGGAATGTAAATATAGTAATGTAATATTGTACAATTATTTTGTGCTTCAACACACTTCCTTAGATCTGCTCCCAGAATGAGTTGTCCTGTTGTGATTTTTTAATCATTTCATGATATCATTCGACAGTTTGTTGCTGGCTATTGGGAGTGCTTGCGTCAGTGGTGTGTGAAATTAGTTTACCTCCAAGTGTAGGTCTGTTATATCTGTGTCATAAACGTCATCGAAGTTGATGATTAATATTACTAATCTTTGACTCTCACTGATGACTTAACTGTTTGTTGCATGTGGTTTACTTCACGGGAGACAATAAAATTAATTAATCATTTAGCCCCCAGTATGAGCCTTTGAAATTTTTTCTTTTAGCCCTTTATAACTTTCTAGGCTTTCATAAGGTGGGTCAGTTTCTGATATTGAAAGTTTTAAAAATTAGTTAAAAATTAAAAAATTTGAAAAGTTTACTTATTTCTAAATACAAACCGTCTCTCAATGAAAATATCTCTTCTACACCTCTTTCTCTATTCTAATACTTTCCTCTTCTGTATGCCTGTCACTTCCTGTCAAGTCACCCAGTTTTCTGTTGGTTGGCCATCTAATTATTCCAGTATGTAAATGTAAATTATAGATCCATATATATATATATATATATAGTTTTTTCTCCCCTTTGTAAATTTATACTCTGAAGATGTTGCACGCCGCAACAAAATGTCAGTAATCATGTTTTAAAACTTTTTGAGTTGCCTCTTTTACTATGGTGATACATTTAAGAATTTTGAGCTGGGCTCTGATCTTTATATTGCAATTGTGCTTTCCACCTGGAAAATCAATAGCCACAATAATGTGACTAGCAGAAAATCCAAAAATGAGAAAGAAGGGCAATAAAACTGGAAAAATCAGGAAGAAGATTAATATTAAAAAATAATTTTGAAATCAAAACCATTTTGACTGATAATTTGCAATGCCTTAATAATCTACAGATAAATAATATATTATAGTAATCTTTATATATTATAATTTTGACCAACCATGTTATATAAATAATTCTTTTGTGTTTTTTTTTTCATGTTTCTCTTGTGTTTTGG
This sequence comes from Heliopora coerulea, assembly GCA_030142905.1. NCBI lineage: Eukaryota > Metazoa > Cnidaria > Anthozoa > Scleralcyonacea > Helioporidae > Heliopora > Heliopora coerulea. The sequence goes on from JASJOG010000089.1 coordinate 1,174,781, forward strand.
ATTAGATCTACAAGCAATTGATGTGATAGTTATTTTGGGCCCATTCCTTGATGTCATCAGATCAGAAGACACTACTGGTCCAATCACTGGTTATGCCTTGTCTGCTGTTAATAAATTCCTGTGCTATGGACTCATTGGTAATTTACCTTCTTGGAAGCATTTCTTAGTTTTGTAAATATGTGGAATTAAGTATTTTTTTATGCTATACATGAATCACATAGTTTAATGCCTTCCATATGTACGGATGCTGGTTTAAAGTCCATGTGGTATATTCTGGTATAAATTTTAGTTCTATTAACCCACTAAGGGACAAGGGCACACATTGCAATTTTACTCTGGCTAATGCCTGATGATTTTTACTCATCATGGTGATAAACCCTGCCCCTGAATGAGTTAAACAACCTAGTAAATATTGCAATCAGCTCATTGAATTAAAATGTGCTATGTACAATCTTTTGACATGATGCTAGTATATTGCTTCTGAAGACATCACTGTTTTATCTCATTTATTACTGGAAATAGGTGTTGGAACATGTGTGAATTAAGTAGTTTTCTTCATGATAAATCATTTTTATTTCTAGACCCATCATGTAGCAGTGCTCCATCTGGAATTGAAAGCCTGGCTGATGCAGTCACTCATGCCCGTTTTGTGGGAACTGACCCAAGTAGTGATGAAGTAGTGCTAATGAAAATACTCCAAGTTCTGCGGACCTTACTGCTGACTCCTGTTGGTGCTCATCTGACTAATGAATCAGTCTGTGAGATCATGCAGTCTTGCTTTAGAATATGTTTTGAGCTCAGGCTAAGCGGTAAGTTAAATATATAATATATATGCAGTGGCATGCCATGTGATACATTGTAGTACAACACAATCCAGTATGATACAGTACAGTGCAAAAAAAAAAAATTCAAGCCATATTCTCAAGTTTATTGACTTATAATATCAAAAGTAAATCAATTCTGAGACTTACATTTTGGTATTTTATATCACCCAGGGCATTTTATATCCTGTAATTTTATTTTAATATTTTAGATCCTTCAACTTTTTGTCACCACAATATTGTATAACAAGTTGCATAATCTGACAACACCTTTGCCAGTTTATGCAATCAATTTCTTTTTTAAACTGGATAAATTTATGCCAACTGAATAGTTTTGTTTTTAACTGGTTCAATTTCAAAGTTCTTTGCACTGTACTATTTTATTGAGTTAGTTTAAATAGGTCTAGCACCTCTGTCAGCTTCGTGACTGAAAACTTTTGATTTTAAAAATGTGGTCAAAATTAATAAGATAGTCATCTGCTAACATGGAAAGAAATACACAAATTTCAAGCCCACTGTGAAAGCTGAAGGCCAACTTTTTGTACTACTTTTAAAGTACCAGTGAACAGTGCAGTGTTCCTTGTAGGAATACTGTAATAGCCAATATCTCTGTTTCTCAACTCTGCAGAATTGCTACGTCGGACAGCAGAGCAGACATTAATGGACATGGTTCAGCTACTTTCTTCAAGGTAAGCAATGTATTCTTGTTCTGGAAATGTATTTCAAAGTTTGACAAGTTTGTTGAGGTGAAGTGAAAGAAGAAGGTACATCTGTAATTTGTTACCAGACACATGAATGAGTGTTCACCATAGCACAGTGTACTGCAACTTAAACAATCTTTTTATAATAGCTCAATTGTGATGTAAACTTGAAATATTATTTGATAGTTAGCAAAGTATTGTTCCATTTCTTTACAGACTACCACAGCTAAAAGAAGAGGCAAAATCTGGAAATGTTCTTCCAAATATAAGAAGGGTATGCTTGTCCATTGTTGTTGTTGTGGTTGTTGTGGTTGTTGTTGTTTGTTGCATGTTGCAATTCTATTTCTTATAAAAACTTAAATTTTAAGCAAAGTTTGTATTATACCACATACAATAAAATTTTACCACTTCAAGGAACAAGAAACAAGTATTTGAGTGATGTGAATTTACATTTCAAACTTAGTTGAAAATGTTTTCGAGAGTGTTTTTTGTGAGAATACAGTATGTGAAATTACTTAATTATTTATAGTCTTAAGCAAATGGTCTGCTTAGCATTGTTTCACTATGTTGTACCTTTAAGACAACACACTTCCTTAGATCTGCTCCTAGAATGAACGGTCATTTTATGATTCCTTGATCATTTCATGCCTTCATTCAACAGCTTGTTGCTGCTCATTGGGAGTGCTTGAGTCATTGGTGTGTGAGATGAATCTACCTCCATTTGCAGGTCTTTTATGCCAGTGCTTTGATCATCATTGAAGTTAATGATTAACATTGCTAGTCTAAAACTCAATGAAGATTCAGTTGCAGCTGCACATGGCTGACTTCAAAGGAGACAAGGTTGAAAAGAAACCTAAAATTTTTATGGCTACATATTGTATTGTAATTGGGTTTATTCTATGTAAATATGATTAAATGCGTTGTAGATGTCGTTTAAGTTAATCCTCAGCTTATTGTTTTACATGGCTAACTTAATGGAAAGATACAGTACAGTGTACGTGTGTACATGAAGGAACGGAAAGTGAGATAAGAGACTTCTCTTTTGAAACACCAAAATTTTGACCTTGTAATTCACGAGGATCTGGGAGGGACCAAAACCTGAGCAATTTCAGAAAATATTTTTCTGTACTTAAATTCACACCATCTGTCTTATCCAGGTCTTCAAACGATCAGGGGGTATCTCGAAACGAAACAAGAAATCTCCTAAGCCTAAGCGAGCGAACTTTGCCACAACAACGTCGGCAGACGTTTTGTCCACAACCTCAGATACAGTTCCCGTAGCTGAATCAGCACCGACAAAAATTCAAACCACTCCAATTGATAATGACAAATCACAACATCAACCAGAGGAAGAAAGCAAACAAAATGAAGAGTCTCAGCAGCAATCAGACGAACCACAGCAACTACCGGACCGAGTGCCTGGGGATAGTTTATCTCTTGATTTATGTGGTTCTGAAGGAGATCCTCCAAGGTGGGTATTGACAAAGAACAGGGGCTTATTCAACCCATTTTGATTGGGGGGTGTCCAGCTTAATTTGCCCGAAGATCGTATCCTTTCAAAAATTGCCCAAATTTAATTTGACGCGCATGCAGTCCATGTATGCTGTAGCCTCGCTCCCTCAGCCCTAATGCGTAAATTCATAATAACCCAGTAACCAAAAGGGATTTTGACTTATCTTACCAAACCAAATTATGTCCGAATGCCTATCTATTTTTGTCCGAATTTTCTGTTTTTTGACAAACTTTGAGGATGTGACTCTTCCCCAGCTCCCCAAGTTTACATGCATCCGTTCTGGTTTACCTATGTCCTAATGTTCGGCCTTTTAGAAATAGCTGTTGCTAGATCATTAGGGATAGTGGTTTAGTTATAGCTGATAGAGTTATGATAGTACTTTGGTTTTCTCCTGCGCAAATTGTGGACCCGGGAGAGATGTCCCTGATCGGATCTTGAAGAGATGGTCCCTCGGCTGTTCAGGAAATCTCGATGGATCCTAAGTGAACTAGCTAGGATATAGAATAGTTTAGTTGTAACTGACACAAACAAATTGTGCCGCATCCTTTTGTTGAGCCTCCTACCGAAGCAATGAAGTTCTAACCCTGTTTGCATGGAGGAAGGTTGACCCTCCTAACAGGGTATCCCTTCTAAGAGGGCCAAAAGACTAAGTGAAAAAATTATTCAGGCACACTGTGATAACATTCAGGCACTCTGGTACGCTAACACAAGGGACATAATGGATTCTCCTGGTACAAACACAGTTTAATGGTTTGTAAGTTGTGTAGAATTATCCAAGTACAGTACCTTGCGATCTAAATACCAAAAAGTAATTTCATAATTTGTCATATTTCTTTTCGTTTGCTTGTCCCGAAAATAGTAGTTCTGATGTTCCTCAAGTATCCATGGAAACTGGTAGTCCAACTTGCGATTCCGTAGCAGCCCATGTGATGACCGATCCTCTTGAAGGAGAGCCTGGGGCAGAGGATGACGTCGTTGAAAAGGTATTTAATCAAAAGTCTACCGGTATTGTACTATTCATGTGTTTTACATAAATGCTTAAAAGTTTTCAATAGATCAGGATGACCGCGACACAATATCTATTACCGTTGCTTTTTGTAAAAGTAGTTTTAACCACTGGTGATGAGACATCCTGTGCAAAGAAAATCGTTCCCGCAGGCATTGTACGTGACGCAGCCAGATAGTTTGGTAGACCGACAGGCAACAGACAAACTGACAAATAGACGTTCCGTCGGACGGACTGACAGACGGGCGGACAGGCGGACGGGCGGGCGGGCGGACAGACAACAGACAGACGGACTGACTGAGAACGGAAGTATTGACAGTGGAGTAGATGGACACACTACCCGACCGACAACGGACAGACACAGGCAGGAACTAACAGGTGAATTTGAAGATAAGAAAAGCAACGAACCACATTTTGTGAAAGTTTGCTCTTCTAATCTTCCGGTTCGTTCGTTTGTTGCGATTCCCTAAGAATCTGTCCATAACAGGTGAATTAACAGGAAGACAATCTCGAGAATGCTTATTGAGGTGATTGCTGTTCAATTCGTTTTTAATCGCTAGGAAAGTCGGACAAGCGGTGGAACGGAAGAAGACAATCGTAGCGACCTCGAGCATGGAATTTCAACCGAGACTATTGACAATGAGGAGTCCTTGGAAGCAAGTCACTCTGATGTTGCCTCGTCGGAATCGTCAGTTGCTCAGGAAGAATACGTAAGCGCAAAAGGAGTGAGATTTACTCCGCCAGAGAGCCACAAGGAAGGTATGGAAGGCTGATACTGCATTGGTCTTGAAACTTACAGTTGAAAACATATAGTTTTCGAATACGAATTTTGTACTTAAAACATCACATATCCTGAAAAGCCGAGATTTTCAATTTTCAAAAACAAGATTTTCAGTTCAACAAACTTTTGAACGTTGTTTTCAACTCAATTATCTTGACATGGAGATTATTTTAAGTCGAAAAATTACCATTATACTTCTATTTGTTTTTCTTTTTTTATTCATCTTAGGTTTTCTTACTCATCTCTATTTCGTTCCAGGTCACGGCCCTTTGGTTCCATATGGATTGCCATGTGTTCGAGAACTTCTTAGATTCCTTATCTCCCTAATCAATCCTCATGACAGGTATTGATAATAAATGAATGAATACGTGCTGTGAACGGATTTATAGACATTTCCGTAATCATAAAAACATGATGTCACAACGCAGCTTGGCGTCAGACCAAAGCAATCGTCAATATTTTTCACAGTAAGCCATGACTCATCGTCTTCCGTGAAATTACTGGAATGGAGTCCAATAGCGAAGTTATTTCTGAAAAGTTTTAGGAAAGTGGAACGCAAAACTGACAATCGTCAGATGTACTTTCGTTACACCAACTTTCACCAGCTGCATACGATTTTTTTTGTCTTTGCTTTTAGGCATAATTCCGAGCCAATGATCCACATTGGTTTGTCCCTGTTGACGGTGGCTCTGGAGTCAGGGGCCGCACATATTGGAGGTTTCCCTTCTCTGATGAGTCTAGTGAGCGATGAAATGTGCAAGAATCTTTTTATGGTAAGTGTGCCGGATTATGCTATTGGGTAGAAACTGTGCGTCAACTGAAGCAAGCGTACAATAGTTAAGTTAAGGAACAGTGGGGTGAATTCCCCCTTCCACTTGCACAGGTGGATTGTACACATCATGCCCGCACCCCACACACCTGTATTTTGCTCTACACACTTACATGCCACATACACTTCCGCACGCTAAATAGTAATTTATTGCATAAGGACATTTCAGATGTTCGTTTAAAATCAGACCCGAAGACAGCTGCCGCAACTTTTACGGCTATTGTTGCGCTGTCGGGATACAAATACGGGTCAGTCAGTTGGTATTAATCAATTCTTTGACGACCAAAGGTCAATTCTGCCGCGGCCATGTTGAAGGTCACATACACCAGCAGTTAAGGTGGCTTGCTGAGGTAAATCTTGATGAGGAATTTGTAACTAGATGTGTCTTATACGTATCAATAGATAGTGTGAAGTACTTCATTTATGCGCGTATGAAGATGTTTTGAACTTAGCACATTCATTCCCATATACTTTCTTTTGTTTAGCTTTTACAATGCGATGTGCTTTCGCTCTTCACAATGGCCTTACGAGTATGTTTCTTGCTCTTTGAAGCTCTCAGGGGACATCTTAAGTTGCAACTTGAAGTGAGTTTGCCCTCGTTGTTTCCTGACTCCAAAGTTTCGTGGCCCTACTTTTTGATGATTTTGACTCGTATCGGGGTTTTTTTTGTTTGTTTTTTTTTTTTTTTTTTTCACTGTCAAAGGTTGTTGTGTTTGAGAACTCGTCCGTCAGCATTTATTTTTCTCTTCCTTTCTCTGAATATTTGTCTATCCTCCTCTCCCTCAGCTTAAAATTTTGGTTCTGACGCTTTGTCTCAATCGCCACCTCTCTCTGTCCTGTTTCTGTCCCAGATCGTGTCTGCGTCTGTCTGTCCATCTGTCTCGTTTATCTTTCTGTCTTTGAATCTCTTTTTCTCTGTCCTATTCATTTTCCTGTCCGTGACTATCTCACCGTATTCTTGTCGCTGTGTGTCTCTTTATTATCTCCCCTAATATCTCTATCTTTATATTCATTTATTCTTTATATCTTCCCTCGCTTTATGTTTCTTCGGTTAGCCAACCTCTTCATTTTGTCATTGCAATCCTATTCTTTCTTAGTGTTACTTCAAACGTTTGCTGGAAATCCTAGCACTTGACCACCAAGTTGTTCTCTTCGAGAAACGAGAACTCATACTGGATAATATCAACCAAGTATGTTGGCTTCGTTGAGAAGTGGCCGTCGAGCTACGTTTTTGTCCTGAGTATTTTTTTTGTATCTTCCATGGCAATGCTTCGTTTACTACATGATTCATTACTTCTCTTTTTATTCCAGTTATTCCATGTCCCAAATCTTGTCTCAGAGCTCTACGTGAACTATGATTGTGATATCTATTGTATTAACTTATTTGAAGAATTATGCAAAGCACTGTCGAAGGTATGTGTTATAGATCAATGTATACGTTCTTAAGCTAGCTATTATAAAGCATTTCCAGTACGTTTGCCGGAAGATTTAAAACTGCGCTTTTTCAATGGATTTCTTTTTTCTAACAAATACACTCTTTCTACTCTCAGAATGCTTTTCCCGCCGGAAGTCTGACGACCGCCAATGTTCCTGCCCTGGATGCTTTGCTGCAAGTTGTCCACGTGATCGAGAGCCATTGTCATCCTACTATACCGTTATGTACTTCTTCCAAGCCAGTTAAAGCGAAGTCAGCCAACAAAACCGGTATAGTTCTCAATTTCTTGTTGGTTGACCATCTTCATCATACAGGGACGGCGGAGCCGGGGGGCTGCAGGGGCTGTAGCCCCCCCACTTTTTTCCAAATGTAATGTTGAAACAACTACGCTTTAAAACACTTGTTGTGCGATTTCCCAGAGAAGCATACAAAATGCTGTATTTTTATCTCAAGCCCCCCCCCCCCCCACTCGTAATTCCGCTCCGCCGTCCCTGTCATAGGCACCCATATCGGCATCACGTTGAATTCATTGCGTTTGTCATTCTTCTTTATCATTTCATAAATAAGCCCAAAAAATGAGGAGCACTGTATCAAGGTATAGATGTTCCTGTTCGTAGTGGTAATGATCGTGGTACGGTGGTGGTGGTGGTTAACGATGATGATTATGGTGAGCAGGGTAATGGTGGGTAGGATAGTGATGGTGCTTGGGGTGCTTGGGGTGGCGGGAGTGGTTAGGGTCGTGAGCATGGCAAGGAGGGTTGTGGAGGTTAGGATAGTGATAATGGCTGGAATGGGGATGGTGGTTGGGATGGTGATAGTGGCTAGGATGGTGATGGTGGTTGGGATGGTGATAATGGCTAGGATGGTGATGGTGATAGCATTTAGGATGGTGACGCTGGAAAGGTTGTAGACGGTAGTTGGTTTAGGAGACTGCGGTTAAGATGGTGAAGGTGGCTGTGTTGATGATGTTATTGACGGTGATCATGGTGGTAATTATGATGGAAGGATCACTATGATACGATGAGCAGATGATGATGACAGGACTATAACGTGATGATGGTAAATAGGTAATCACTCCACATCATTGCTTTTCCTCAACCACTACACGATGCTCTAAACAGTCTCCATCATCACAACATCGTGAGCAAGTGTTGTCTACCATGAGAGAATGTACAACGGCAATACCACAACCAGGCCGGTCCAAAACCACCAACATCACCAAATGTACCACTAACCGCAACTAAAATTAGTATAACCATCAACATCTAAATGCACCCGAACGTCGTCAATACCAACACCAGTAGTAAACCGTCTTCAGTGCTTGAGCCATTGTATCAATCATCTTCATCATCCTCCCGTTAATCACATCTTGCTATCTTTTACCAGGTGATGATGACTCTGGCACTGACGAAAACGGCGATACCCCACCTTTCTCACCGACTCCTCCGCCTTCTTCAGGTTATCTTATGGCAAAGAAAATGAAGATTGGTAGCGCTCGTGATCCCTCATCAGAAACCAAAGACATCGAGCAAAGCAACTCCGACTTCTTTGATCAGGACGACGGCCTTACACATTCCTCAGCCCTAGCTGTCATGTTCGCTTCATCTGTTCCCACACCAGATGACTTAGCCCAACTTAAACAGATGAAAAAGGTATCTTGATTCATTCCTATAATCAATCGGTTGTCGGTTATCGAAGGGACTTGCCAGAGCGTTTGTGAACAGCATGGTGGTTGACGAGAATGAAAGAAGAATATCCCCAGTCTGCCATAGGTCGAACTGTAAAGGAAACAGGCCTGGCCTTCTTATTTTTCAATTTGCGCCCTGTGTCGTGTGTTCACTTGTAATGGCTGTGTCCCCATTAAAACGACCTAATGTGGCAGATAAGGGATATCCAAGTAACATTTTTTTTTTTAAATGGGCTTGAAACGTTGGCGGCATCGCTCGTCCATAAATAGTCCAGATAACTTCCTCTTGAATCTTGTCAGATAGCTCAACGCCTTGAGGAAAAAGGCTATTTTGAAAGAAAAGAAAAGTGACTCGAAGCATGCACTCACCTTAGTCGTACGAAGCAAAAATGTGAACTATGTAGGCTGTACTTAACTAAGTGAAGTAACTGGAGCGAAGTAGACTGAAACAGTGAAAGGAGAATGCATTTAGCCAATCCATTGTCAGAGTAAGAAATTCTACCCCCACTCTTCCAATCATGCTACGCTGCGTTTCATTTTTTTCGAAAGTTTTGCTTGTTCTTTTTCGATTAATTGTTGTCGTTTTTCTTGCTCTTTAGTTGTTGCAGGCAGGTTCCGAACAATTTAATACAAAAGCGAAAAAAGGCTTAGAATTTCTTCAGGAGCATGGTTTTCTTTCCAAGCCTATCATTCCTGAAGAAGTGGCAAATCATCTGCGTGAGAACATCCGACTGGATAAAAAAGCAATTGGGGACTACATAGGGGATCGAAAGAACACCAAAGTTCTTGAAGCCTTCGTTAGGTAAGCCCTCTTGCAACGATACGCATATTTTAGAGTTGAAATACTACGCTCTGTTAGACTGTGTACAATGCGACATGAGCTACTGAGTTGAGTTTAACACACACTTACCAACAGCCTAAACTGAAAAAAAAATTCTTGTAAAAATTTCTATAGCACAAAGGTATTTTGTATCGTCTTTACAATTCTAGATTGATCCCTAATTTATTTTGTTTTCCTTCAGGGAGTAATGATAAATTTTCAATGATGTTTTTTTTTTGCATTATGAGAAGCTGAATTATATTGTTGATATCCAAATCTCTAGCTAAAGACGAGAGTTCATTAACTATATCTTTGACATCCGAAGCTTTGACTAAAGATGATAGTTTATTATTCGGATAAAATGCGGACGTGAATACCGAAGCATAGGTCTCGATACAAATGAGCCTAGGTGCTGGTATTGATAGTTATGTATATGGCATACTTCGGCAATGAGATGCTCTATTATCGCTATGCTACGGCGGAACAAATTACAGCATATAATTTCCCAAAGCCCAGTGCACATAACCTTCTGTATGCCACACGAGACCATACAGCTTAATTATTAGAGAATTTTACCTTTCATATTTATATCGACATACTATGGTACAAGCCAAATATCAGTTCCAGGATCGGATTAATTGCCATACATTCGCCAACTTTATTTTCTGTTAGATCCTTCCATTTCAACGACATGAGAATCGACGAAGCGCTGAGGACATTTCTTGAGACGTTCCGTTTGCCTGGTGAAGCTCCAGTTATCCAACTGATCCTGGAACATTTCAGCGAAGCATACTTCGTAAGGGAATTGCCGCGTATTTTCTGCTTTCCTTCTTGTAGACGACCGTGAAATAATATGGGTATTCACTACTTTATCTACGCTTTCACGCGGCCTGTCGAAACCAGAAGGCAACTCTTTAACCAACCTTGAAAGTTTCTTGATTCATGGAATTAAGAAAAAACCCAAAAAAACCAAAAGCAATTTAGAGTAAGTTAAAGTTTACCAAGTCAGGACTTTCAATTGCCATGAATGTGGGTGGTTAAATCAAAAAATTGGTGCCTATAGAGAAACGGGGAGATAAACGGTAAAGTAGAAAGATATCAAGGGACATTCTCCTCTCCGTTTGTTATTAGAACCCCGTTTACACTGTAACATCTTGGGCACGACACGGCTAATTAGCCGTGCCGAGACCCACACATACAGAGGTGCTCGGCACGGCTAAATTTTAGTAAGTCTGCACCGTTTACAGTGTGAAAATCACTCGTGGCGTGTCCAAAAATAGCGGCATTCGTGCCAGAATTTTAGCCGTGCCGTTCCCAAACTGTTAACAGTATAAATGGGGTTTAACAGTAGGAGGTCCACTTCCGTGGAGCCGAAGTCACACCAGACGTCATTTCTTACACAATTTGGTTAATTTCCTTTGTTTATGTGTGCAGGCTACCCATGGCCAAGTATTTGCTAACGCCGACGCGGCTTTTACCTTGGCTTATGCAATCATAATGCTCAACGTGGACCAACATAACGCAAATATGAAGCAACAAAAACCGATGACGCCTGAGGTAAGATGAGAACATAGGTCATGCCTTTTGGTTTTAATATTCGGAACGAGACCGAGAGAAAATATTTCTTTTTCTAACCTCGTTAGGAGTTCAAGAAGAACCTGCGCCGGTGCAACGGCTCGGGTGATTATCCTGCGGAATTACTGGATGAGATCTACCAAGCTATAAGGTAAACTTAGTCAAAAGTAAACGATTGGAAAATTAGTGTTGTTCAGGTTGATGCGTGTGTCCCACATATGTCCATAAGACGAACCAGTTCTTAACGAGACCAATATCCTTCAACCCGGACCTCAATGAGCCCAACACACGTCGAGATTAGTACCCTTGCGGTGAGCGTGAGGACAATTTAAAACGATTTTTCCCGATTGCTTGGTGTTAGGATAGGTGATGACTGGAACTTTTGTCTGTTTACAGGAATGAAGAGATCGTAATGCCATCGGAGCGCACCGGACGAATTAAAGAAAACTACGAATGGAAGGTGAGTGGTGAAGCCGCACGGTGAAACACGTCGTAGTTTAGCCACACGAGTTTAATACCCCGGGTTGCATACGTAGGAGTAACTCGTCCCAAAACGTGTATCTTTTGGAACTAAAACACTCCTTAACTTTTTTTCTGTTATGACAAAGTATTGGAACTGTTGTGAAACCCGATGTCTGATTCTCGGAACCTTCTGCGAGATACTTAAAGCGTGACTTTTAAACTTAATGTAGTGTAATAGCTGGTAAAGTTTTTTTCAACCATTTTCTCGTCAGTCTGCATTTAACAAATCACATTCCCAATTCTCAAGCCACAAAATCTTAGTCCCTGGAACTATGAGCGGAACTTTCTTCGTAGGAGTTTAATTGTATGTCAGCCTTCGCTCCACGTTTGTCCAGCTGATTTCCCTTCGAAATTCCATATCGTTATTTTAGCAGATTTAACTCTCAGGAGCAAATCCTATGCGGATCTTCGGACAAAAAGGTCCCAATTTCAACTTCTTTTGTTTGTTATTTAGCTACTTCTGCGCCGTGGTACGAAACCAGAAGGGAAATACCTTCTTGTGTCAGGCAGTAGTTTTGATCAAGATCTCTTTGTTATGATCTGGGGACCTACTGTTGCTGCCCTTTCGTCAGTCTACGACAACTGTCTTGAGAAATCAGTTGTACAGAAGGCAATCACGGGATTCAGGTGAGTCCAGCCGCAAGTACGTCAACTCCACATCCTGATTCAATGACTGTCGACATTTGATGTTTTATGCGTCTATTTTATAATACAATACCAATTCTTTTTTCCAGGAAATGTGCTCTTATATCTGCCCATTACGGGCTAAGTGACGTTTTTGATAATCTCGTTATATCGCTTTGTAAGTTCACGACGCTCCTTAACGCTCCAGAGGTTAGTACACGTCTTCCAGTATGTTTCTTAAATGCCCGTCGCCGTACCAACTTGCTTAAACTCTCCAACATCACCGACTTTACAACCTTTTCCTCGTGGGTTATCTTCATGAAGGAAATGCATCTCGATAGCATAAAATGCATTACACGAGTAAGCCATTAACACGATCCCGCTCTGAATTATAGAAGCAATGCAAATTAAATTCAGTAAAGTTCAACTGAACTCAGGTCCTACGCTTAGCAAAAGACTACCTCTTTTCATTAATTCGTTATCACCAACCATGTTCATGTCACAACCTTTCGGCCACTTCGCAACATGTACCTAATTACCATCTTAACATCTAACTAAAAACTGGTTTCCACTAACGAAAATTTGCCTCAGGAAAGGAACGGACAGGAAAGTTTTCTTTGTCTTAAAGTCATTAGTTCCGCCCGAAAGTTCACAAGAAAATTTTCTTAAGAGAGGTGAATGATCGTCAAGCCCTGTACTCAGAAAACGATTCTGAGCCCCAGATGGGGATCGAACCCGCAACCTTCTGATGCCCGGTGAGACGCTCTAACCATTGAGCTACCGAAACTCAGATGGTGAGCTAAGGTGCAAATTCGATATATATGTGCGACCTAAGCGGAAGCCACTATATATTAGTAATGATTAACTAATAGTGGTCGCACATATATATCGAACTTGCACCTTAGCTTACCATCTGAGTCTCGGTAGCTCGATGGTTAGAGCGTCTCACCGGGCATCAGAAGGTTGCGGGTTCGATCCCCGTCTGGGGCTCAGAATCGTTTTCTGAGTACAGGGCTTGACGATCATTCATCTCTCTTATGATATATCCAAGCTCTCACGTTTCTCAAAAACAATTTTCCTTAGCGGAAACCAGCCTTAAAGGTACCTAGGCTTCTTTCTTAACTGATGTAAGTTGAGACCAAGGTAAGTTGTTGTTGTCACTCAGAAGATGACTTTGTTTAGTCTTCTTTCTCTTCGTGTTTATTATTCGAATGTTCAATTTTATGGATGGCAGTACTGTTCAGAATGTGTTTTATTTTATAAGAGTTTCTTTTTCTGTTTCTCTTCAGGCTGGCGAAAGTTTACCTCTGTCGTTTGGAATGAATCTAAAAGCCCAACTAGCAGCTCGCACAATGTTTGCGTTGGCTTATCGTCACGGGGATATTCTCAGAGAAGGATGGAAAAATATTCTGGATTGTATGTTGCAGTTGTACCGAGCGAAGATGCTCCCTAGCAGCATGGTTGAGGTGAGAAGATTTGAAGACATACTGTTAAAACTGGATATTGAACTCTTTCGAGCCTTCAGAACATATATGGATTTAGCAAACTTTGATCTCGATTTTTTCCCCTAAAATACGAGTTTGTTTGAAAAGTCGATGTCCTGTTTCTAAATCAGATTATAAACCCCTTTATGCCATGTGTTATCGTCCTGCTTTGCCAGATTTAGGATTAAATGAGAAGACATAAGTTTATAATCGAGTTCCGTGTACTTCGTAAACCACCTTATTCTGTCCAACGACATTACCTTTCCTTACCCTACGCTACCCTACCATAACACATGTTAACCTTGCCGTATCTTACTCAACTACCCTCTTATCCTGCTCTAGTCTACCCAATCCTATGGTATGCTACCCTTCGATACTCTGACCCTTTCTCGTCGTAATTCTCATTATATCATCCATCACTCCAACCCCCTGCCCTTTTTACTGCCCTTGTCAGCTTACAATCCACTACTTACCCATCCTTCCCTCCCCTTCCTACGTTCCCATTCCTTTTTATGTTTGGCACGCTTCCCCCCTGGTCCTCCATCTTCATGTCATCTGTTTGTTCCTTCCCAACCTTTAGTTTTCGTAGATTGTGACATTTGGTGCATATATTTGAATATACTTCATATTTCTGAATTTTTGTAGAAGAGCTCGGATAAATGATTTTTTCTTATTGGTAGGTTGAAGATTTTGTGGACCAAAGCGGTAAAATTTGTCTTCTACGAGAAGAGCTTCCGGTGACGAGGTAACGAATATTAAACGAAATTAATAATTAGAAGTGCTGGATTGAATTTTTGATTAATGCAACTACTTTGATTTTTCTTTTAGACCAGACTCTTCTATTTTTTCCTCATTTTATCAATATTTCCAAATGAATTCCGAGCCGTCAAACACTAAAAACCAAGGAAGCGAAGACAAAGAGGCTGAAGAAAAGGCGGATACTTGTATCAAGGTAAACTGGGATTATTTGATAATTTAAAACTACATTACCGTGACCGTTCAAGTTTTTCCTAACAGTCTTGGTGAGGAATACGTCACCAGGATTGAATGCGTGTGTCAAATTTAGATGTAGGTGGGTGTTACAAGGCCCTACTGAAACTCGCAATATTTTTGTAAATAGGATTATGAATAGATATAAGTATAGATATTAGCATGATTTCTCGTGCAGTTTCGAACAAAAACTCGGACGAGTGCTGTTTGAGGTCTTGGAAAAACTCACGAGTGTGTGCTCTTCAAAACTGTTCGAGAAACTGTGGTGTTATCTATAATGTACATGAAAAAAAAAGAAATATATATCTTATTATAGTAAAATATATTTTATTAGTATAAAAATACGCAGTTGTCGCTCAAGTTCAATTCGCGTTCAATTCGCGTTCAATTCGCGTTCAATTCTTACTTATTTGTAGGAGTGCCGTCCGGAGCTTCTTATCACAGAAAGCAAATTTCTGCGTTCTGACTCTCTTCATGAATTAGTGAAGGTAAGACCGTCATTATTTAAGTGGATAATCATTAATATGCAAAAGTGTATTATTATTTGACAATTGTGGAATTAAGATTCATAAAATAAACAATAATTGTATTTTCTGGAGATTGTTGTGTTCAAAGTAAAGACGAAATAGAATGGAGAGCGAACTGGAGTTCTCAATGTCCTCTCATTACTACGTTTGGAAAGCGAAAAGGTACAATCAACAACTATCCGGGGGGGGGGAAATCGCCATTAGTCTCCCAGAATTTTTTTATCCTATTAAAGAGGAAGAAACGTATTTAATTACATAGTTTTGGGCAGGGTTGCATTCAGAGATTCCATTCCCTCATCAAGGAGAGAAAGGGAAGGGAATGTTTATTTAGAAAGATAACTGAAGAGATATTTGGCACCATTGAGAGACTGATGTTAATTTACCTGTCGACTTGTCGTATCACTGAAAGATGAAGTACAAAACCTGTCTGAAGTCTGAGGCGGTTTTAAGTTGTCCTGAATTCTTCGACTCCCAAGAATGTATTCAGGGCAAGTCACTAATTTTGAAGATTTTATTGCTAATGTAGATAATACACTTCAGAAGAAAACTACTATACTTAACACACCCTTCTTCCCGCGATAATGACGTATCTATTTCTATGACCCAGTCCCCGACAAAGTTCAAAAGCTGGAAGGACTCATCAAAAAGTGACATGAGAGTCCTGTACATGAGAGATTTGAAACTCCTGGTTTGAATTTTAAGCGTCTAAGACAATCTGAGACTAACCACTACCAGTATAATTTGAAACATCGACACCACTTAAACTATAGATTGTATCTCAGCCATCTTTTCATGGAGTTATAACATCATTCTTACTCATCTAACCTCTTTTAGGCGCTAATCTTTGCATCTCAGGGGCCTGAAAAACAGGATGCTATGAGCAATTCCTACGACGAGGATTCGGCTGTGTTTTTCCTTGAGCAGCTGATCAATCTGACACTGCAAAACAGGTAAAGAAACCTTACAGTTTACTTCTTACCCATATCCAACAAAACAAGGTTCTCTACGTTCTGTAACGTTATCTGTAAATGTTACAGGGACCGTGTTTCTCTGCTTTGGGCCAGCGTTCGAGATCATCTTTCCAGTATCATCATAAACAGCACAAGATGCAGGTGAGTGACCCTCAGCCGACTTCTCACTTGCCAGCGACGACCAAAATGTTTGGCAAAAACTTAATGTATCGAGCTTACTTGCCTTCTGACGTTCATCAAGTATGTCCACCCTCGATGAAACTCTAAGAGAACCGTTTTATGAAGACTGATAAGGGTATCCAGATATTCTGATTTCCTACAGCACTAACTCCCAATCTGCAATAGATGACTCTCAAATGTTGTCACAACTTACAGTGACCTTGAAGTAACCTTAATGAAACCTTAAGTAATGTGAAGTAACCCTGAATCAACCTTAAAGAAACCTTAGCTTCAGCGACCTTTCTTTGCCATTTGAGTTCTAGTGGCTCTAGTGGTTTAGTGCAACCTTGTTGCAGTCGCTTTCTAAGGTCAGTGTTATGCTTGTATGAAAGATTAATCGATACACTTTATTGTAAGTAATACCATGACATGAGGAAAATTAGTGACTAAATGTCCTCGAAAGCGGAGGGGGGTTTGGGGAAGTGCTGAGGGCGTTAGCCCGAGGGACTTTCACAAACCTCCCGAGGTTTGAGGAGACATTTAATCACTCATTTCCCTACATGTCGTGGTATTAGTTTGTAACACCATGATGACCGACGAAATTTACTTGGTATTGTTTGAAGTTCTTTTTGGGATGTTAGTATTGTTCATGGTAGGTACCAACACTTGTATTAAATGAGTTGTTCAATGCTTAAATTTAAAAGCATTATTTGATGTTTGCTCATGCATGTTGATGAAGGAAAATTAATAAAAGTATGGATCCTGAGGGAATTTAAGGAGTAAATCTCCACTTGAGAACAATAGAAACGGAGGTCATCATGATATTATTCAGTTTATTTCTTTCTTGCTTCAGCTTCTTATTGGAGCGTACTGTCGTTGGTCTTCTACGACTTGCTGTTCGACTATTGCGGAAGGAAGAAATCTCTGGCCAGGTCCTTGGTGCATTGCGAGTTCTTCTAATGATGCCGCTGAACATACTGCAGGCATGCGGCAGGCACATTTCTTATGGACTGCACGAACTCCTACGGACAAACGCGGCAAGTATACGAACTGCCGGGGACTGGACGACCATATTCACATTACTGGAGTGTGTCGGAGCTGGAGTATGTCCACCTACCGTAACTCCTGGCCCGGCTTCCTCCTTCGTCTCGCTCAATAAAGACGGCATTGAAGAGGACTCGATCGAATTCGGCATAACGGGTAGTGTGACGTCATCAGACAGTGATACGAACTATATTGCTGACGTGACAGCGAATGGTTGTAATGGCGATTCTTGGTTATTAATCGGCAAAGACGGTGGCGAGGCATCCTCGAAGAACCAGTACAACTTGACAATAATTGAAACACTTGGTAAGCACGACAGCAAGTCATTTGTCAAGTCATGTCAGTCTCTTGCGTTCATCCTGCGGGACGCGAAACACGTGTCGTCCGACAACTTCCTGAGGTGTGTTCATGCGGTGCGCGTCTTCGGCGAGGCACTTGTCGACGGTGGCCTCGGGAAGAGGTTAGTCGAACATCCACCGAAGGCGACCGAGCACGAATATCGACGGGGAAGCTGGGCGAAGCCAGGAAAACGGTCCACGGGGAAAACGAAGAAAACCAGTCCCAACCTGAAAACGCGGAAAGGGGCTAAGACTTTGAACGCAAGAGTGATTGAGGATGAGGTGGAGATTTACGAGACAATTAATAACACGTACGACGCTATGTCGCTTCAATTGATTGAACTTATCTATACGTTGCACACGAGCGCTTCTTCGTTTTTTCCGGAGAGGAGCGCCGATGGTGAGATTGTGGAATCGCCGGAGCTTCAGTCGTGTTTACTGTGGGCTAAATGCTGGTGCCCGCTGCTCCAGGGCATTGCACAACTGTGTTGTGATATCAGGAAGGAAGTACGCATGTCTGCCTTGACGTATCTACAACGCGCGCTACTGGTGCCTGATCTGCAGTCGCTTGGAGCGCTGGAATGGGAGGCTTGTTTTAATAAGGTTCGTTAGTGAAATTGCGTTTCAGTTCAATGAATTTGTCAGAAGCTTGTTGCAAAGAATAAGTTCAAAATTTACAAATTTTAAATATAAAAATTTAAATGATGTGACCAATAACGTTTGTCCGAAACCTTTCTTGCTATCTTAGGTTTTATTTCCGATGCTGTCAAAGTTACTCGCCGTTTCTAGCCAAAGTGATACGGTCGGTCTGGAAGAGACGCGGATGCGAGCAGCGACATTATTAAGCAAGGTTGGCACAACATTGAACTCTTAAAAGACTGGAACGATATCTCGTACCAGCCCTTACGATTGAATGAAACCGACATGGGGGCAGCCATGTAGGTCAAAAACACGCGTGGGAAAAAAGTTGTATTGAACCTTTACTTTTCATTGACAGTTAATTCTGACAAACATGTAGTCCTACGGACATTATCCTCGACTTACTAAGGATAAAAACGAAAACTGTCAAAAAATCCGAAATTTAGGCTACGTTTTTCGCAAGAGGTTGCGTGTTTTATCTCGTAGGGGATTGGGATGACCTGCAAATTGACGTACATGTCAGCCTCCATGTTGGCTTCAAAATACAGTTTGCAGGTATTGTTCCAGTCTTTTTAGAGTTGAGTGAGGTACGACATGGTTAAGATTTTTACTATCATGAAGTTCCTAAGTCGACGTAATTTAGTGGCGTCAGTCACCTCATCCTGTCTGGAAATCAGAAACATTTCTGTGGTCTTTGAGCTTGTGGAAGGTTCGCCTATCGTCGTGTTCCAGTTCGCTGTAACATGTCTGTAGCAGGTTGTTCACAAGCTTGTTGCGAGCCGTCGTGATGAAACTGTTATTAACAAGCCAGATATAGATTGTTTCGAGGACATGTTAGTGCTTTAACTAAGTCACACTAGAGACTACAATCATCGACAAATTTGTTGGAACAAAACAGAAATATACTTGACGCTATCTCTCCGTCCTCTTAATCAATGATGTATCGGAAGAAAAGGATGTTTGTAGGCCCTCTTGCGAGTCTCTTATCATGTTCATCCCTGTGAAAACGATATTGCGGTGGAGGAGCCGAGGTTAAATTGACCATGGTCATTTCTCGTGCAATTACAAGGGAAGTTTTTAAACTGTTTCAATTAGATTTGTAAATGATTGTGCCAGCAAATTCTTTAAACTCACTTGGAAAACCGCTGGAAATTTTCGGTGTCACAAGACCAGTACCATGTCATAGTTAACGCCTTAAGTGTCTTGTTCCTTACCGAATTATCCTTCTGTGCCAGTTCTCCGCACAATATGAAATCCGGCAGAGCTATGAATGCTGGGCAGGGGATCCTAGTGCTTTAATAGCTGGTCCCAAATGACATAAAATCATTTGCGCCCTGTTGGAGCTATTATTATTGTTATTTATTTATTTATTTATTTATTTATTTTTCTATTTACTTATTCGTATATTTTTTCCTCTCAGGTTTTTCTTCAACATTTGAACCTGCTACTTTCCCTCTCGACATTCACTGCACTTTGGTTAACCATCTTAGATTTTATGGACAAATACATGCATTCTGACAGGAGCGACCTCTTGGTAAGTTTGATTGTCGTTTTGTTGTCCGAGTGTTTATCTAAGGTTGATGTTCTCTGCCACAGTGACCTCTCTCTAATGAAAGTGGACGAACGAAGGGACGATACAAGTAAACTAAACAAAAAAACAAACCAACAATCAGGGATAAAGAAACCAACAAAAAGCAAATTAATCGACTATTACTAACAAATGAACAGATGAATGAACAAAGTGATTACCACATACGCTAGCCTAAGATTCTTTCTCTTCTATAAAGAATAGTTTATCCGAAACTTTGTTATGACGCGTATATATTGTCTATCATAACAGTCTTGGAGTATCGTCGAGAGTAAGGTGTTTTTATTTATACTGGATAACCATATCAGCTAGCTAAGCTGTTCTCGTCAGAGATCCAGTTAGGGCCTCCCCTCATAGATCCTTGAGAAAACCAGAGTGCTCGGAGAAAACCTGCGATGCTTTGTAGAGTCAAATTGGACAACATTCTTCTCACATGTGAACCAGATTACTTTAAACAGTTAACTCCATGGAGCCGGAATCGAATCCTAATCACAGAGGTGAGACGCGTACGCTGCCACTGTGCCACCAGCGCCCTATAGCCAACACCCAAGGGTGGTTATGATCACCATGATATAAACAGGACTGTCACAGGGCAAGGGTAAAATTTCTTTAGTCACCCACATACCTCCCTCATGCGGACTTTTATTCATGCTTCGGTCCTCTGCAGTCTGAAGCCATTCCGGAGTCTTTAAAGAACATGCTCTTAGTGATGTCTACCGCTGGCATATTCCACGACGATGACGCGGAGCCGAGTAAGGAAGAGGCCCGCCACTACACCGCTCTTTGGCAAGTAACCTGGGAAAGAATTGATTGTTTTTTACCAAACCTGAGACAAGAGCTTTTTGAGACTAGAACCCGAACGTCACCACCCGTCGAAATCGACACTTCAACCCCAGAAATTACACAAGCACCTACGGAAGGAAAAGAAACGTGTGACACGACAGCAGAGCAAGGTTCGGAGTCTGAAGGTAAGAATGTTTACGAAGATTTTCTTCAAGACTCGCTACAAACTGCGTGATTCAGAGATGTTCGTTGCAGCTGAATGAGGTCCAGTGGTATTTGCTGTTGGTCCCCATGGTCCAAATAACGTTTGTTGTAGGTTTGCATACGATAGCTATACTTAACACAGGGTTAGACAACGAAGCACGTAGCAAATGCTATAGAATTCAATACAGAAGTGCTGTTTTATGCTGTAACGAACGGTACAGTGTAGCGCAGCACCACACAAGACAACGCAAGAGAACACGACAAGACTCTACGCAATGCAATACAAGAAACGATGCAAGCGAACACAGAGCAGCATAGGTGAACACAACCGCGCAAACAAGCACAGCTCAGCACTACACAACACAGTACATCATAATATAACACAATACAGTACAACACAATACAGTACAACACAACACAATTCAACATAACACAATACAACATAATTCAATAAAATACAATACATTTCAACAAAATACAACAACATGACAGCCTAGCAAGCACAACAGAACAGAGCTAGACATAATACAACACAACACAACACAACACAAAACAACACAATACAGTACAACACTACACAACACAATACAATGCAACAACACAATACAATACATTATAACACAACACAATATAACAAAACAGCACAGCAGGTAAAACACAACCGAGCTAGACATACAACACAAAGCAGGGCACAGTGCAACAGAACCCAACAGAACAACACAACACAGCACTTGAGAAACGCCAGCGGAGTGCAATGCCATTAAGCAATCAATTATAATTTTTAGACTTGATTGCCAAGCTATCCCGATTGCAAACCTTACGACTAGCACCGTGCTCATGGTTACTGCTGTTAATCTCAGTTGCTATATTCATTAAAATAGGAAAACACGATAAACAAGCCATTGTTTGCGATCATTTTTATGAATCAATATCTTCACCGATTCTTTTGCTTCATATTTTTCGTCACAGCTCCCCAGGCCAGTCCTCGGGCTGGTTCACCGCTACTTGAAGGTCAACAGACTGCAGGCTCACCATCAAAGGTATGCGTAATGTTGCAACCACCATTACCATCTCTGGCTGGAAGCCGAAGCTCTTCGCCCACACAGAAGGGATCATTATCCGACGTGGCACAAACTCCACCGGCATCTATGCCAATCATCTTAGCACCCAGTCCCCTTTCACGAATACCCATATCTCAGGAAGTAAACGCCGAAGTTTCTAAAAAGGATGCGCCGTCGTCGCTCGAGGAACCTGTGACGAATGACTCCGAGGAATTAGCATCGGAAAAAAGCGACTCACCTTCAGTTATACACGATGTATAGGAAATTTTAAATGAAATTGTCAGAAAAAGGACCGAAACAGAATTTTCAAAATACTGTTGTACATCTAAACCGTTTGAATTTCCAATTTTACTTTTGCTTTGATGAACTAGTTTTTAAAATTGAATCAGTGGCGAATGAATGAAAATAAATACAATGTACTATAGTATGCCTGTTTTATGTGTTTATTTTTTGTAATAACATGGTCGCCTCGGTTTCTTTTGTTTCAACAAGGACGTTTAATGACGTATTTCCCCCAAGTACAGGGATGAAGGATATTTAGTTCTAAACGTCCCTCATCAATATATTCATGAGGGACGTTTAGAACTGAATTTCCATAAGCGATTCACTCATAATAAAACTAAAACAAGTCGACTGAGGGATATTAGTCGATTGAGGCCACAAAAGAGACTGTACAGAACTTCGTGTCGATAATCCAAACCATCTTTCTTTCGTACTTCGAGTGCAAGTTTGCTAAGCCAATAGTTCGCTTGTTCAACCGTAACATCGTCGATACTTGGTACACAAGTAAACTCTTCGCTCTCTGGTCGAAAATCGCGGAACTCGTTATTCCGAGCCTTTGCCCATTCCTCGTATACGTTCCTACTCCATAATGTATGTCTTTGAGTGGTTAAAGGAACTCGTTTTTCCCTTGCTTCGGCAACTTCCTTGTCACTCACGAACGAAAAGCGGTGATCAGCCATCAGCAACTCCGATAAAAAAATACTAACGTGTATTTGCAAACCAAATTTATACACAGATTCACTGAAAAAATTCAATAACAGAATTCACAAAATAAAACCTTCATTCCATTCTTTATTCCCTCGCTGAGCATGTTATTACAAAACAAACGCATGCCTTTTAACGTCATTAGTGGGTATAAATATTCTAATCACTGTACCAGTTCGATAAACAGATTTCGCTTAACAAAAGCGTCCAATGCATCGTTTATTTCCGCGGCGACGATGTTATTACAAACTAAACACATGCTTTGAGGGATATTAGTGATTCTATGTCCCCTTAAGCCTCGGGAGGTTTAGTAAAAGTCCCGAGGGCTACGCCCTCGGGACTTTTACTAAACCTCCCGAGGCTTGCGGGACATTCAATCACTAATATCCCTCAAAGCATGCGTTTACTTATAATAACAGGTACAATATAAGTGGCCGAAGCATTTTGGATTTACAAGGCGAGTCGAAGGCGAACCGTACTAAATACCATACCAGGGCAAGAAACTTTCTTTTCCAATCACTTGTCGCTTCGGACAAGTGCAATTATGTATTTTACTTGTCCGGACCACAAAACTACTTGTCAAAAAAATCTACAACAACAATACAGGGTATGAATAATTCTTTCTTGGTTTTGGAAAAGAAGCTAAATACTTACAGGTAATAAAATTAACACAGAACTCCACAAATTGAATAAACGTATATTCTTTTGATACATCCGTCTATATCGGTGTGTTTATTCTAAGTCTGACTCATCTATCGAAATTCAGGTAAAAAAATAAAGTTTATTGCCTTTTTTTAAGTCAGACCTGTACCACTTGGTCGTCCAATCGCACAATCGGGATCATATTTCTCCTTGTCCGAGTGGAAAAGTTACCCATCCTGGACGGATTATTGAGTATTTTAAGTCCATATTAAAATGTTTGCAATAAGATAACTGCGTCGATTAGGTAATGGCTATGCGTTCTCTTTCAGAGATCCTACACATTGATTGTCCTAAGTCCAATGCAGTTATTTCTGTCCTGTCTTGTGATGACTTTTTTCCCATCTTCTATGAGACGTTTCAGAACTACCGAAATTGAAAAAAAGTGCTGTCTCTTGCGAAGGCCCGTTGTCAGAGGCAAACGTGATGCGAAATAGTAGATAGAGGTGGTTTTTATAACTGTAGAACTCACCCGGAATTCATTTTTGCCTGGGGCTACACTCGCAACGTGAGACCTAGAGACAGGAAGGGCAGATACTTCAGTCATATTTATGCTCTCTAAGTAGAACTTAGTCAGCAAAGGAACAAATGACGTTTTCCACATCGTTTATTCTTTGCCTTTGCCAGTCTGTCAGATTTTGGTTAATCATGTATAAACTAAACCTGCACTGCTGAAGTCTACTGGAAAAGTTGACTTGAACAAGATTCGAACGCGCATCTTCGGGTTACCGGACCGCTGCTTTACCAATTGAGCTATCAAGTGAATTGGGAACAGTATGCTCGTCTTATTCAATTAAAGTGCACGAGAGATTCTCGCGACAACTTTAACGCTTTATATCTGTGAGAATGTGCAGTGTCTCGATACTGTTTCAAAGTGAAATGTATAAACTGTCTCTTGACTGACCATCATCTTTGTCATGGGACACAGTTGATGCCTTTTTGGATGATTTGTTGTATGCTATTTCTAATGAGCGAGATTTAAGAGAATTGGATGTCGGTTACTCATGGTCATGAATATGACATGACTCCTTTGGTCACATGTGTGTCATTGGACGTCATGTGCCCATATATCCCATGGTTCCGTTTGTCAGCGTGACGCAAGTTCAGGACCTGGAAAAACAAAATAATCAGCCAATGAAGACTGGTCTTCTAGCAAACCACCAGAGTGATAATGATTGGGTTGTTGATGCGTATGTCCCGCAGTGGAGTACATTTTTTACTTGGGTAAACGTTTTATGTTCTCGTTTCCCAAGTATCTTATTTCAGGGAGATGACTTTCATAAACCAGCTGTTTAGAAGATACAAGAGTGGATTTGTTTGTTGACATAAAACTTCAGTAAGGGCGTTTTTTAAAGGTTTTTGGAAGGTAGAAGTTAACGAAAACACAATCTGTAGAAGGTACAGTATTCTTTGTAGAGACAGCCGTGTTTAAATTCAGTAAGGAGCGTTTTTAACGCACCAGGTCATTAACTGGATGAAGAAACGCTGTCAAAATTTGTAGTCTCGGTAGCGTCGCGCGCATGCGATGCGGTTATCGCTTTCACGCTGGTTATGATGGTTTGCCGTTTGCACTTGGTCTTAACCCTACGTTATAATGTACAGCCTTTCTGGGCGTGATAGGTTATTTTGCATTTTGGTAATTCTTAGCGGCTTCTAAATTTCTTCCGCATGCTTTGTGAACGCTTTTCCACGTGATCAATCAGCCGTAAAGCACTTGTATTAAAACACGTTTGTTAGTTCATATTTGGCAAGCAAGGAACTTGCATAGAAATAGAGGTGAAAGCTCAATTTCAAGTATGTTCCCTGGAAGACGATATACTACGAAGCCGAAGTCCCACAAGTTGTAATAACCTGTGCAATCGCAAGCAAGGAACCCGCACAGAGGTCCGCCTGACGAATAAAGGAAATTGCGAAAAAATGAGTAAGTTAAGTAATTCAATTATGCGGCCAGTTGAACACTTTGGTGTGGAAATATTTCTACCTTGTAATAATTCTTTAGGTTTAGTGCCTGTCGGACGTTCACCTGAAAGAATTTGTTGCAAGAACAACATTTGCGCAATTTTCTGATCACGTTTTTCTATGATAAACTTTGCTCGTGATTACTGTTGCGCAATTTGGCACTACAAACTAATTGAACTTGATTGCTCATTAATGGTCTCCTTTTATGTTTACAGAATGGAAACTGAAGAAATTTCACCTGTACAGTTAACCACCGACTTACATCAAGCAATTGGTTTTATTAAAGATTTTCTGATTCTGGTGAACGCCCAACAAATGTCGTTGAAAGAGAAAGCTCGTGCTGTAAAGAATCAGATTCAAGATGATGTTAGCCTTCACTTAGACCACCTTAGAAACCGTGAAGTGTGGCTTCTTGAACAAGTTGATGTATTTGCCCAGCTGAAAGAGGAATCGATTGAGAGTAACCGGGAAGAACTTTGCGCTCTCCTTCCAAAACTTGAGGTTTACCTGGAGGTTTTACAAACAACAAAGTTTGGACAATATCCTGAGATTGCTTTGGGAGTCAGGAAGGCTCTCTTGAACATTCAGTATCAGAATTTAAATGCTGAAGAATCATCTGATATTTGCTTCTTTGTGGATAACTTCGCTCTGTCGGATGCTATCAAGAATTTTGGGAAAATATCTGAAAAAACTCCAGACAACATTCTGCCACGCCCACACAGTGGCCAAACCTCAGTTGTGGATGATACTGCCCTCTTGAGGAAAGGAATCCTTTCTTGTCAGAGTAATGGACATCTATCAAGCCATGCATTATCCAGCAATGAGGATTTACAGTTCATTCAAGAACGTTTTAATGCAGTGTTAAATTCGCCTGTCAGTGAATGGCTAATACCTTCGTCAGGTTCTGTGAATAAAAACAAATTAGTCAAGAGAAATCAACGAGGTATCGTTCATGGAACTGAAGAATTTTACAGTAACCTCAAGCAATCTGATGCCAAAGAGTGGTTGTATAGAGAGAGTCAGGTATACTTTATTCTGAATCATTCTTGCAGTAAGTTATGATTTTTCATTCATAATATAAACTTTTGGCTGAAGTAACTGATTGTTAAATGAAATAAAGAAATGGTCATAGGTTTTTTGCGTATCTTTTAATCGGAAAGGTGGATATGATAAAATCCTCTGTGTTGGATTGACTGGTGGAGTAGTTGCTCAATGAATGGAAGTCTTTGATAAGGGTACTCAATGTTTTGGGCCGTGTGACCTTGTAGCTCGGTTGGTGAAGAACCGGACCAACATATCAAAGGTTGTTGACTGGACAGTTTGGTACTTAGCAGGCAGAGCGCTGAATAAGACGACATCGATCGGGTGGTAGAGTTTTTGACAACCACACGAAAACTGTGTTTTGAATGGTTTTGCTCCTAAGTTCGTTCAGTATGGTTCCGTGAAGCCATACGTTATGAGTTGAATGACCTTGCAGGTCATAGTATTGCGTTGGGGTGCCCAAAGTAATGAGATGAGTGGCATGCGTGGTACCTCATTAAGTAGAGAGGTACAATGGAACACCAATATTATTGATTGGTTGGACTTGTAGCTCAGTTGTTAGACCGCTGGACAGTGAGTAGCAGTCAAACCTCAGTGTTCCAGTATCTGTGAGAAAATCGATACACTCTCTGTTTTTCCTTTTGTTATACTTTATCCAGGCTGTTGATGTAAAAACAATGGAGCGGGGCTTCTCCTTACACTTTGAAAAAATCAAGACTGCGCCATTGTCTGACTGGGTGATGCCGAATCCTGCTGTTTCCCGAAACAACGAAGTTCTGAACGTCACAAATTTTGATGCAGCAGAGAGATTAAACCCTTGGCTCCTAACGTACGAATTCTTTTCTCAGACTCCACATGAACGAAATGTTACGAATGAAAAATCACTTAGTTTTAACAAAGAGGAGGAAGACGAGGATCCCAAGGGATTGGAATTAGAGAAGAAGGGCGGGAAATTTGCAATTGGTAACGAATGGGTTCTGATGGCTCATAGCGTCGACCAAGAACACTTTTTACGTTATGACATGAATATCCAGGATAAGGCGAACTCTCAGAATTGGCTCCACACAGATAGCTCAAAGTCAAATGTTGAAGTGGTTACCAGTGGTGGTCTTGCGCAGACCAGTGAGTGGCTTATGGAGTCAAGTAGTGAACCTGAACATTGCCAGTGGTTAACGCGTGAATCGGTTAGTCGTTGTAAAAGCTGTCCTGGAACTTGTGCAAAAGACAATTTTAAAGTTTTTCATAACGTCAGTAATCGTCGCAGCAGCGAATGGCCGGCGAGTACTACGTACCACTGAGGACAAGTACTGGACTGCAGAATTTGTGGGGGTAGACATTGAACATCGCACGATCTTATGAGATTGATTTCCTGTTAGAACTGCACTGATGTCATATCCGCTTGACCAGTTACTATCAGACCGGTTTGTCTCTGAGTTTTATCTGAACATGGTTCGACCGCTTCGTGATAAGTTCAAGGTCTGACAATTATTTCAAAGGCCTTAGAAACGTGAGAACAGCACCCACCGTGGTACAACCGATCTAGTAATTTTTGAAAATTTGCTTATATTAAGTACAAAGCTTTGAAAACTTTTCTGTTCTTTCTTCTCTTTATAGTCCATATTTTAGGTCGACATTTGCATTAATTTTCTGATTAGATTATGTACTGTAGTTTAGCATTACTGGAGTTTTTCTTTGTATCTTTCTCCGTGACAACCATTTAAATTTGCGAATCTCATTAAAACCGGATGTGCGTTTGTGTGGACGTGTGAATTTGCCACCAATATCATGGTTCATGGTATATGTAGTATATGCATGTAGCAAATCATTAATAACATTCCAGCAACCAGTTTTGAAACATTTACAGTTTTAACACGATCAAAAATTGACATAACCTTAATCAGTCAACGTTTCGGAGCGCTGCTCCTCTGTCAAGAAGTAACAAAGACTTTTTTATTGAGGGACAGCGCCTAAAAACGTTGAAATAAAGATTTGATGAAGTTTTCATGGCGTCGAAGCTATATCTATAATGAGTATAGTTATATGTATGTAATATTTAAAAACGGAGTGAGATTGTTTTGTTGGATATAGTACATGAGGTGTAGAAAAGTCTGTAAAATAACAGTGCTATAACACACGCTTTGGCTGGGCTCCATAGATTGTCAAATGAATGACGTACTTATGTAACCCGGATCTTTTTGTGCAAAATAAACTACTCACTAACCTAAATTTTGCTGGACGAAAACCCCCATGTAAACTCTCAAAACTACCCAATTCTCGACTTAAAACGTATGTCTGATAACGTGGCCAACGGAGGACCTAGGGGCGTGTGTCTGCCAAGTTTCACCCGACTTGAAGTTATTTCCAGAAAAACTACCCAAAACATCTTAGAATACCTCGAATTAGTATCAGTCTAGGATAAAAAAAATTAAACTGGTACGCTTACTCCCAGGACCAAAATTCTCCGCGGTTTTCATTTAAATTCTCAGAGGGTCCATCCACATAAATGTAGGCCTGGCTAGGCTGTTGTGTTTGAGTGGGTTTGACGTTATCTGAGCACGTCCTGAAGAGAAAAGGCTCTCAGCTACTCGCATTCCTTCCTATTCAAATGACGTCAAGTGTGCCTTTGTAAGAGTAGGTGAGTACGGAGCTGTATATTCTATTGGTGAAATGGAAGTTAAATCGTCTCGTTGCTTTCTGAATGTCGTATCTGTCGATCACCACATCCTGTCGGTTACGTGGTGACAGGAATACATCATGGACTTGTCACTCCTTGAACCTTGTGACATGGTTATTGCCACAGAGGTTAAACAAAACACCTAAGAATGCTTCAGAATAAGCCCCAGAGGACCAAAATTTTTCAAGCAGGCTTGCCACAAAGGAGAAAATTCTTCAAATAGCAGTTTGCACTTCCAGTTGGCCTCATTAGTATCCGTTTCACTGCTATTTTTGGATATTAGGATCCCAACCATTCCTCCCGGTGTCCTCCTCCCAGACACCCCTGCTTGTAAGCTGGTGGGCCTGAGGTGAGGAAATAAAAAAGTATATTATTTGTGACTGACAGACAACCATACGCCTGGAAGAAGGATTAGAAGAATCTACGCTTCCAATAATATTTAATAATAGTAATAATATTTAATATTTATATTGCACATTTTCTATAAAATAATCAAATGCGCATTACAAACATTACAATAAATACAAAAATAAGAACCTATTTACAATCACTATGGAATCAAAGACGAAAACTACACTATTTACAATTGGCTATAAGAAAAGTAATTTGCAGAAAAACTACATAAAATCTAAATATAAACTAATTGTACTAACAAAATGCCTTGCTGAATAAAAATGTCTTAAGTTTCTGTTTAAAATCACTTTTGGTGCAAGCAAATCTAATGCTTACGGGAAGACTGTTCCAAAGCCGTGGCGCTGCCGCCATGAAGGATCGATCCTCCATGGTAACTTTTGTGAAACGCTTTGGGGTGCTCAGAAGAATTCCCTTGTCATTTCGCCGCAAATCATAACGGGATGGCGGTAAAACAGAAATTAAATCAATGAGATATTTAGGAGCTGAACCCTGGAGTACTTTAAAGGTGATCAAAATGATTTTAAACTCGATACGTAGGCGGATAGGCAACCAGTGAAGTTGTTGAAGGAGCGGCGTAATATGACAGTGTTTAGGTGCGCAGAAGATCAATCGCGCACTGGCATTCATCACACGTTGGAGTTTTTGCATGTGATGGTCGGGAACTCCATAGAGGAGACTGTTGCAATAGTCTAACCTACTGGTTATAAATGCATGAATCAGTTTCTCAGTACATTCTCTAGTAAGGTATTTCCGTATCTGTCGGATATTATACAGATAAAAGAATGCGCTACCACAGGTCTTTGTTATATGCGTTGCCATATCCATGTGCGAGTCGAACCAGGAGCCCAGATTTTTTGCCGAGTGTACGGGAATTACATCAACGTCGCCAACCCTAATACTGCTCTAACAGACACTTTAGATAGCTGCTTGCTCGTGCCAATCACCAGAAACTCAGTCTTATCATCGTTCAACATCAACTTATCATTAATCATCCATGAACGAACATCAGCGATGCATTTCTCCATAGCATCTAGAGCCTCAGCTTCACACGTACTCTCCAATGGGCGAAGTATAATGACAAGTATAATTGAGTATTATCTGCGTACGAGTGTACAGACGGCAGGTGAGATTTAATAATACTGAAAAGTTTGCTAGCATAGATAGTAAAAAGCAGGGGACCAAGGCATGAACCCTGAGGCACCCCACATTCTAGGCCAAACTTTTTGGAAAGAGCACCATTAATTGTAACTTGTTGATATCGACCTCTCAGATAGGATCGAAACCATTGAAGAGCTGACCCACGTAGGCCGAGCAGTGACTGAAGTCTATGAATAAGAATGTCATGGTCCACAGTATCAAAGGCAGCGCTGAGGTCCAAAAGAACTAGGAGTGTCACATGATCCCTATCCATATTCATAAGAATATCATTCTTGACTTTCAGTAACGCCGTCTCAGTGGAGTGATGCTCACGATACGCACTCCGCATTTCCGGGAACAAGCCGTTGGTCAGCATGTGGGTCTGTAACTGGATAGCAACAGCTTTCTCTGTAAGCTTAGAAATAAACTGTAAGTTGCTTATTGGGCGGAAGTTCTTGTTTACCAGTTCGAATCCAGGTTTCTTAAGCAATGGGTGCACCAAGGCATTTTTCCACTCATCAGCGAACCGACCAGTCTTTCGTGATAAATTAATCATCTTTTTGATGACAGGGAGTAGATGGTCCAGATGTATAGACAGTATAAAAGATGGAAGTGGATCAAGATCACATGATTTCTTACAGGCCAGTGCTAAATTCTTTACATCCTCCTCAGTGAGTAGCGCGAATTCAGAGAAAGAAAGGTCAGTCATTTCCAAGGTGGTAGTATAATCAGATTCTTGGGCAGCACTGGGAGGGGACTGAGTGCTGGCCGCTAGCTTGGATCTTATTGCAGTGATCTTACGAACAAAGTAGTCCCCCATATCGTTAGCGAGCTTAACAGCATTCGTGTGAGGCGGGAGAGTTTTATCAGCCTGAATATTCAATAGGCGCTTGCTCTCCCGAAATAACTTTGACTGATTTGAGCTGTTTTCTTCAATAAATTGACTATAATGTGTTCTTCTCGCATTGTTCATAACATATATTACGTAATTTCTCTTGGATTTGAACGCTAGAAGGTCCGAGGCCAGTCCAGTTCTCCTCCACCGTTTCTCAGCTTTCCGTCTGTCACGCCTTGCCTGCATAATCTCATCATCAAACCAAGGCGGCCTGGGCCTGTTTCTTATTTTTCGTGATTGTATCGGGGCATGCTTTTTTAGTAGTGATAACAGCATCGTGTTATACCAATTAACTAGTTTGTCCAAGTCGTCAATGAAAAAATGAGATCATTTCCAACCATTTCAACTGTTTATTTTATTGAACAAACAGAAAACATTTCCTTTTTGTCTCCTTCAAGTGTGAACGAACCCAAGCGTTTGCGCGCAGGCTAATACAGAAATTGACTTTTAGATTCAAAGGTCAGAGTTCGGTGAGAGGATTGCGGTTAAGTCGAGGGCTCGAATTAAACGCATTATCAATAAAATCATTGCGTAATACAATTCGAGACCAGTGTAATATCCTCTTTAACACGTTCAGCTATTCCCAGTATTCTTTCAGTCTTCCTCCCGCTCAGTCGTGTACGAAGGAGCCCATCTAGAACACAAGTTCCCCATTCAGATTTTTGATCAAGTGATTAACGTCAATTTGAGACTTCCGAAGCGAGTAATAACAATGGTGTCATCGTGTTCCTGCCCAGGGGACAGTCCTTGAAGGAAGAAAAAATCAACCAATGAGGATTGCCGTGTTAATGGTTACGTCTTGGCCAACAACCAATCAGGACACGCTTTCTTACAAATTATGAGTGCAAATATTTATGCTGTGGACACCCACTCAAGAAGAGTCGGCGCTGGCCACTGCGTTGGTTACTTCTAAAACGTAGGACACGAGAAGGTTTGGATTACAATACATTTTTGTTTTACTTTCCGTTTCCCAGTTGATTTGTTTCTGAAAGAAGAACCTCGGAATTGCTACACTTAGAAGGTACTGTACTTTACTCGTATCAGTTTTTATCTAAGTTATCTTGAGTGGCGTTTCTGAGGGAAGTTCGTGAGCAAGAACATGCAAATACTGCACTTATGGAGCGGTCTTTGTGGATATGGTGCCGATATTTCGCTGTCGTTGCCGGCTGGTCTTATTTTTACGTGCAATACGCTCTACTAAATCCCCAAAGTTTTCCATGACATCTTATGTTAGATGTATTCATGAATTTGATAACTTGTTATGGTTTTCT
This sequence comes from Heliopora coerulea, assembly GCA_030142905.1. Lineage (NCBI taxonomy): Eukaryota > Metazoa > Cnidaria > Anthozoa > Scleralcyonacea > Helioporidae > Heliopora > Heliopora coerulea. The sequence goes on from JASJOG010000089.1 coordinate 1,207,960, forward strand.
GTTGGCACTGTCAATCCCTACAAGATTTTTTTGTAGAACAACCGTCCCCAAATGTCGTCTAATCTTCCAGACTACATGTTTTAGCCTCTCTCCTTGTCGTGTCTTGGCCCCTCTCCTTGTCGTGTCTTGGCTGGGTGTCTTGACATGTTTCCGAGTAACGGTATAGAATGTCTGTTACCGTATTTGAGTCTGTCCCTCGGCGGATGAATTTATCTTCCCATATTTGAACAGACTTCGTTGATATTTGACGGTGTCAGATTTAGTCGAAAAATTCTCAAACCAAACGAGACTTGTTTGTTATCAACGATGAAGACTTAAGAGAAGAGTCAAATAACATGTTAGACGATTGAGGAGACTCCACGAAGGCAATTTAGATTGGAGAAAAGAATATTTAAATGGTTGACACAAAGAATGAGACCTCCTGCTCGTGTTGGCATTCAAAGGGCTCTTCTCGCAATTCCACATAAGCTTTTCCGTGAAACATATCTAGACTGAAAAGATACAGAAAAAATAATTTTGTAGTCATGAAAAAGTAGACGTACTGGATGTTGTGTTGGTGATACAACAGACTGAAGTAGTACATTAAAAACAGGACAGAATGAAATTCCCTGATATTATACTATACTACATGGGTAGCCAATTTGGAGCTCAAATATTATTAAAAACGAAGTAACCAAGTAAAGGGTAAAACATAAACCGAAGAACGTCATATCAATCCCTTAATGTTTTAAATTGTTGGCTGGTTATTGTTTCTTAGTAACCAAGTAGGAAGTTTTTACAGCAAAATTACCCTCCCGACTTTCTTTCATTTGAATGAATGAGGGCTTTGGCATTGGTTCCTGACTTGTCATAGTAACAGACCCCAACTAGAGAGGTCAAGAGCTTGAGTCCTGCACTGGCACTGTAGTTGGTATCAGATGTATGATTGATTACAGGAAGAGTTTGCAATTCTTGGCCAAAATTTCTGAATTTTCTTTGGGTTCTCTAGTTTCTCCCATGCGGAAAGTTGACAGGGTACATTAGGACTTCGTTTCTACCATGGGACAAGTTGACAGGGTAGGTTAGGATTTAGACTTTGGGTACTTAGTGACAAAATCGGTAAACACAAGTGGTTTCAGTTGGGTAGCAGAGGCCTCACGAAGTCAAAGTAATTGATGACTAGGCAGCTATGATTGGGAGTGAACTCAAAATATTTGTGTACAGATACCAAATATCAATTCAATGCCTTCTGACATTAGTAGGTATTTCAAGACACAAATTTGTCAGTGAAGTTACTTTCCTGGGCTGTGTAAGTGACACATGGGCTCACTGGTCACATTGTTACTATTAAAGTACCAGGCAGGAAGGAAAGTCTTGTCATGAAAATAATTGCCCAGCTGATCATTTCCAAATAAGCATAATGAAAGCTTCGGGACTTTTGAGTCAAAATCAAAATTCTTCAATATAACTAACTTTAGTCACTTTGTAGATAACATATAAGGTCTCTTTGTCCATACTGCACTAATGCTGTTAAGTGTAAAGTGAAGAAACATAAACCATACTAAAGAATTTTCACTTTCGCTCACATGTCCTAAATAACCAATGCATTCGTGATGTTTATATGAAACATCATTTGCTGGGCATTAATTTTTATAACAGGACTGGTCATATATTGTAATTAGTGAGCTCTAAACTTTAGAGTTTTAGCTCTCTATAGATTGTCACCTCAAAGTCTGTAACATCATGTTGTTTCTGTTGAATTATTACAGAATACATCATAATGAACCACTGAAACAGGCTTTGTAATGTGTCTTGCTGTTTTTTTCATACTTTATAATTCTCACATCTTGTACTGTGCATCTGTGCCAGTTACAAAAAGAAAATGCATATTGATCTAGCTATGCAAAGAGGTTTCCAAGTCCTCATGGGTTATACAACATCTTACATCACATCAGTCATCTGGCTGGCCAAAATTGACTAACAAGAAACCATTCTTGTTGCTTAAGTCATTGTTATAGCCTGACATGCAACTGTTATTTTTTTGCCCTGTTTCCTCAATTTTCTCTTGCAACTGCCAGATGACGTTACTTACGTAAACTGTTCCCCAGGCTTGGACTGCCTGTTGTGCCATCATACTGTTGAACAATAGCCAGCCATTGATCTGTGGCACGATGGCATAATGGCCTGTCCAAACCTGCTGTTCCCTTTCAAGATATGTCTTTTCTTAGTTTACTCTGGCTAATGCGACTTTACTTGTCTTTGGAAGCCTCTTGGCAGGAAAGAATAGGAGCTTTTGAAAAAGATCAACAGTAGAATAGTTTTGCCATGAAAACCGGCAAATGAGGTCAATTGATATTTATTGTATAATCCAGCTCTAAATTGTGACCTTGATTATAGGGTATATTAGATACATAGCTTTGCAACATTTCAACCAAACTCCTCAAACAACCTAAACAGTCTCATTAGTCTTTGTCCTCTTTGACACCTTTATCTGAACTAAGTAATATAATATTTGGCAACATTGCTCAAACTTTACATACTTAAATTTCTAGTTGTTTACTTTTTTGTTACTCCATACCCTTAGTAACTCTTGCTCAGGAACCATTGTAATTGAAAAAGCAGGTGAAAATCAAAGTCTGGTTATAAATATTATAGCCCAGCAAATAATATTGATGAGAACCATGGCTGGGAAAATTCGAACAACTCAAATTTGAGACTGAAATTTTTATTAACTAATTTTTCACACTGATCATGAAACATCTCCACAGTAATGGAACTATTTTACAGTAGGTGAGCTTAAATTATACTATATGATTACAAGCAGTGAAGCTTGCTTGCAAAACCAGATTGTACAGCGAATGCCAGGTTTATGATTAAAATATATATGGATGTAGAGACAGTAAGGACAAATTTATATCATATTTGGTTGTTCAATGTTGTTGCAAGTGAGGATCCAGGAAGGAATCTCAATCTTAGAACAAGTATTAATGCCCAGCAAAGTACACGCAATAAGGCCATGATTTATTAAAGAAATAAGTTTATTAACAGGACTAACGTTTCGTTGCGTCTCGCAACATTATCGGAGTGTGAATAAATTAAACGGGTATTGTATTTGCAAGGTTAAAGATATAAAGTAGGTGTTATGTTACAAGATGTATGAGAAACAGAAATGGATAGAATGGTTAAAATAGAGAGAGGAACAGAGCTTAGATTGGCATTCAAGGAAGGTTTAAGTTTAGAAATAATAAGACTTTCTCTTACCAAAAGTTCAGAGGCAGAAGAATAGGAGGATAGGATTTTCAAGTCGTTGAGTGATGCAGTTTGGCCAGTCTCAGTGAGATGAGTTAAGACGCTGGAAGGTGATGGGATAAGAAACTTTTTACCTGTCAAGGCAGAGACTCCTAGATGATCAGAGGCTCGTGTATGTAAGTGGCGGGCCGTTTGGCCCACATACAATGCGGAGCAGCATTGACACATGTTACATGTTATGTAACGAAACGTTAGTGATTAAAAATTATTTCAATTATCAACTGGTCCATTTTTTGTTAGTTCAACAATGCCATTTCTAAAAATAATATGCTGGGCCGTAATATTCACGACAAGGCTATTCTTCTGTGGTTATATATTGTATGGCTGTGCTTGAAAACTTACCTGCTAAGACAAGGGGTTGTCAAAGGCTTCTGCACCAGTATTGTTCAACAGTAGTTTACTTTTACATTTAGAGAATGGAAACTGAAGAGAGTTCTAAGCAGTTGGTCACAGACGTAATTGAAGCAATTGATTCAGTTAAAGATGCCCTGACTCTAGTAAACACTCAACAAGCTTCCTTGAAAGAGAAAGCCAGAAATGTGAAGAATCAGATACAAGACGATGTTAGCCTTCATTTAGATCTCCTCAGGAACCGTGAAGTGTGGCTTCTTGAACAAGTTGACCTGTTTACTCAGCTGAAAGAAGAATCAATTGAAAGTAACCAGAAAGATCTCTGTGTCCTGCTTGCAAAGCTTGAGATTTATCTGGAGTTTTTGCAAATGAAAAAGTTCGAAAAGAATGTAGAGGCCGCCGTGGAGGTCGGCAAGCTTCTTTCGGGAATTCAGGAGAAATCTTTGAATGTCGAAGAATCACCAGAGATTTGTGTCTTTGTCCATAACCTTGCCCTGTCAGAGGCTATCAAGAATTTCGGAAAGATTACCGAGGAACTGCCAGCAGCTCAGAAGAAAATCCCTATGGCTACCCAACCATTTTCAAGGGCTCAAGATTTGTTTGTTCAAGAACATTTTAATGCTGTGTTAAACTCCCCTGAAAGTGAGTGGCTGATACCTTCCTCAGGTCCTGTGAATGAAAGCAAACCATACGGTGACGATGAACCAGCAACTGTTGACGCAGTTAGAGAATTTTTTGCCGAACTAAAGCTGGCAGATGTGAATGAGTGGTTGCGTAAAGAGGGTCAGGTAAGTTGTTCTCAGTCTTTTATGATTTTTAATTCAGGAAGCAGAATGTTTGAGTCACCAAAACATCAGTCCCGATACCACATCTCTTCATAGATATACAGTGCTCCCTCGTGATACGCATGATAGCAACAAAATGCTTCAATGCTGATATATCACCAGTGTGAGATAAAGTCGTCTACTTGTGGCACAGGGGTTGAAATATAATCCGTTCCCAAATTCCTTTAATTTTCTAATTGTAGAATCATTTCCAACGCACCTCAGAATTTCACAATCATCCTCAGGGTAACATGAAGAGAAAATTTCATGAATTAACCTACACTGCTGAAATCATGAAATTTTCTCTTCATCTTACCATGCGGATGATTCTGAAAAAGAATCAAAACACTGCACATCCTCACGGATATCGAGTGTTAACTTGTCGCGAGAATCACTCATGCACTTTAACTGGATAAAACTAGCATACTGTTCCCAATTGATTCGATAGCTGAGTTGGTAGAGCAGCGGTCCGGTTACCCGAAGATACGAGTTCGAATACCGCTCAAGTAAAGTTTTCTACTAGGTCAATTCATTAAATTTCCTCTTCATATCTCAGAAAAAGTTTGTTCAGTCAAAGCTATTACTTCATTGCATCTGCTCCTACAGACTGATGAAATGTTCTGTCGCAGCTATCCTTCTATTGCATCTGTTCTTAAAGACTGCACAAGCTGTCATATCAGACAGATAGAGCGCAGACGACCCAACTGAGTACAGCAGTAGATGCTATGACTCGACTATGGTGTCATACATTACTTATGTTACAGTACTCAATTCCTGATGTCCTTTGTAGCCATCATGGTCTGTCAGAGCAAGAGGCGAACTGGCGAAAGCGTTGTTCAGAAATATAGTAGATGTAGAGGGGTTACTACAATTTCTGACAAGGTCCGACATAAAACGTGGGGTTTTCTTGTGTGGCTGCCAGTGCAGTGAACTCTTAACGACATTTAGCCACTGGTTGATCACTCTGACGTCCAAAAATTGCTCGGTGTTCGCCGTTTGTGGCTTCAGTTCCGTTGAATCATTGACTTAACTCAGCCGTCCTGTTACAAAGTTCTATGGATCTCTGTGAACGATCTGGATTGGATGATCTTCTAACTCATTTGCTAGAGTTTTGGACTTTTGAGAACCAAATATCCTGAGGTTGATTTACGTGATGGCTTTATAGCCACCGCATTAAAGGCGAGAGAGTAACGTTAACTTTATACCATTGAGAAAAAAAAATAAAAATTAAGAAACAATTCGAGGCATTTTAACTACAATCGGTGTTGAAAATTTACTCTTCCAATGTTATTTTCCCCTTAAATTTAGCCAGTTGACTTGGAAACAACTACAAATGGCTTCACTTTACACTTCGAAAAAATCAAGAAGACACCAAATGTAGATTGGGTTAAGCCAGTTGATGAGGCGCACGCCAACAGCAAAACTCTAACTGTCATACGCTTTGATGGATCCGAGAAACCCGATACATGGCTTCTTATGCCGGAATCGTTTTCTGAGATTTCGAAAGAAGAGAGTACCACGGATGAGAAGTCACCGGATAATACCGTGCAGTCCGACATATCCCAGCAAGAGAAGATGGAGGACGATACCGCTGACAATAGTGAGTGGCTTTTGACAGCGAACTGCGTGAACGAAAACGAGAAAGATCACGTAATGGTTGAACCGATGAAACTTGAAGAGAACGCTAACTCAAAGATTTGGCTACTATCTTGCGAGGATTTAGATTCCACCGACGACAAGGTAATCGTGGAGGAAACCGGGCTTCAGAAATTCAGGAAATCGGTGGGCAAGAACGCTCGTGATTGGCTGATGGGGTCGAGCATAGAACCGGAATATTGTGAATGGCTGACGCGTGAGTCGATTAATCGGTGTAAGAACTGTCCCGGAGTGTGCGCCAAGGACATGCTTAAGGTTTTTAATGAAGTCAGTGGTAGTCCTAGGAATGAGTGGCTGGTCACGGCGATGGACTGGTGACGAAAACAGCTTAAACACGCCGTTAGGGGCTAGACACTATAGTTGTATGTTAAGCTATGGTATTGCTATAGGTGAATAATTTGAACAAAGTAGTAAGTCAGACTGAATTCACTAGTTACAAGCCTACTATTTACTGAAAGTTTTGACTTTGAATTCGATTCAAATCAATCAAATCTGATTTGAATTTATAATGTGTGCTATTAGTATCTGATCCTATCGCAACTTTTTTGTCGACGGTTCGGTAAATTATCTAATTCGCTTACCTACGACATTTAAAGTAGAGATGCAAACTAGGGCAAAAAGTTACCGTTACAAAGAAACAGAAGATGATGACTGTATCGAGTAGCAACGGTTCTATTATTGGGAATTCTTGTTTTTCAGTTGATTTGCAATTGTAATTCCTTCCTGTTAAGAGCCTTTTTTTTTTGCTATAATTACCCCTAATCTGATCCGAAAGCAGAGCGACTACATGCTGCACGATCGGACTAGATTGAGAAATACATAGACGAATGTACTATTAAATTAGATAATAGTCCTTTTTCCACAATCAGCCATATGGTACAAATTCGCCGTTCTTAAATCGGAAGTAGCGTTCTAGTGCATTTAAAACCAAAGAAAAATCGTGCTTTAGTAATTGGCGTCCTTTGTCTTCGATCATAAGTACATCCCTTTTCCTTCCTGTGAAACATAATTTGCACCACGTGACCGATTCCGCCGCACGCAAAAGTTATATCACAATCTTGGAAACCCACATGGCGTGTTGCAGCAAGAAATGTGTACGGAGACCCGTTGCTGTCGTGGAGTGATGAGTTGTAAACGTGTTGTTATAAAATAGAAATTGACTTAGGTTTTCGGATTGCATTTGCTCAACCTCTATTTGCTTTTAACTTCATTGGGTATATCGGCACTCTGTACAGTATGGTGAAATAATTGTAGTGATACAACTTTGATTACGTACTAACTGGATCTGAGGTCAATACTGGAAAATTTTTGCCCGAGGATTTCGTGCGGGAGAAACCGAAGGCAAACACTTTCCCGAACAGGCCGAACAAACGAGGTGAATAAGAAATTTATTATATGAATTTGGTTCGTGTCTTCATCACTTATAGCGAACTTTTTGTTTTGAAAGGTAGCGGCTTCGGTTTACTTGCTTGTTTTTACCTCTATTATTATTATTATTATTATTATTATTATTATTATGATGATGATGATGATGATGAAATATGATAGCTACAAATCATTATTCATAAATAGCCTAATAACAGGGGAACCAAATTTTTCTGTCCCTTTATAACAGTTCTTCTAACACAATCAACACAGAAGTAAGGCAGAAGATAGTCAGGTTTGATTGTTTGGTAGTATTGGTTGATAGCAGGCATTTCAAATATATATATTGTGTGTGTGTATATGTATATATATATAGTGTCTACTGCGAGAAATCTAATAAAGTGACAATTAGGCTTCTATCTTAATGAGTTGCATTGTTATCTTTTTATATTCGTAAATAATGTTAATTCGTTTGCTTGTTACTCGGCCATCATTTTATGGGTTTAAGGTTTACGAAACGGAACCTTGGCGATAATATTCTTGATTATCGTGATTAGTATGAACATTTCTGCTTACAGTTCAACAGGGATACCTGTTCTTGATAATAGTAATACTACTTGTCAGGACGATCGGGGCACCCCTATTCCCAACTTAATAAATAACAAATAATACCAACGACGGGATGACAGTATTTCGGGTAATAGAACTGATGACGTTCGTTATATATATATATATATAATGTGTGTGTGCATTTTGCTTACAATATTTCCCAACACCACAAGCTGTATCCCTTATTTTGTCACTCGGGCAGCTATACCCTCTGCGTCTCGCTATGACACTGTTGAAACGTTGATATAAGAATAGAATACTGCGTAGACAGTGTTAAATAAGGTAAAAAGTTTAAAGGTTGGTAACTGCCGTGACTGATCTCAAAGAATTCCAACGTTTCCAGAAAAGATTTCTTTCAAACGTTTCTTTCTCAGACGGAAGGGACTTTGCTCGAAACGTTGAAATTCTTTGAGATCAGTCACGGCAGTTATCAACCTTTGAACTTTTTACCTGTTGAAATATTACAGTTTCCTACTTGTCCTGTTTTGGCTCAGAAGATTTTGAGTTTTCAAGATGTTTATTTTCGGATTAATAACCTCGTCACTCCAAAGCAAGAGTTGAACTTCCTCAATATATCCCCCCCTGTTCATTTGTTTGTTCTGCTCTTTCCGACTGACAATTCTCTTAGTTCTATCACGCATGGCTCCGTTTTAGTGGTTTTCGAATCTTCTTTAAGGTTTTTTTTTACCAACTTCATCAGCTCGATTTCATCAACTAAGGTTATTTAACATACCGCAGTTTTCCGCCTTCACACCAAGTTCTCATGGTTCTTAAGCTGTTGCTATTAATCCTCAAATCGTTGTCCTTTGTAATGTCATTCAGCTATCAATCCTGCCGTCAGACTCCTGACCTGATTGCAGCCATTATTACGGCTTACGTAACTAATGTTACGTAAATAGACAAAGAAAGTGTAAACTCGACGAGGTTTTATACCAATGTGGAACCTACGTTGGTAAAAGATCGTAAGCAGATTTCAGCTAAACGAGGACGTGTTCCAGTCAAGATCATGGAGATGAACCTAGAAATAATATAATTTATTCAAAGAGCGACAACAAGCTTTATCAAATGGAGCGAGAGGGTACTTTGATGCCTCTCGAAGTAGTTTTGATATTTAGCGCGCTTAAAGTCCAGTTAACATGCGCTTCCTACTGAATGGAAACTCGACCAAGAAACTGTGGTTCAAATATATCATGCTTAGGTAGAATGAGGCCATTTTTCAGTGGCGTAGTGATCAGAGGGCTGAGGCAGAGGGTAATTGCCCTGTAGCAAATTCGTCGGCGCATTTCGTACGCAAATTTGGCTGCAAAAGGTAGCTCTAGTAGTTTCGTTCCTTTTGCTTTCATACCTTAATCGAATAACGCTTAGGGACCAAACAAAGAGCTATGTTCAGAACGATTGTAACCATGAAACACTCCCCTGCTGTACGGGGTTCAACGATTCGTCGTTTAGTCTGCGTTTGAGTACATTCTCATCATCAGAACTGTCCCACTACACGGCTGTCATTGCTTCCAGTGACCTTCCTGTTGTGTATTTATTAAGACACATCTGAAGTATCATGTGGACAACTCTCAGCGGTCTAAAATTATCCAAGGCTTACATTTTCAACGCAGTCAAGCAATAAAATTTATCTTCGCTATTGTTATAGAATAGAGGCAATTGTTCGAAAACAATGCTTTGTCTACTTTGCATTGCAAGAGGTCTTTGAGAATCTGAATCCAGGAGTAGTTCACACAAGGATAAAATCCTTGGTGGTGTAATGTCAACAATGGATTACGCTGAACATGAGTTGATAGAGTGAAAAATCCGTTGACCAGTAACCAATACAGTTTTAGGAGGAAAACAGCTTGTTGGTAAGGAAAAATATTGAAAATAACGCAGTGTCCGCAATGAAAATAAATTTGCTCTGGTTTGTAAAATATCAGCTTGTCTTCAACTGATTTTAGCTGTACATTTTGTGATCTTGTCGGTAGTTTTTTTATAAGGTATTCACGTCGTTGAAGTTTTTGTTCGTGTTTGTGAATCACCAACCCAACAAGGAAGACGCATAAGAAATACAGTAGAGTCTCGCTAACTCGAACCCCCCGCTAACTCGAACCAAATTCAATTTCCTCTGGAGTTCATCCCATTTTCCCTATCATTTACTATCATATAACTCGAACTCGGTTAATTCGAACTCCCCGCTAACTTGAACCTGACTTTATACCCCCTTGGCTCAAATTTATCTCGTTAATTCGAACTCTATTTTGAAAACGTCGGTCGGTAAACCTAGAAGTGTCAGGGCTTGGCTTTTTGACTTATCGGAATCTTGCTGATAACAACTTGACAATGTATGGAAACGTAATTCCAACCCAAGAAAGACTTTTCCAGAGCATTATCTGAGGCGAATATTGAGCAACGATTCTTAAAATGTCCCACAAATTAGTCGTGATTAGCCGGTCATAACCTGTTCTAGTTTATCCGGTTTATTTCGTGGGGTTTTCACAAATATGTACAGCCGTATGTAAAAGAGCCAGACATTCACTGAACTTGTACATGTATTCTGGGATAGAAATTTCATTAGACAGTTAATCAACTTCATGGCGGCAGACATTGCAGTATGGTAATATCAGTATTCAGGACAACACAATTAGCTCAACCCATGAAGAAAAATTAAAATATTTTTAACTGACTGTACCAAAATGACTAGTAATAGTGGATGAATCATAAAATCACGATACCTTATAAATTGTTAACAGGATACTTGAAATTCAACAAGCACCCCGATAACTCGAATCCCCGCTATTTCGAACTATTTCTCATTGCCTTTGGTAGTTCGAGTTAGCGAGGTTCTACTGTATACTCAATGAGAACATTTTGTACACGTCTGATGATAATCAACTTATCAAGTTTTGGTTCGAATTTCCGCCATAGGTTCACATGTTTATAGCGTGCTTCGGTACGCCCGAGCACGATCAAATGTCCTCAGGGACTTTACATGGTTGCTTTGACTAAAGAGGTGCGACGATTGATGGCATATTGCAATGATTGTCAGGGAACCATTAAGTAAACTTGGAGGGCATTTTGGAAAATTATTGAAATCTTCCAGTGCGCGAACGGTGATCTGTGGTTTACGCCACCGGCTATGGGACAAAACGTCATAAATCAAGAAGATTTACCAGCTTTGCGTGACGATTATGCACTAATCTCTTGACACCTTCAATGACTGTACGTTTTCAAAACCAAGTTTGCGCAAAGATCGGGAAGCTGTAATAACGCTTTCGTCTCCAAACGCCAAGGCAAACAAGGAAAATGAATAAACAAACGATCCCGGTTAACATGTGTTTGACAAGGGATGAATAAATGACAAGACAAGGTCAACACGCTGTGAGGTATTTTAATAATTAAGAATTCCGGAATAGAAAGTATGTTTTAGCTGAGACTTCGATCACGCCATCAGAGGCCAACAATCTCTAAATCTGATCTCTCACAGTTGTTGAATGTGAGCGATCCTATTGCGTAGCGCAAATCCGATTATACCAACTGGAGTGCCTTGTTGAACTCTTCCAGCCTGCAAGACAGTGTTCAAACAGTACTGCAAAAATCGGATTCCGAAATTGGCCTCTGGGATAAAGCCACCGCTCTCAACAAGGCACAACCACGGAAACACTTGTGTCAAACTATCGTGTATTTTTTATTTTCATACCACGCTACGAATTGCTTGAGGGATGGCTGCGGAGATCCCGGGTGAGAGACCTTTGCCCAGCAGTTCCCTCCTGATGCGACAACAAACCAACGAAAGACAAAGCGAGGACATGATTCCGCTTAATGCTTACAATGTACAAAATGGACATCGTCTTAACACCGATAACCAAACGAAACTTTTCAGCCGTCACCGTCCTGCCATGCCTCGCCTGAACAGCGCTCCAGAGCTCAAATGCCGGGAATTGCCACCTATTCATAGAACTATTCAAACTTTGACAGAGAAACCAAGCCGTCCTCTGACTCCTTTGGTCTCTAGCTCTGGAAAAACTTCGTTATCAGCTTCGAAAAATTTACCAAAAAGCTGCCGGATTAATCTTGATTTGGCTCCTTTGGTGGAGGTAGGAAACTGCGGTATTAAAGTGCCAATTGAGCGAAAACGGATGACAAGTGCTGGCAGCGACTTGGCACAATCTAATGACTCTAACTTCTCTAGCAACTCTCCGAGAACTCGTAGTGTATGTACGAGTTCAAGGCCAGAGTTTATCGTGATCGCTAATGAAGCTTCTTCTCCGAAAAGTACAGCCGGCTCCGAGCCTTTGGACGTCTCTGAAGATGATACGCCGCTAGATGGGGACGACAAGGAAAGAATGATACTTCGTTGGTTACAAACTGTTGATAGAAACGAGACAGTAATAGGAGACCTTCTTCCACGTATAAAAGAAGGTAGACGATCTTAGCTCCGCTGTGTGATGCGTTAGCGAATCCGACAAACCCGAGATTTTCAAGTCGTGGTGCTCTTTTGACCAAGTGACGCGTCCACCTGGTGTGTTATAATTATTTATCGTATTTTATATCTTTTCTTGCGCGATCTTTGGCGAAACACGTTTGTGGATATAGATAATCGCGTTAATCGCTACCACAGCTGTTGAACTGCTGTACTAAATGCATACCTTATTTTCCACACAGGTGCCGTGTGTTCATCGTTCTTAAGTTCTATATTTACGTGAAGTGTACAGACTGATTAAAATTTAAAAATTAGCTTTAGATAGGTACTTCTTGTAGGGCGCCAAGTGAGCTGACACTCTGCTTCTGCTCACCACAGCTGTAGTTGTGCTTTGCAGAGCAGTTTGTTTCTTTATTAATAATTATATACCATCTATGACGATACTGTTTGTATTTTATTGTGAATCATTCTATTATTTACCTTAAATAGCTCTGAGCTACGGCACGTCGCGATGTTGTAAAAACTGACGGACATTGAAATCCATGAATTTAAGCAACTCGACCAGTGTATCACCCTGGGTTTTGACTAAATTACGTTTGCTCAAAAATTCTCTCGACTTTGTTACTGAAGATCTTCACCGGCAAAAATTTTACATGAAGCAGTTCAAACACGAATTGGAGAGTTTCAGCAGGGGTCCCATCACGAAAAAAAATAAATAAAACCGAGGGGCGTAGCCCCAAGGTTTTGTTGTTTCGAATGTTTTGAGTCCCTTGCTGAAGCACGATAAACGAATGTTTGAACTGCATTTTCAAACGAGTATCCCCGTTGATTTATTGCATGTTTGCTCCATAGATTTGAATACGTAAATAAAGAACTGTGATGTAGATCATTAGTGAGTTTTTCACAGGTTTACATTGAGTATCAAAGTGCATGCATGTGATATGATATGTGTTCATGGATTGGCTACGATAATTCGTGAATGATTAATGAGCTTGAGAATAAACAGTATGTCGAGCTGTGCTGCTAGTACCTTTTCTTTCCGCTGGTAATCATACCAGCCATCTCTTTTTCGTCATTTCCAGTGCTTTCCACATTCCTCTGCATCTCCTCACTCCGCTTGTCTCTACTCTTGTTTCTCATCTGGATTCCTTTCCTCGACGTGCTTCTCAGTTACTACAATGATGTATTGTGTCATGTCTTTGCCCTCCTTAACACATCTATGGCAATGTCTGCTTTGTTCTATCTTTTCTCGAATCTCTTTAACTCGAAATTTTCTATACGTTTCACTTAATCACTCGACTTTACTCTGCACATTGTTTATTTTTGTCAATTGCAACCCTTCAGTTATTTCGTCCTTCTGTCTCACCTTTGGAATAGCCATGCATCAGATGCGTGCAATCTCCGTGCTACCACTAAACAAGGCCTTTGTGAACATTGGAGTATGCCAGGACATTTTTCAGTTTTAGCTGTGAAATCTAACATTTTGGATTGTGACATAGCTTTTTTTCCAAGGTTTTATCTTTGGAATGACTTTCGTGGTCTAAAATTAATTATTTTCTTTTGGGAAAAAAACCCTCATAATTTTGTAGTCATGCAGATTTATCCGATAACTCCTAACTCTTGTTATGACTTCGCAATTTTTGTCCAGTCATTATCTCCAAATGATGAGGCTAAACATCCGCGAATGGGTGTGAATCAATGGTATGTCGGTTACAGTTTTCCTTAAAATTCTACTTGAGGGTAAAAATAACATATTTATTCTTGCATTTTAAGCCAATATGTTTTTCAAAATCCTTCTTCAGATTTGACGACTTGACCAAAACATCAACAGGTTCACCCCTTGCGTGGTGGACGATCCTGTTGAAACGTTACAAATTAAAATAAAAATGTCTCCTTCTTCTGATGCTTTGAGAGCTTAACTGTCTTCATCTTGGCTAACCGGAACTTCTTCATATGCCAAGCAAAGGACAACTGTTTTAATGAAATTGCCTTTGCTTTGCTGGTACTATATGTCGCTTCCCGGCTCAAACCCTTTAGTAATTCATAAACCAAAAACTAAGAGAATCGACTTCGATGAGGAGAGTTTAAAATTGGGGAAAGATCTCACATAGATCTGGCCAACTTTTACTTCAATTTCTCTCAAAATATGCGTTCGTTTGAGAAGCAAGTTGAATTCCTCTTTCGATTTCGATTCACCTCAAATTTCATTAAAAACCCAACTCGGCTTCACTTCGTTTTTTAACCACCCACTTGGTTTTTTAAATGAGATGAAGAACTGGTCATTGATATAAAGATAGGATACTGCGTAGATAGTATTAAATAAAGTAAAAAGTTCTAAGGTTGGTAACTGACGTGACTGATCGCAAACAATTCCAACGTTTCGGCCTAATTTCAACTATCATACTTTGCGGTCTCTGTATCTGTTTATTGTAACTTATTCCCATCTCGAAACTGTGAATTCCGCACGAAAACAGGTTCTTTTTTCTTAATTTGATTTTATTGATCTTTGTTCAGTAATGTTTACGTTTTCCGACATTTTCAGTAAATGTTTATGTACTTAGTATTCATCGCTAGTGCACATGTACTACCGACCATCCTCTCACCATCTGACTCTATGCACTTAAAACGTTTAAAGTTGGTTCTCGCCTGTCATTAGAAGGTTGTGGCTTGTACGCTTGTGTAAGGTTCGTCTGATGGGTCCTGGTACGGGAGTACAAATGCATAATTTGTTCACGGATATTAGCTGGTGTTAAAAATGTCGTGCTACCATCCGTGAACAATGCTATCAACAATGTTGTTCCGCAATTATGTTCAGCAATCATCAAAGTTGTTCAGCCCATCCAACGATGACAATGTTGTCCTAACATTGTTCAGCCATCAGTGAGACTGAAGCAACGAGGTAACAACGTCGAACAACTCTGTTAACAATATTAACCGTGGCTGTTTAACATGTTCAACGATACTGATGAAACGACGATGCTGGAACATTACTGTTGGTCCGTCAACCTTTTTCATTCATGCGCTTTTAAAACGACAGTGCTGGAATGACTGACGAGATTTTGACGTGTGTTGGTAAAAGGTTTGACTCAGCCATTTTTCAACATTTAGCAGAGTGTTCGTTCCTATGTCCATGCAGATCAAACACAAGGAGAAGTGTTTTGCCCGATATCTACACACCTAGAAGAGCATTAGCAAAGCGACACGAAGCCGAGTTTTTTGAAACGGTTCTCGAGGTGTTTAATCAAAGAGTCAAGCACTCTCACCAGTCTTCGATTTATCTTCCCGAACGAAGTAATATTTTTGGAGCAAACTGGGACAAAAATTCGCTCAATTTCTGTAAGTTCCTGGTCATGATATCAAACTACGTCTTGGATACGCTTTTCTTTGTGTTTCCTCATGAAGTATTGATTAACCTGAGAATACTTCAGGTCACCTTCGCTCTCTATCCGAATATTTGTAATTCAGCGATTGAGACATTTTCAGTCAGGTCTAAAGGTTACGGATTCGATTATTGTCGGAGGACTCGAAAATTTCTTTTCAAATCAAAGAACTTACGAAAGTTAACATAAGTTCGTTTTAAAGAAAGAAGCCGCATAAATCCATTTTTAAGCAAAGTTACGGCGCTCTCTAAGACCGAAATCAGGATAAATTTTTACTTCATTGGCCGCAACTTGGCGGCTCTACGGAGGTCACCATTAGTTGGCGTGGGAAAACGTCTCCGGAAACGTATGTTTTGACAGCCTTGTTTTAACTTAAGGAGATTAGAAATGTTTTCACATCCAAGGTTATTACACGCAAGAACAACAATGGCAACGTAGAGAAAAAGATATCGCAGGACCGTAGAACTACCTTGAAACAATTCGTGTGGAACTGGTAGGCCGGTCTTCCCCGACGGTTTGGCCAGAGTTTTGTTGGTGCGCAGCGCTAAAACGAAGTGTAGAGCACGCAGAGGGGGGGGGGGAGGGTTTGGGAGAGTTGCACCCCCTCCCAATGGCTAGGACTGCAGAGCCCCCCAGTAGAAGCCCCGGGGGGCGACGCCCCTGGAAGCTCTAAGCAATATCGAAGTCAAAACGGTGGCTTCTGGATGTCTATGTGGTGTAAATTCAGGAATGGGAATTATTAAAAGACAGACCTGATTTTTAACAGTGGCAGAATCAATCAATTTTTCCACGACGGGTGGTCCACTGTTCCCCGACGGGTGGGCAGTGGCCTTCCCGGCCCACCCACCAAATCTCTTTTCGGTCCGAATAAACCTTCCCACCGCATGTGGACCTCCTCTCTCGACCTGCTGCTGTCTTTTAACGGTGGTAAAATATCCGGTATCGCGGGTGCTGGTAACAAGGGTTAAATGTCCGACGGTGATAATACATCGAGGATAACAAGTGAACAACAGCTAGATGTGCAGGAAATTGAGAAAAACATTGTCTGAATGTCTTGAAATTGAAAACGTACCACCATGCCACCAACGTTAACCAACAGGTTAGTACATGTAGGATGATGCTATAATTTTTAAATTTTCTTGAATACCTATTGTTATTACCATTCATTGTAGCCCTTTGTCAATTCTCTTATTTGCTAATATGGCTGCGAGCTGTTCAATTTACTATTTCAAAAGATAGAAATCCACGTGTTTTAAAGTCTTGTAAGCTTTTGAACATTAATGGGGGTTTGTACTAATTTTCTGAAAGCGTAATTAAAGAATGTTTTGGCGGAACTACCAATTCTATTGACTCGAAAAAATTGAAAATTAGCGGCAGACGATTTGGCGTTCAATGAAAACATTGTCGACATTTATGAGTCGTTCATTTAGGAGCTTTTTTAGATTCCCGTCGCATTGTTGGTCACCGTTACAAACGGGGCGACTGTCAAAACTGTTTTTCAATCAATCTCTCATGCTTTAATGGACCAGACTACATTTCAAATTGTCTTTAGGGAGTTTGAAATGCTCTTGTAAATTGTAAGTTGTTGTAATGGTTAGATATGGGGCTCCTTCCGGTGTGCATGTGAAAATTGCTCTAGACAAAAGAAAAATGACTGAACAGAGTAAACTATAAAAATTATTTTTAAAGATCATTCAAAGGATTGTGAATTACCATCGATTATGAATTTAAGAAGAAAACGTGCCTGTGAGTTTGTGAAAAGGACTCTAGAAGGCGATGTCCTGAAGGAGAATTTTGTACTTAAAGATCATGGTAGAAATACACGAAATAATGGTTGTTCTGTGGCTCTTCTTATTATAAAAACTGAATACGCTCGCCGTGGCTTCTATTTTATGGGAGCCAAAATTTTTAATGAACTGCCACTGGATATTAGAAGTGCAACGGATTTTAAAGAATTTGAGAAACTATTGAAATTTCATTTTATTTAATTTTTCGAACTTTATATTGAACTTTAATATAATTTATTTTAATTTGATTTTAATATTATTATTGTCTTGTTAGTATTTTTAATTTCATAGGATAGATGACAGGATGCACATTGATAACAGCATATCCATGTTGAAGTGTTTTTATCCTGTTTAAATATTCATTTTAATAATAATAATAATAATAATACCAGGACCTGGTAACACAGATGTAAATCAGTTCCTCTGATGAAGGAATGTTTTAAACCAGTCTCCATTAGACCCATCCACATATGCCTCTATTGAGATTAGCCTAAGAACAAATCTTTGAAACTTAATAAAATAACATGCAATAATTTAGGATCATCCATTGTAGCCCTATCTTTAACTCAAGCCCTGATCCTAACTTTACTGGTAATTCTAACATCTACCCCAATCCTGACCCTTATAAATGCAAAATAAAAACAGTACCATAGCAAAATATGCAAGTCATCAGCAAGGAATTGAACCATGAAGTTCTAGAGTGTTGCCTTGTGCATTGAACACTGCAACACCAGGAACGTTACCTTGGGTACTTGATAACATGAGTATTTGATATTGATTTTGTTGCCATCATTTTTTAGGCCTCTCTTCTGAAATGGGCTTATTTGGATGGGGTTTCATAGAAACCTTTTAAACCTTGGGTTTTCTTGTAGCAGACATGTAACAGAAATTACTCATGATTAATTTTTCTTGTAACTTCCTCTGTTACTTATTTGGAACTTTGTTACTACCTTTGGAACCATTAGTATTACTGTTATTATTATTATTATTATTATTATTATTATCATGATTGTATTTATGATTATAATTATTGTTATTGTTTCAGAGAACTGAAGAATAAATCTACTGGTATTGATATCATTGTTACAGATTATCAAATAATTCCTGGGAAAATAGTGAACACTGTCTTGTATCATATCATTGTAATCACTCGGCTGTTTTACTTTAAGACAAGGAAACACAAGGAATCAGATTTGGTGCAATTTGCTGTAAGTAAAATTTTTAAAGATTATTACTGTACATACTTACATCAAAATTGGTCATACTTGTTCAGATTTGGTTTGATTGGATTGGCCAAAATCCATAAAAATTCAATTAAAACCACAACTTATGATACTACACCGTACATGTTTTTTTATATAATAAACGTATTGAGACTATAATTATGTGTCGGACCACTACTATGAACTATAATGGGTTAACAGATTAGGAGTACCATGTATTTATTAGTCTTTATAAAATAACACGCATCCTATGCATGCCCTGATTGGATGAGCCTCATTATTTCTCAGGGTATAGGAACAAGGATGGTGTCATTTCATTTTGTATTAGAGTATGGAGACATGGATGACAACACAAAAACTTGAAAAAACCATGGTTATTTTATAAAACAAGTAGAAAACAGCTTTTGTGTCTCTTTACTGTGATAGAAATATCCATGATGCCATTTTCAACTGGAAAAATGTTTGAAAACACTCAGTAATGCTTCATGTTTCTACAAAGCATTTTTCCAGTTGAAATGATGTTACTCATGTTTCTATCACAGCACATAGACACTCAAGCTGTTTTCTCTTTGTTTATTAAAAGTTTAAGCCAAACAGTTATTAGAAATGCTTTGTGCAAGCTTTTTAATGCATTAACCCTTTTCCTGAAGAATATTTTGCCTCGAGGAGTAAAATTTCTGAATCTAACCAGAGTAAAATAAGGAAAGACTGATCCTGCTAGGAACCCTTAGCCAGTTGCATGTGTCCCCTTGACAAGTAAAATTGTCTGGTATCAGGTAGATTAGAATTATAGAAAATGGATGATAGATGAATGTTTGTCAAGCTCCAACCCCAGAAATATGATTTCTGAGCCCCAGACAGGGATTAAACCCATGACCTTCTGATGACTGGTGAGACGCTGTAACCATTGAACTAACGAGACTCAGATATGGTAAACCCAGGTACAAGTTTGACATATCTGCAACCTGAGCAGCAGCCACAATCAGTGGCATAATGGACTATGGTCAGAGACTCAGGGTTAAAGCAACTCCTAAGGGCCCCCAACCTCTAAGGGCCCCCCAATGAATCTGTAAAGACAATTGAGATTAAAGTCTTGATATGTGTCTATACTAAGGGGGGTTATGGGAGCCTCTGAATGAAAATCTCCTAAGGGCCCCTGGTAGTTCCGTTATGCCACTGGCCACAATATGTTCATGATGATATAAATGTGATATATGTTGGAACTGTTGGAGTTTGGAGATATTTTGGATGATAGATGAACATCATCTATCATCCAGAATATCTCCAAGCTCCCACAATTCCAACATATATCACAACAGAAAATGGATTCCTTCAAGAAAGATTTAAAACAGGTCCAGTTGTTAAAATAACCATGTGAATGAATTGTGTCAGGTTTTAAATCTTATTCTCATACATATCCAGGTGGCAAAAAGGTATGAAGAAGTTGAAGATCTCCACACCAAACTGGTTGCTAAGTTTCCAAGTGTAAACTTTGGTCATTTGCCAAAAATGTCGCTGATTATCACAGAGAAAGTCCTCAACGAACGCAAGAAGTTCCTAGAAAAGGTGTTGAACCTGATTGCCA
Source organism: Heliopora coerulea (assembly GCA_030142905.1). Taxonomy (NCBI): domain Eukaryota; kingdom Metazoa; phylum Cnidaria; class Anthozoa; order Scleralcyonacea; family Helioporidae; genus Heliopora; species Heliopora coerulea. Next base: position 1,228,433 of record JASJOG010000089.1, read on the forward strand.
AGACTCCCAAGTTGTGCAGCAGTTTGCCAGTCTTAGAATTCTTAGAAGTAAACAAGATTAGCATAAAGCAGAACCAATTGAAGAAAGCTGAACCAGAGAAACCCAAGGTTATTGATAAAAATTTTTCAAGTACAGATAACATTCAGCCTCCATATTTGAACGTAACTTTAAACAGGGGTGGCACGAAAGGGGGGGCAAGCGGGTATTTATCCTCAAAATTTTTGCCTAGTATTCCTCTACAGGGCGCTGGTGACACAGTGGTAGTGCACGTGTCTCTCACCACTGTGACTAGGGTTTGATTCCGGCTCCTTGCAGTTATCTGATTAAAGTTACCTCGGTTACATGTGAGGAGAGTGTTGTCCAGTTTGTCTCTACCAAGCATCGCAGGTTATTTCCGGGTACTCCGGTTTCCTCCTGTAGTAACACTGTTCCCATGAGCAGTGGCCCTTACTGGACCTTTAGGGAGAACAGCTTAGCTAGCTGACAGGGTTATCCAGTATAAATAAAAGACGCTTTACCTTAACGTTTATCTTTTAATAAGAGTGGATTTGAAGTTAAATCAAAAAACGAAAACAAACGTTAATATTTCTGATGAGACATTCACCTTTGCAATGGGGTGAACGTATTTATGTTCGTAGATCCAAAGTACTTCGCCTTACCGTGGATAACCAGTGTTTTCATAGTTAAAAACGACTTCTGACATCAAATTATCCATAACCTTGTTACACGTCCTAATGTGAGCAACAAAACCAGCGAAATAATCTCGTTCAGGGAAATAAAAGTCTAAGAGATTGAAGGAAAGGCCGGGTCCCTGTATTCATACACTATCTGTTAAAGCAAATAGTTCATTTAGGCGTATAGTGCGTCTTCTTGATATATTATTAACTTGATATATTATCCAGTATAAATGAAGACACTTTACTACTTGATAAAAATAGGTCTGTGGTTCTCACAATTACCGTGTTCTACTCATAAATTTTTTCATGTTTTCGACCATTTTTATTTTAGTCTTTTTGATATGGCTGCAATACCATAGTAACTGAATCACCTGAGTCATGAATATGGTCTCCTTTTAGGAAGAAGTCAAAGAAGAGAAGGTAGACGAAGAAGAACGGGATATTTTTGGGGTGACACAAATGGACGGTTCTGAAGAAGACAGCGATGGAAACTCAGACGGGGATGAAGATGCTTTTGTTGTTGACATGAAAAGACCTCCAGCAGCTGATGTGAACGAAAGTCCTTCCCTTTCAACAAAAAGTCCGACAGAAACATCCGATGACTTCCTAAAATCCCCGGGAAAGTTCTCCTTTGGTACTTATGACAGAGATGATACCAATGTTAGTGATTTGTTTATTCCAGAGGAGGCCTTGAAGCCAGACAAGATCAAGTTGTTTGTTAGCGAAGATGACCCGGATTTATTAAAGTAAGAAGTTGTTGCTGCTACAGTGTATCTAAGAATGATCTTTATTTCGATATGCCGATATATATAGGTATTAAATGATGATATGACCTTTTTATAGTCATAACGGGGTTGCCGATTAACTGAGATCGCCGATAAACCGAAGAACACGATGTACTTGCAGTTTCTTCATGGTAACTGCCAACTATATAAGCGGCAGGCATTTGATCAGACATCTATCAAGCGCCATTAATTTAGGCTAGAGAGAAATAAGAGATATGACATGTGAGGCGAGCAGGCCCATTACAATTACAAAGCCGCGTTTTGTGTTATACGCGTCCTCCATTAAGCGTGAACATCACCTAAGTACTGTTTACTTGAGCCTTTCGTGCTTTTCTAAGGCGCGGGGGTCCAGTGTAGATAGCTTCGATAAAACAGCGGCGTTCTTGAGGTTATACACTATCTAAAAGATAGAAAAAAAGCTTCTCGACGTTTCGAGCGAAGGCCCTAATCTCCTTAGGAAAGGCCTTCGCTCGAAATGTCGAGAAGCTTTTTTTCTATCTTTTCGATAGTGTATAACCTCAAGAACGCCGCTGTTCTTTCGTACCTTGTTGAAGAAGTATACCCTTCTTGGTGTTAAGAAGCTGCCCATCCAAACCAAAGATGACAGCAATGAGAAAGGAGCTCTTTTCATTCTTCAGAATTGACGATGACTTCGATAAACTCCTGAATGTTTCAAAGAAAACGGATAAAATTAACCGTCCAAGTCCCAAGCCTCGTGCTCCTCCAAAACCCGACTTAAAACCACGCCCAACACCTAAGCCACGGTTTGTGGAGACATCTAGCAGTGCAGATACAAATTTTTTGAACAGTCGTGGAGTGCCTCCAAAGCCAAAACCCCGGGCAAGATCAAAACTGGGAGCCGAGGGGGAAACTGAAGAAAAACAGAAAAAAGAATCAAGTGAAGCTTCAAGGTAATGTCAAAAAAGTACATTGAGATAGTACAGCAGTACCTTGACATGCGAGTTTAATTCGTTCTGTGATCGAACTCGTAGCTCAATTTGCTCTTATGTCTAAGCAATTTTTTCCTTTGAAATTAATTGAACACTATCATTTAAATTGCTTAACTTAACTTACTCGCTACACACTTAATGCTACACTTTATTGCTAAACTTAATTTTTCACTTATCACTTAATCGCTTAACTTAACTTACTCGCTGAACTTAACTCTGAAGCTGGCTCGCTGGCTCGTACCTCGGAATTTGGCTCGCAATTCAAAACAAAAAATCGACCGAGTGACGACTCGTACCTCAGAAAACTCGTAAGTTAATGCACTCGTACGTCAAGGTACTACTTATAATTTTTCTCTGCTTATTCGATACGTGTTCACCTTGAGTTTGAGCATATTGATGGATTAGATAGCAGTCATGTTTGTGGTCTGTTTCCCAGTGGGGGTGGTACCACTCCGTAGTTCGTTCAGAGAACGTCGGGGGGCGATGGGCGCAAGGCACTAGTTAGGGGGGCGTTATGATGCAAACCGTGGGCGTTCATCAGTCTTTCACCACCACAGCACTTTTTAAGTTTCTAGTCATTAGTTAGTGTTAAAATCTGGCACTGACTAACTCAGCAATGCCGAACTGAAAAGCTGTATATTAAAGCTGGGAGACACGAGGCGTGAAGTCGCTAGACATGTCGCAGGGACGTGTCCCTTTTGTCACACACACGAGCAGACTTGCTTCAAGGAATTGTTTTACTTGATTGACGAGTTTTAATTCGTGATTACGTACGGGAGGAGGGGGATGTGTGTCGCGAGTTATGGTTGGAAATCAAATGACGCTCAGTGATTGGCTGTCCGAGGACTTTATTGATGAAACTTGTCGATTGAACTGTTCACACGAAGGAAAATGTCGTGGGGATACACTTCTGTCCCTGCGACTTTTTGCAGGAATTCAAGTCAATTTGAATTCTTGCAACAAGTCGCGGGGACGAAATTTTGTCCCCGCAACAAAGTTTTTCCTTAATGGACACGGTGGGATTTGTCCCTGAGACATGTGACTGCACCATGTCTCCAGGACTTGATGCCTCGTGTGTACTAACCTTTACAGTTGTTCAGGTTGGTATTGCTCTGGGGTTGGCATCTGACGCGATCATATATAGAACTGAGTCATGTTAAATTATATACCCTCTAACCCCGCATCAATTGAATGTTTAACCTTTTGGGGAATTCTGCACGTCAAATAGTGAGAATCTGCCGGTTGAGGCAGATTTCTAAGTCGGGGCCATGTCTCATTTGAAATTAGTTCTTGCATTTGTGAACTTGTAATCACGTTAATTTCTTTTGTATTTCAAGACCAAAATCCAAGGAAGAGACACTGGACGATATTTTTGGTAAACCTTCGAAGAAGGATCTTTTCAGTGGCGTGGAAGACGACGAAGAAGATTTATTTAAGCCGCAATTGGCTGAGAATCTTGACGTTGATGATATCACCAAATACATTGAGAAAAACATTGGTCAGACACGTTACGACAAAGTTGACTTGTTCTCATAAACTAAGATAATTTTTCCCGGGTTTTTCCGTCGAATTTGCTGCATCTGTTAGCCCAGCTGTAGCACAAAGATAATTAATAAATACATACACAAATAAATATTAAATTCAAGTATTGCCATCATAGTCAAAGTAGCAATGGATTTTGTCTTTTATTACGATCTTATTTTAAGCCAAAATTTTATCACTTTCACAATTTGCTTTTTTATGTAGATCAGCTGAATAAACTAACTTATTAATTACCGTTTTGTGCCTTTTCAGAGAGGTTTCAGAGTATGTATTAGGGGTGGGACAGTAGCTTGAAATTTTGTTTAAAAAATATTACCCGTAGCTGTAGTATCTCACATATTCATGGAAGGAAATATGAAATTCTTTAATAAACTTGAAATACACTTTGTTCAACTACATGATATTCAACCTCTTCTTTCTTTATTTTTCCCCAGCCTCCTCGCAGGCTAGTCCTTGTCCCGTCTGTCTCTGTTAGAGTCTGGACACTACAGTAGCTTTTAAAATATTTGATATAATACCTTCTAAACAGGGATTCTTCACGGTATTCCGACCAAATTTTATTTGAGACGGCTGCATTGAAAAATATCCAGCAGCTTAGTTGTAAACTTGAGCCAAAAGATTTTTGTGTGGTTCTTCGTTTCATAACGGACGTAAATCAGTCACTTTTACTTCCTTTTACCAACTTCGAGATTTTGAATATCCGATGAAACACTCCTTCCAAATCTATGGTAAAGCATTACCCACAAGCCCATATTTAAGCTCAAAATCAAATTGAAAGCTGGCGAAATTTTAAGACCACTTGGTCTGAAGATGGTTTTGCAATAAAATCGAAATATCACCATTTCACAGTTTTCATCTTTTGTTAACTTAAATCTTAAGTTGAAAGATGGCCTTGGTTTTCGGAATTTGCTTTCTCTTATATTTTTTGAAGTTGTCGGCTGGTCAAGATTTTTTTAAGATAAGTAAGGTTAAATTTCTAAATCGTGATCTCGGAGCTGATGAACTATTAACGAATTGAGAAGGTGCAGATTAAAAACGTGGATGTTTCATCCGATATCCAAACACCGAGATTGGTGTTGCAAAATGAGGCAAAAGCAAGCTTTTCGAAAACAACTTAATGGAAACATATAAAATAGTGTTGTAAATAGTGGTTCTAGGATCCAAGAACTCTGGGATGAACGACGAAGTTATATTCAATTTCTATTCTCAGTTCTATACATACGGTCCTATATGTACCATATAGGGGTCAGAGATGCGATTCTGGTTGTGGCCGTGCCGTGAGTTAAAAGAACTAAGTTCGAAACAAAATGGAGTACGTGCAGTTTCCACCAACTGCTCCACAAACCATGTAAGTTGTTCCAAAATTCTCCTTGTTTACTTCTCAAGGATCTTGTTGACAACATTCTTGTTCAATTTTACAGCTTATGTTGCCAGTGTGGTACCCCCACGACGCCAAATCCATCCAATATGTGCGTAGCATGCCTGCGTACACAGGTTGACATTACAGAAGGCATACCGAAGCAAGTACACATGAATTTTTGTAAATCTTGTGAAAGGTACGCTTGGATGGAATTGGAAAAGTTGTTTATATTTTTATTAGTCTTTCAGGATATTGTTTGAATGTTAAGAAGTAAACAAGTGAATATTTGCTGAAATAAATAAGGAAAGTGAGTGTTGTTCCAAGCAATAGTGGAAGCCACTTGGAACTTCCAAGTTGTACAGCCAAGAATGTTCAACATTTATACACATTGTTCAAAGAATAATGAGGTGACGGTGCACTGCGACGTTTGATTAGGTTATGGGAACCATTCTATGAAGATTGAATGATGCTGATTGATTTCAATAATTCTTTTTATGAACATGCATTTAGGTACCTTCAACCTCCAAATACATGGGTTTCCTGTACTTTGGAATCAAGAGAACTCTTGGCATTATGCTTGAAAAAGCTGAAAGGGTTATCAAAGGTATTGTGTTTAGTTAAAACTTTGGTAAGTTTTCCAGCAAACACTTCTGGTGCAATCAGCAATGACTTGTGTTGGCACAAGCAAATGAATGAAAAGTTAAGACAGAAAAATGGGAAGATGAGAAGGTAGAAAAGCTGTTGGACAGACGGATTAAGAAATGCTAGTCAATAAATAAATGAATAAGAAAACAAGTAAAAGTAAGCAGCTGAATAAGCAATTGAGTACATAAATGAATCAGTAAATATGCAAATAACTGAATGAATAATAAAAATGAGAAATCAAAAATCTACCCCAGTGTTTTGAAAGGTTTCACAGCAATTTGTGGGTAATTTTTTTCTATTAATTAGAGAAGGAATTTAAGTTCTGTTCCTTCAATAAATCAGGTCATAACAGTCTTGTTCATAAATATGTTACTAGCTGTCAACAATGTGTGTTGTGGCAACTTAAGTATATTTGTTTTGTTTTTTTTAAGATTCAGAATATTTTATGTACTTTTCAGGTCCATTTGGTTGATGCTGGATTTATTTGGACTGAACCTCACTCAAAAAGAATCAAAGTGAAACTGACTATTCAAAAAGAGGTTATTTCTTATGATAATCTTGTTTTGGGTATCATAAGAAATTGAAATTCCAAAATTCTGTACATGAACTATTCAGATATAAAATCTTTCAAATTGCTTCAGCAAGTCAGATAATCACAGTATTTTGATCCTCATGAATACAGTAATTGGGCAATATGTCTGTTAGTGTCTTAATGGTTATGGCTGTATTTAATCTGTTTTAAATTCAGTCAGCTTCAGTCAAACTGTTTGTTGGTAATTGCTGCTTGGTGTTTGGTCATCTGTCAAAGCTTCAAGAAATCAGAAATGTCTAATAACCAGTGTTGGCTATCATGATGTCATATTACTGTGCTTATGGTCTTTATAAAGATACTGTATTTTTGAATGAGTGATAAAACAAATTAACATGTTTAATACATATAAAGCTTAAAGAAATGCATCAACATTGGCTTTGCTCTGGATGCCTTTCACTACCATGCTCAGCAATTTATGTTCAAAATTATTTTTATTTGTTTTCATTCTTATTGACTTAAATGAAAGTTATTTGTTTTGATGTAATAATTATTCTACGACTATCGTAGGTAATGGGAACAACAATTCTGCAACAAGTGTTTGTTGTGGAGTTTGTTGTCCAAGGCCAAATGTGTGGGGATTGCCATCGTCGAGAAGCAAAAGATTATTGGAAAGCTCTTGTTCAAGTACGGCAAAAGGTTAGCTGGGTCTCAGATATGCTGTTCCTCTGTTGCTTGAAGTAATTTTTCATCATGACCAGCAGGTTAAAATTAGTCTTGTTTAAAGAGGGAAAGGAGAAAGGGTGGGAGGGATGCAAAAAAAGCAAGGAAGGGAAAGAAAAATCAACAAGAAAAGTGAGAAAGAGAAGGAGAAAAGAATGGAAATAGAGGGAGAGATTGAGAGGAGAGAAATTAGAGAGGGAGGAGAAGGGAGAGGGAGAGAAAGAGAAAGGATATAGGGAAGAGAATGAACTGGAGAGACAGTGGGAGAAAGTGGGGAGAGAAGGAGGTAGAAAAGAGAGAAAGGAACAGAGAAAAGTTAATAAGGGGGATGGGAAGAGGAAGAGACAAGAGAGGAAAAGTTTGATTGAATAAATGGCTGGCTGACTGATTGATCTGTGGATGGATGGTTGAAAAATGGCTTGATTGATTGATAAGTTGACTGATATTCATGTGTGTAAGGAATGAAGAAATAGTGGGGGATATAGAGAAAATGAGTGGGATTATGTAGAAAAAGAGAAAGAGAAAGTGGTATGGTTTACAGTGATGAAGTACCATGTTAGTGGTTTATAATTTAGTTTTACAAATAATACTAAGCATTATAATTATATACACATTGCTTCATGTTTTATTTAGACAAGTCACAAGAAGACATTCTTTTACTTAGAACAACTGATCATTAAACATCAAGCACATAATAATACTCTTCGAATAAAACAACAATCAGGTTTGTTTTACTGCAATAATTCAATTCTGACAATTTTTGTCACAGTTACAAGTAATCAGACCATTACTTATTTTATAAACACAATTTGTTAACTCTGTTCATGTTTGGCCATTACAATTTATGCTGTATTATGCTGTTTGACAGAGGGATTGGATTTCTTTTTTGCCACACTACAAGATGCAAAAAAATTTGTTGGATTCTTACAGTCAGTAGTTCCTTGCAGGTAGTTTATTTACATTTGTACAAATAAAACAGATTGCTGTATAACAAGCTGTGTCTATCATAGTAACATTTATTTCATATTTTAAATTATATATGGTGTATTGCTAATTTTTTAGTTTTAAGATTTTAAACATTTTTTTCTGTAATTAAGTACTTTTGTGTACATTTAGGAGTAAGCTGTCTCAGAGGTTAATATCACATGATGTCCACACAAGTAATTATAACTACTCCAATACACATTCTGTTGAACTGATTCCGGTTTGCAAGGTAATGTGAACAGATTTTCAGATATTCTCATTTTCATAAGGTGCAGTAAAAATTAGCTACACATGAATGGCCTGTAAAAAAGGGTTTTAGTTTATTTTCCACTTTCTAAATTTGAACTCTTCATAATTTATTTGTTCTTTGTGAATTATTTCTGTTTTTGGTCATTTTATTTATTTATTTATTGACAGGATGATGTAATCTGTCTTCCCCTTAAACTTGCTCGATCTCTTGGAAATATTGGGTTTGTAGAAAATTAATTTTTTATCGTCTTTGTGTACAGATAACTAAAATAGTTGATTGACTTTTCATGGACAAAACAGGTTTTGCTTTCAAATTACTTCAATCATCTCAGATACAAAGAACCTATATGGTAAATGCCTCTCATGATATTCAGTAATGTTCAAAAAACAGTGTAGTAAATCCTCACTAATGAAAATTTCCCTAATTATAACTGGAAACCTGTAAGATTTGCAAGTAAAAGACATTCAGCAATGATATTAAGTAAACACAGTTGCTTAATTATTGAGGAGCTCTGAAAGCTGTTGCTTTGAGCCCTGTCACAAGTTTTTTCTAGTAAATTTATTGGGTGGTGCCAGTGAATGAATTGAGTGTATATTAAGATTAATATGAGAATTTACAGTGAATTACATGTATGATAAAATAATGAAGGGGAGATTTTTAGTCAATGTAATGAATTCCTTATCTGCTGTTTTGGTTTATTAACCATCAGTTTTTACATGTCAGTAAAAGTCTTGTCTGTTACTGTCTTCCAGGCAGTTTGTGATCTGCACACACATTGGCACAAGTTTAAGACTTATTGACCCAGCAACATTACAAAGTAAGTTTTTTTAATTTTTGTCTTTTATTGATGCAATGATTTGACTGAGTATTTTCCCATTGATAAACAACTTGAATGTGTTAGTAAAGTTGGTTTGTTTTTTTAGCTGCTGAAATTTCTGCCAATGTTTATTGGCGAAGTCCATTTAATAGCTTGTTAAACTACAAACAGTTAACGGAATTTATGGTCCTTCAGTCTGAGCCTGTGGAGACACCAAAAGATACATCTGCTTCAACACAGGTGCTTGCACAATGAATTAAAATTTGACAACTGCTGACAATTTTTAACTTATTACAAATTAATTACATAAAATTATATGATATTATTATGCATGTTGTGTATGAGCTACCAAGGTTAACCAATGCCAAACATTAATGATGCTTAACTAATCAATGGAAAGTTTGTTTCCTATTCCTTCCAGTATTGCTTAGCAGATGTTTGGGTCACAAGAACATCAGAAATTGGTCTAAATGATGCACAGTATCACTGTCGAAGTCATCTGGGTCACTTGTTGAAAGCTGGGGATCTTGTCATGGGGTAATCATATTTATAATTATAATCATGGCAAACTGTATCTTCAACATGACAGTATGAACATAATGATTCACGAGTTGATTTCATGTTTTTCACATCTGTGAATTGTTCTATCTTTTACATGTGAAATACTGCATGGGCAGATCTGCTTACATAGGAACTGTTTTCACACTCCAACTTTTCTTGCCCTCTTGCAGAGTTGATTTCACAACTTCTAATCTGAATAACGAGAATCTTAACAAACTTAGTTTAGACAAAATTCCTGATGTGGTAAGTATTTATAAAAAAATCTCATTAAGTGTTTTTTTTTTTTAATGCAAGCTTTCCTTGTGTTTTCCTTGTGTTGTATTGAAACTAAACATTGCAGTTCAAGTACTTGACAATTAACCTCAAAATATTAAAATATTGCCAGTACATAATTTCTTGATTTGCTTAGATTTTGGTCAGAAAGGTATATGGTGATAAAAAGGAAAGGAAGAAAGCTAGAAAATGGAAACTCAAATCCCTGGAAAAGGATACAGAGGGTGAAAACCAGGACCAAATTGACAGGTTAGGTTTTAATGTAAGAACAGGTAAAATACACAGTATAACTTGGATGTAATTGTTCAAATGACAAATTGAAACCTTAAAATGTATCTTAGTTTGAACTGTAAATGGTTATTTTTCTTTCAGCAATGATCACCCAATTTTGTTCAAATTTCCAGACTTACCAATTCTTTAAATTCACAGTGACAAAGTCTGTGAAAAGAATCCATAACTTGCTCTAGCATTTTCCCTAATGCTTCCAAAATTAACGTTTTGCTAATTCACAATAAAGCTTGTTACCTTTTGGATGGGGCTGAGTATCTTAGAAATATACTAATCAAAGATATGCCATTTTCTCATGAACATTGTTGAAGTGACTACAGTACTAGCTGAAAATTTGAAATTCACATACATTAAATGTTGCATATGTGTGCTATTAAAATTGATATTATTTTTTAATTTCCCCTGTATTTTCCCCTGTATTTTCCCTATATAGAGAGTATGATGACTTTTTGGAAGATTTGGAAGAGGATAAACTGTACAGACAGAATGTTAATATCTACAAAGGTAAGCTTTTTGTCCAGTCTACATAAGGCCTAAAGTAGTGTGAAACTTTTTGTCATGCAGAACTTTTTGTCAAATTTTGATTGGGAAAAAGATGTGAATGTTTTTTAGAACTAGGTGTGATATCATTATCATTAGTAATTGCCCTGCAATTAGAAGAGAAATTGTTACCAAGATTATGTAAGATTACATCAACATTGGTCAGTTTGTCCAAATTACTTAAGAAGGAAGACAACCTCATTCCTAGGCTGTTCATTTATTGTCCTCTCAGTCAGAGTGAAGACACAAGCAGGTGTTAGTTATGTGCATCCTAAAATTCATGAGTCAAAGAGCAAGCTTTCTTGATGTCCTTGCTGGGACATCTCTGACATACAACTATGATATGTTAAACACCCTTGGGTGGGAATGTTTCTTTCATGAATAGGGCAAGGAGAAGAGTCTGGGAGGCAAAAAATGAAAATATAAATAATAAATTATAATATATATAAATATAAATAAATTTATATTATATATATATAAATATATATTAATCTCTCCAGAATATTTAATTGCTTGGGGAAGTAAAGTAGACAAATTTCCTAACTTTTATTTATTGATGAGCTAATCTTTCTTCCTGTTGATGAACTTGATTAGATTGTGAGGACCTCTCAGTTCTGTAACCTTTTTGTTGTTTTTTTTTTTGACAGACTCTAGTAAGATGACTGTGTCTGCAAATGCTGAGGAACTACCAGAAGTGAGCTTGGAGGAAATGTTGGAAGACTTGAATATTGAAGATGTTGCCATGTAGAACATGTCACCATTCAATGTGATAGAATGGTGAGTATGTGTTGGCATTCCTAGCACTGTGATCATACAACACTTGATGTGAAAGTGTAATCCTATCTCAGTGTTTGGCAAGACTTCAAATAGGTTTAGGAGTTGGTGGACTATTGTTTTCCAGTTGAAGTGTTTGAAAGATCTGGTCACCTATTCAAAATTAGTAATATATTCAAGTAGTGTCATCAGAACAGCAAACCTGTTATGGTGGCAAATGCAGAAGTTAAGTTGTGGTCAGATGGTGTATAATGACAGTGTAACCTTTTAGAGAGCAGATTAGACAGTTGAAAGTACAGGTTAAAAAGTGAAACATCCAAGTTAAATTGCATCAGACAAGCCCACACAGTCATGTAATGTCAGTAATTAGTCCAGTATTATTGTCTCTTTTTCCTTTTTTCTGGTCTTCTTTAATGACTCCAGGTAATCTTTTGCAAGTACTTTTGCTGGAACTATATCTAAAAAAAACCCAACAAAAAAGAGTTAGACGTAAAATGAAGATGAGAGCCCAGCTCAAAATTCAAAGATGTTATGTCATCACACTCAGGAATAGACAGAAACACATAAAGTTTAATTGAAGTTCACTGACGTTTTGTTGCCGACACGCAACAAAGTAATTAACAGATAGAAATACTAACCTAAATACTAGCTCAGTATTTCTATCTGTTAATTACTTTGAAAATGTTGTGTGTCAGCAACGAAACGTCAGTGAACTTCAATTAAACTTTATTTGTGTGTTTCTGTCTATTCCTGAGTGTGATGACATTACATCTCCGAATTTTGAGCTGGGCTATCATCTTCAGTTTACGTCAGATTTGTGCCTGTTAAATCTTTAGTGAACAAAAAAGAGTTAATTAGAATTATGCATGGTCCACAAGCTATAAATGAGGAAACAGTTTTCTGAGCTTTTGATGCCAATTGACCCTACAGTCTAACCTTCTTGTGCAGTGCAATCAAGCTACTAATGAAAGATTCATGAATCATAGTCAATAAAAGATGCTGACTACCAAAACTCTTCTTCATCACACTGTTTCTATTTTATTCTGATTAAATAGAAGAGGATTTTATTCAACAGGTCAATGGTGCAGGCTTGCAGTCCATGTGGCAATGGGATGGGTTCTATTTTATTTGAATTAAATACCTGATGACTTTATTCAGCTGAGGGGTGGCCATCATTCTAGACAGGAATGATTACGTGATAGACACTCCATTCAGCCATCCCTCCTGAGGACTGTTTCTTTTTTATTATCATGAATACCAGAACTTTCATTCAAGTGAAGATTGGTGTTGGCTGGCCAGCTAGGTAGCAAATAGGTTCAAAATTACCTTAACCCCATTCCTGCTTAAAAGGATCTACTATCCAGAATGACTAACAAATCTAATTTAGTAAAACAAGGTCATTGAGTCCAACAAAATTTTAGATTTCTGTGTCTTTCTTCCTGATCTAACTGCAGTATGATGATATTTTTATTCAATATTTACTGGTAACTTTACGTGTTTTAACCCATAAAGGGGTAAGCACCTCACTTTGCTGAACAGAATCATCTGGCATTAACCTGAACAGAATTCTACAGTGCACCTTTGCCCCTCAATGAATTAGTAAGGCTGACACACACACACGCACACACATATTAGGTTTGAGTAGACATTGTGACGAAAATTCATTACAAACCAGCAAGAAACTGCAAGCAATCTTGGTCTTCAACAACTTTCGCTAAATTGCAAGAAAAGGAAATTACAATGGAGATCTTGCCACTACGCACGACTCGAATAACTTAAGTATAACTACATTACATCGCTTTGTTACCTACATAATGATTTGTAGGTCAACTCATTCTTTTCTACTTCCTTCTTTTGTGCTTCCTTTGCCAAATATTCGACAAAAAGCTCCTGAATTTAAAATACAAGATAGTTCGCATAACACATCCACGAATAATGAATTTCATTCACTGTTATCTATAAAGCGTTTCACGTACCGTAGCTTTGGCTACCATGAATATAGATTCCTGTCCTGCGTGGCTCATCTCCGGCGAACTCTTCATTATTGTTTTAATCCGTGAAAGAGGAAGATAAACCAACTTTCCATCTCCTTCAGTTTTGTCCGCCATATTAGTTTTTGTAAAGAAAAAGTCAAAGCCCGCCTGTAATTTGTCCAGCGGTAATGGGAAATTAGGGAAGTTCGTGGTGAGAGGTGTCGTCAAAAGGAATCAAAATGGAAGACGTTTCAGCGAACTGTGAGACTGCCAAAGAAACAGATATCCAGGAGAGCCGTTCGTTCCTTCGCGAGAGATTTTTGCGTGCTTTATTTGCAGTATCTAACAAGCCGTGCACTTTCTCCATGTATGAAAGGACCAAAGTGGAAGGAACATTTCGTTCAACAGACATAGAAACGACAGCATTTCAAGTTTCAAATTTGGTGACCCCAATGGGTATTCTGCCGGAGGCCTTAATCCGTGCGTCAGATGTTTTAACCATTACAGTGGATACTAATAGTGAACAGCAAATTAGCACAGCTTACTGAGATTTCAACTTTTGAACAAAAAAAGAGCCCACAGATTTTGGTAAATGAAAGAAGTGTGGCAGAGAACGGTTTAACAGCAGTCAATTTTAGATCACTAGAAAGCAAAACAGTTTTGATACTTTTAATTTGAGTATTGAGACATGTACATTATTATTACAATCATAGCCAAAGGAATAAGCTTTGAGTTGACAAATCAGTTTGTTAACTAGGATTGAACTGATCATAAATGTGCAACCTATTCATATTTAGTCTTGAACTGTGGTCAGATGTATACCACTCCTGGTTGCCTTTGGTAGGTCTTTGTGACAAAGGGATTTAAATCAAATTTCTGAGAGCACCTTTTCAATTCAAGCAAACTTTCAATTTTAAGCTTTATTTTCGATCACCATGCACATGAAGTCTTCATAACTAACGTTAATGACACCATTTAGGTTGGTGTCCCGTGCACGGAAAGCATCTGTTAAAAGACGAAGCATCACACAGCACTGGATAAAACTGTCGAGCTTCATACTTCGACGTGCTGTGGTATCAAACCTGCAACAAGACATGAAGAAAGAAACTTTTAAGAACTTTGTCTTACATTACTTAACAAGCCAAGATGATAATTATGGAGTAGTGTTAGTATTATGCAGTCATGGCCCAGGGGATGGAAAGTTGTTGATAGAGGGATAATCCAACATTAAAGCAGGGGCTGTGCCACTGTGGGGGCCATGGCCCCCCCACTATTTTTCAGAGAAATGTTTTGTTTTTATATGATTAATTTTAAATTTCAGTAGCTTAATTATTGAAAATGAACAGCAGTGTAAAAGAGATAATTATAGCTCTTGTGATTCTATTGTTTGTAAACATCACGAAAAAGAACAAAACAATAGACATTTTCACTTATATAAACAGCCAGCTGTTTCTCAAAGTCAGTTTGGTTTCCACATGCTACATGTGTAGCAAGGATTAAGAAGTGTAACAAGATAGAAACCAGGTTATTGTTTGTATACAGTTAATAGAATCATTTTTGTTTCCCATGCAGAATATCTGAAAGTAGTTTTCTTCTACGACAGACAGGAATGATATCAACATGAGAAAAAAAGTAGTAGCTTTAGTGGCCTTTGTATTTTCAGGGTGTATGTACATTTGATAAACGTTTAAATTGATACATCACTTTTTACACATAAAATCTGGTCATTTTTCCCCTTAATTTTTTTCATATTTTACAAGGAAAATCCTGCGAAAATGCATATTTGAAGATAAATTCTGGCCTCCCCACTTTTAAAATCGTGTCACGGCCCCTGTAAAAGAGTGGAAGGGAGTTTGGCAGGTGTTACTCAACTTTTGAACTTTTTTGGTGTGGCATAATTACATTAAACTATTATGAACAGGATGATTCTGAAATACAAACTATTATGCTGAGTGTTAACTTTTAAACTGCAGTGGGAGCTAAGATCCATGTAATGGTTTGTGGTACTTGCCATATGCATGTCAAATTTCTCATGTGGAAAAAGCTCAAAGCTTGACTGCCAAAATTAAGATTAAAGAAACTGTTTTCACCAAGGTTGTTCCTCAAAAGTAAAACAGCAGTTCACTGACCTTTCAGCAATTTGTGTGTTGTTTTATGTTCTTTGTGCAGCAATCAACTTTTATGTCGTACAAAAATCTCATCACTTGTCAACAAGATGTGTTTGCAACAGGCTTGTCCACATCTGTGAACAAGTTGTAAACAACTTGCAAACTTGTTGCAACCGTTCATTTCATGCAATAACATCAGGAGTGTAGGCTCACTTTTCAACGCATTAGATGTGGACATCAACAACGTTACATGTATCAAAGAACCCATCTTAGATTTGATAACTAAGAAAAGCAGTGTGTATCATCTTCATATTAGCTTAAACACCCTTCCAAAAACACTGTTAAAGAATTGTCTCAAGTTGTGATTTTTGCTTGCGAGAACTGTTTGATACAAAGTTGTTCTCCTGTGTGTATAAGGTTTAACTGTGGTATAAATGAACTAGGATCAAAGAAAATCAATCATTGCATTAGATACAGTAAAGGTATGATCAAATAAATGTCAAACTGCCTGTTTTTTTTTTGTAATCAGGTGCCTGGCCATTGTTCAGGGACACTGTTCCATGACACCAAAACCTAGTCAAAGATTTTTACACAAACCTTGCAATTAATATGTTGACAAGATTTGGAGAGACTCTATAACCCATCTCATTGAGAGCAGTCTGCAATTCCATGAACTCAATTGCACCTGAGCGATCTCTATCATAACGGTCAAAGACTCCTTTCCATTGTTGAATATAAGTCCAAAGGTTGGAAAACTCGGTAAAGTTTATGGTTCCTGACTGATCCTTATCAAACATACCTTAGCAGGAACACAAGAAGAAAATTTCAATACTTGATCAAAAATAGTGACTTCTTGAAAAGTTAATAATTAGTTCAAGAATAATTAATTTGCTATTGTGAAGGCAGAATAAAGAGGTGAAATTTATATTAGGACAGATCTCATACTTATCATTAAACGACATGTTTCATCATTAAACTGGGTCCAGTTGCCATTAATTAAAGCTTGTTTTAGCTCATTTGCAGTAATTTGTCCAGACTGATCTCTGTCCACAGTCAGAAACCAATTCCACAAAGTTGGGTCAGCTCCAGGAGGTGGTGCAGGCATAGCATGTCCTGGGTAACCAACAGTGGGTGGAGCACTGGGTGTTGATGCCATTGGATAACTCCCTGGGTATCCAGGTGTCCCTTGATTCCCTTGATATCCAGTCATTCCCTTATATCCTTGTGCTCCTTGATATTGAGGAGTTCCTTGATATCCTGGTGTTCCTTGATATCCAGCTACACCAGGAGGGGCTCCAGGACTTGCTTGGTAGCTACCCCCCATTGAATGTCCTAAATTCAAAACCAACTAAATTATTAAGAAAACAGTGATGAAAAAAAAATGCAGTATAGGCAGTGTTGAGTGAAGCGTGAAAAGCCAAAAAGTTTGAATATCAAACAAACTGAAAACACAATGTTTTTCCATTTGGCTACTGCCATGACCCTGACCCTAAGCACAGACAACCGAGTGATTAACTGATTAACGCGAAATAACTTTTTCTTAACTTTTGCAACATCTATTTTCTGGGGTTGTTAATATTTTTGTGATTTCTTAAAACCATAGAAATCGCAAAAGTTAGGATTTAGGAGCTTAAATAAATAAAGTGTTCTCTATGAACTTCGCCTGCTTTAATCTCATCTTCTAACCCCTCGTTCCCAGATGCCAATAAATTATTGTAACAATGTACAGTATTTGACCAGTACATTGCTACTTTTGAGCCAGATTGATCGCGAATAACTGTAACCCTTAAATTTACCGTCTATGCTGAACTTCAGTTTGACAGGTCCATCGTTGGAATTGAGTGGAAAAGTATTAAGATCGCTGAAGATTGAATAATTCATACCTGTCTGACCTTGGGCATAGCCAGCATAGGCCCCTTGATTATAAGAGTTTTGGGAATAATTCCCTGGATAGTTTGACATCACGTACAATCGAATTATCAAACGAATGGCACTAAGCCAGAAACGAATAAGTTGAAATACTGCTGGATGTAGTGACGGTTGGCTCATAAAGAAGTTAGCTCCCAGACCTTCACCATTGTTCGTTTAAAATTGAAAATGGCGGGAGAAATCAAAATGTCAGGTGCGTATGAAACAAGTAATTTATACGTTAAATACTTTATGTGAAGAAAGGAGGATTGTTTCCAGCTATTCAACTGGTCGCAAACGTGACGTTTGACTCATTTTTAAAGTTTTCCTTTTCTATAACGTTTCACCCATTTTTAAAGTTTTCATTTTTGAGGAGAGGAATATTTAAAATATAGAATAACAAACATCTTATACAAACTCATTGGACAAGCCTCGTTTCGTCTCAGAGAAATGAGGCGTGACTGAAATAATTTTCAGTTTATATCAAGGTGCAGTTACCTGGACTATGTCAAAAAATTACAACAAACTTTAGTTATTTTTATGAAACAGAAAATGGCTTTCATATGGCTTGATAGAAACATGAATGATAGCATTTGAACCAAAAAAAATTATGCTATTGCTAAAACATATTGTGTTTTTAGACTATGCTATTAACTCTTTGAGGGTCAATGTCCTATATACAGGGCACCAAGAACAAAAGAAAACAAAAACTTTAAAAAAAAAGCAAAAACAATGAAAGTACAATAAACAAAAAAAAAAAATATCAAGCTTTAAAGAGTTTAAGTGACATGGTAAACAAATAATGGGCCACTAATATTATAAGTGTTATCTTGAGTTTCATCATTGTTATTATTATTGTCATCAATATCATCATCATTGGTGTCAATGTTGTGAGGGATGTTTGAAATTAGTTGCTGTCATGAAATAAGTTGGTGCCAGTTATGAATATAGTGCCAGAAATAATTTCTTTCAAAATTCATTTTTGCAGTAGCTTGTAGAAAATGATGATATTAAAAATATTAATAAATGTTATCGTTTTACTTTGTTGCTTCTGACTGAACTCTTGGTTTTGGTGTCACTGCACCAAATTGAAACCCTTATGTCATTATTATTATTATTATTATTATTATTATTATTATTATTATCATTATTGTTTTTATATTACCATTATTACCATTATTACCATTATTGTTGAAGTGGTTGCTGTCATCATTTAGCACTAATAGGTGGAAATAGGTTCAAACTTTCCAACCTTTGATAGTTTTTTAACCATTGAAGGTTTTTGTCGCTCTTTAAACCTTTGCATCACAATCTTTTTTTTAAATACCATAAGTGTAAACACCCTCAGTCATGCCAATACATGTAAATATTTGACTAGTTTTCCTGATCAATATGACAGGTATATATCTGATTAAGTTTGATAGACCCAAAGGTGACATGTGATAAACTACTTCCTGTTTGTTGTAGTCATGTGTGGTATTAATATTAATTGAGATAACATATTTTAAATCTTTCACACTGTTTTGATACAGGAAGAAGTACAATTTATGTACAAATTTGTTATTTTGTAAATCAGAATTATATTTGTGGAAAGTGCAAGCTGGCTTGTAGTGAAGGTGTGAACCTTTGTGAAGTTTTTGTAATGAAGGTTTTAACCTTTATCTCATCACAATTTAGCATGTCTAAGATTGAATTGTTACTGCAGTGTTCCCAAGCTGCATCAGTTGTAAATATTGTGTAGCACCCTACAAACAACATTGTTCAAAATAATTTCAGACATGATTACAATGGTGTTACCCCTTTGTTCAGCTAAGGTTAACCAACCATGATACCATAGAAAACATAAATTTCTCTGAGCCTGCACTAAGGTGGGTAGCAACCTGCACAATAAGCAGTGATGTCAGGGTTCCAAATAACGATTCGTGATTCGTGATTCGTGATTCACTAATCAAATTACGACTTTGACGATCGGAATATTTGAAAACTTGAGTAAAATCACAAATCGTAATTTTCTGATGTGGCTGGCGTATTGGAGCAGTCGTGATTCTTTGATATATTTTGTGAGCGTATTCGTAATCAGAATTCGCCATATTTCTTTGCGGAATTATTGCCGACGCCGTCAAATTTGTCTGGTATACGAACTTTTTGCGTTAAATTATTCGGGCCGATAAGCGTGCTGAAGGAAGCAAGTATGAATAATGTAACGAAGTGGCAAAATGATTTCAATTTGATTTGAATTCAATGCGCATAAAAAGGTTACACCGATCGTAATATTTCGTGCGAATGCAGAAATGTTGTCAACTTATTTGAAACTCCGATCATTACCTTATTTACCGCCGCTAAGTTCGGACGTGTAAGGAGATCCTTCCAAAATCTGATATTGTTGGTATTAGGATGGTAGTATAATCTTTGTAATACCACTGTGAATTCCGGAAAAATTACGAACCGTTTTTCAATAATTAGTTCAAACCCTGGGTGTAGCAAGAATGTTCCTTGGGGGGGGGGGGGGCATTACCCGACCACACTGGGCCAACAGCCATCTTTATCCTAACTGGATTAGTTGTATATTTGGCAAGACAAAACACATTGATTGTGACTTGAGGGCAAAGGTTTAGAAAACAATTTCCAACATGAATGAGTTGAAGCACATCAAGTGTACTATCGGTTCCACAAAGTCCTGCTGTACCCATCATGTTTGTCACTTACATTCTGTGTTGGTATGTTGGTGGTTATTCTGTTAAAGAGGAAAATAGGTCAGTTGTTGGTAGAAGGGCACACAGTTAGTTTACACCACGTTCATCTGGGTTAATTTTCATGGGAAAATACTGTGCATTTAGTAATAATAAGTATATCAATTTAATATATGCCTAAATTTCCAATGCTGCACACCATATGGGGGGGGGGATGACACTATGGCCCCCTCTAAATGTGCCAGTGCTAACAAGCAACTTATGCGGTATGTTGTAATTGATGCTCTTGCTAAGTGTATGAACTGTGGTTATTTTAGTTGAACTTACCACAAGATGCAGAGGTGTGTAACTAGGCCTAAACTTGGTATTAACAATTGGTTTCATTGGTGTCAATGGATATCTAATCATTGCTAATAATAGTCAACACTCACAGAAAAGTTGGATGGAATTTTCTTTATTTTGTTGTTGGTTATAATAAATAGGATATTTATACAATTATTATATATTGAGACAATCTAATCAAAAGAATCACTTTTGAATTCCTGAATATCTTCATGACTATTTTTTCCTGTTTCTCATGTAGTGGTAGTTTATTTTGCGGACTTCCTTTCTCAGAAATCTTAAAGAGCTTTGTTGCTTCCATTTTCTCAGAAGAAAACTAGCTTAATCCTATTTTCCAGGAGATAAATAACCCAGTCTCGCTATTAGATCAGAATAATAGGTCAATCCAGTTTTCAAAGAAGAAAAAGGGATTCTTCCCAGAAAATTAAGTTCATCTTAGTTTTCCTGGAAAAAAAAGGTTATCCATATTCTCAGCGGAACGATGGGAAACCTTTTTCTTAGAGGTAAAGCCAGGAAATTCTGAGTTTTTTTTTATGTATCGTGATATTCTGATACACGTGAATTTTCAGATGATCTCTATTAGTATTTCAGCCACTACTTTTCATTTTCTTAATGTCCGTAGCTTTCAATCCTATCATCTTTTCCATTCCTTTCAATTCCGAAGAATCCACTTTTACTTTTGTTTCCAGGTCTTTCTGCATCTCTTCTGCCTTCTGACTCTCTACTTTACTGACGTTGAATGCTTCAAACATCGTCTCGTTCACCTTAGCTGTAGGCATGCGGGGTAGCTTATCCAGTTTCTCTGGATTCATTTCTGTAAGATTTTCAAACCACATGAGTTATTAGCGCTCAGTTCCTAACGCAAGCGTCCGCAAGGGTGGCGATTTAGGCCACTTCTGTAGAAACAATGAACTCCTTTTAAGAAATAAATAAAACTTGCTGGATGTTGTAATCGCGCTACGAGAATGAAAATTCGATAGAGGCATGTAAAATGTGTTGGCTGGACTAAAAAAATTAATGTAATTTCCGTTAATAACCCAGTTCCATTTCTAAGAACCAGTTGTAAGGGACTAGTCGACTCGACTAAGATGATTTAAAATTTAAAATGGCTTGAAATGGCCCTAAAATTGCGTAGGCTAAAATGTTTTGTTCATTCCCTTAACCTGAAGCTATTCTTTTATTTAGCATTTGCCAAGGAAAGCCCAAAATACTGCAATTTTAAATTTGTTTTTTTTATGCGTTATTTGTTTTTTCATTTTGATTTTTATACTTCGAAAATTCTTCTCGTATTTGGTACCAACTGACTCAACCCTGTGTCTCACCTGCCATTTTCTTCACTTCCTTGATTAAGTCGGTCCAGTTTCCGAGATCAGGAGAGGCATATTTAACCTTCACTCCACCCGGTAGATTTTTGTTGCTGAGTAAGTCTCTGGCTGTGAAGTTTGTTCCAGGCATTGAAGTGTTCTGGGCGAAGAAGAACTCGTGGAAACGATGAAGGGTGCTCTTGGCCTGCCACTCGGCCCATATTTTATCAACGAACGACTTATGAGGAAAATACTCGGGCGCGGCCGCGTTGTCAGCGGTTATCATCGTACCACCGATGGCAAAGAAAATAATTTGATTCAAGTTGACGCGAACCATAAGCTCAAAATCGGAGAAACTCGACAGGTTCTTCGCTAATACTTTCGCTACTGCGACTACGTCCGGTACGATTCCCGGAGTGGAGACGAAATTTCTCTGCAGACAACCTCCCCCTGCACTTTTTATCAGCTTCCAGTTGTTGCCTACACTGAACAGACCTGTTCGTACACAGGCTGGAAATCCCTCACCATTGCCACCGAATCCGTAGGTGTCGTTCCAAAATTCGCTCGTGTACGGAGATGCTGCGACCAGGGACCAGTCCCAGTACGGTACGGTGATCTTACAGTTTACCTCGCGAAGGAGGTTCTCGTACTGAAGCAGGAACCACCTGTTCCAAGGTAGAAAAAGCTTGGCCGAGTCAATTTCTGTATCTACGAACCTTTTGCGAATGGTCAAGAGTTCCTCATACTTTGATTTGTATTTATCCTGTGTGGACGCAAACAGGACGGTGAACAAGTAACGGCGTCGTTCTTCTTTGGACATGTGGGAGAATTCACGCCGAACTCGATAGCACTCGCTCGGCCTCCCGCCTCGACAAACGCACGCTCTTTCACACTCATCCAACACTGTGGAACCTTCACGGCAAGCTGGAACGAAAACAGAGATGGAACTTCACTATGGTTTCTTATCTCAAAATACATATTTGACGGCGTTGTTGGACATTTTCAAGTCACCTTTGGACAATTTCATGGACTCAGTGAAGATCAGTGTACAATGGCATAACTAGGACATTTCTTTTGGGGATACGTTGATGAGACCTCAGTAAATTTGGAAGGGATGAACATTTGGAGTAGTTTTTAAGAGAGTCTAAAACAGTAAAGTGGTAATTATTCTTGCACTCCTGCACTCGTAAAAACGCACAAGTTCTGAAAACCTGGTTGCAGACTTGTCGAAAGCTTGTTGGAGCAACGCTATCAGAATTTGTTCGCATACTTTCGGACGGCTTGCGAGATGTCTGGAACGGGTTGTTTGACACGAGTAACAAACTTATTGACGGCATCGAACTTGTTACAAGCTTCGGTGGGTGCTTTAGGTCCTGGGCAAAAGTGGAAGCATTGTGTGCGGAAATATTTGAGATTTCTGATGTTTCCTCAAATGTTTTTCTGTTTGAACGACCGTGTCAACATTGTAGCGGAAGCACAGTTGGCTTCCCATCCACGATTTCTGTTTCGGAAACATTGTTTCTTTGTTTGCCTTTGCGAAAAACAATGTTACGTTGTGGTTCAGGACTTGGCTTTGTATACTGCGGTATATAAACTAACTTACACCGTTTAGCAAATATTTCCTCGTTTAGCAATGTTCGAAAAACCATGAAAACAATGTTTCTGCAACAATGTTCGTCCTTTTGCCCAGGGCTTTAATGTTGTTGGTAAAACTCTTAAGAATACATCGATTAATTCTTTTCGGCCCGTGTCTGAGCTTTTAATTTTACTCTGGATTACGCCAGACGATTTTACTCGTGAAGGGGAGACGTCTCGGACCTGGTAGGCCAAAACGTAACAATCTGCTACAAGGTTGGCAACAATACCCTGTACCAACAGTGGCGCCCTTAGGACATTTTTTTCAAGACTTTAATCTCAATTGTCTTTACAGATTCATCAGGGGCCCTTTAGTGGTCGGGGGCTTTTAGAAGTTGCTCTAACCCTGTCCATAGTCCGTTACGCAACTGTGTACCAACTTGGCGATATAACGTTGTCGTTGCAACTTATTCACAGATTTGCGACAGACCTTTTGCGAAAAACTCTTGATGCAAGCTGTGAGTTTTTAAGTGTGTCGAACTAATTTCCGCAGTAAAGGTACTCATAACACTGTTGAGAGCATCATACATTCCCATGTTTTTTTTTGCGATAATTTCTTAAATATGCATATGAATGGCCTGTACTTACGTGCTGGTGGCATTGTCGTTGATGGTTTGGTCGTGGGCTCGGCTGAAGTCGTTTGCCCTTCTGTAGTTGTGAGTTCTTTTGTGATTATGGGTATATCTGTAGGCGCGATTATGACTGTCGGTTTGTCGAATCTACATACTTTTCTGAAACCTGTGAGATTTCACCAAATTCAATGTCAATCGTTACTGGATCTAGTCTCTTTAATATGATATAACGAAGATTGATAAAGTATGAGATGGACCTGACTAAAGATGACTTACCAAATGAAACCCCATTGAAACCCCAAACAAGTCTACAACGGCGAAGTGAAAATGGACAATGAGGACGATATGGGCGATAAAGAGGGAACGGTGGACGCTTTGGTTTCTTGTAACGATATCGGTAATAGTATTGAAGATTTTTCCTTCCTTTGCGCCTCGACGGCCTCCCTAAGACCAACAAAAAAGTCCAGATAATATTAAGTCATTCACGGAGGCAAGACCAGTTACTCGCTTCGTTGGGGTATAAGTTGTATTATGTTACAAGAAATATAAATCTTTTTGTCTTTGGTAGCATTAAGAATTTCGAAGTGAAGAACAGAACGTGCGTCGAATATTAATAATGAAGCGAAAATCCTTTGCAGGACCCAACCGAGATTTCCCTCAAACAATGCTACATAGTACTTTCGGAGGGAGTCACTTTTTCTTGAAATATCTATTTCATCTATTTTAAAACGTAACCTTGCACAAAACCTTCCCCTGTGAACTTTAGTTTTATTTGCATTCGAACAGAAACTCATTTTCATTTGAAAGTTTAGGATGACATCTATACCATTTAATGCAGACATAAATGATGTTTCAGAAAATGCCATTGAACCAACATTTATGGGAATCAAGTCCAAGGCTTTAATGGAGTGATCTACGAAAGTCTTTGCGTGAAGCATGGTCGTGACTTCATGCACTCTATACCATGTTGTTAATGTGGCTAATGCCGGGTTAAGGGAATTTGGTACAATATGGATTGTCGTCAATAAATCACACAGTACTCGACGTCCTCATTTTATCTTTGTAGTTTCTCTTGTGTGAAAGAGATCTACTGAAACAAATGATGCCGTTTGAGGATCAGGGTTCGTACGGGTCATGGAAAACCTGGAAAGTCATGGAAAATCAAAATTTCAAAATCCAGGCCTGGAAAATCTGGAAAATTAGTGTCGGTCATGGAAAGTCATGGAAAATTAGATTTCTTCTGAATCAGTGAATAATTCTATCTCAATTTTCTTTGCTTACGTTTTCAAGTTTCTTGGGGCCACCAATGAACGTGAAAAATATCGCAAAAATTGTATCTACGATACTCGTAACCTTAATTTATCATAGCTTGGCTGTGTACTTCAATTCAGAGACTGAATAAAAACCTCTGTGGTTTGACGGAGCCCCTATTCAGCTCGCTTCGTTGTTTTTAGCTTTTCCAGGTCATAGGTTTTTGTGAATATGGTCATGAAAAGTCCTGGAAAAGTCATGGAATTTTGATGGACCAATAGTGTACGAACCCTGGAAGAGGGATACATGCAATCACGTTATGCAAGGGTCACGTAAAACTGACTCACATCTTGGATCAGCTTGTGGATCCCAGTCGACATGGTCCTGTTGGTCATCATCTGGTTCACCTTCGTTTACGGCTAAAACAAAATGGATTGAAGATTTTGTTATATAGAGACAACCTCATGTCGATATGATTTAACAAATTGTTGCCACAAGTCACGTGGTGCAAACAGTGTCTACACTATCGCCCAGTGCCTGATATTAGGAACTATTTATGACAAATCACAGAGCGGAAAAAGTGTATTTTAGCAGCGAATAGTGTCGTTCGTGTGAAAGGGATTGGCTTCAAAAATTTACAGGATAAACATGCAGTCTTAATCTCACATTACATAGGCATCATACAAAGCTGACTCACCCTCTGGGTCACCTTGTGGATTTAAGTCAAAATTGTCGTGATGGTCATCATCTGGGTCAGCTACAACCACCGCTATAAAAGAAGTAAGGTTTTCGTTATTAGAGCCAAGCTGATGTCTCCAACGTAGTAGAAAGCTGCTACAAGTCATGAGCTGTAAACAGTGACTGTAAGACCTCACGTTTCATTTTTTGTCACTAAGTATGGACAATAAATGATAGAGTTTGGCACCCTGTTGACCTTTTAGCTGTGCAGTGTCCCAAGTGTTAAAAAGGGGACCTCTGAGCAGTGTAGTGCCTCTTATGTAAAAGAAGAACTGACTCACTTCCTGGATCATATTGAGGATATAAATGAACATCGGCGTGTTGGTCATAACTTTGTTGATCCTCGTGTGAGGCTGAAAAAGAAGTACAGTTTTAGTCAAAGGGGAGAACTCAGTGGAAAGTTAGGGACTTTTATCCGTGCCTTCTATATCGGCCAGTGAATCTGATGTGATGAACTATCTAACATAGATCAAAGAGTAGCAAAAGTAGACTTTTTAGCAATGTAGCGTGTCTTGTGTAAAGGAGATTATCTGCAGCAAATTATGCGTTATTAACAGTGGTCCTAATGTTACGTATGCATCAAATAAAACTAACTTGCTACCTGGATCAACTTGAGGATTTAAGCCAACGTTGTCGTGTTGGTCGTGATCTAAAAAAGAAACAACATTGTTGTTGAAGAAGCTAAGCTAGTGTATCTGGTCTAACAGACTTTTGCGACCAACCATGTGCTGTAAACTTTGGCTATTTACCGCCTGGTATCTTTTTCCCTGATGTGATAAACTCTCTACAACAAATCATGGAGTGCAAGAAGTAGTTTTTTTAGCGGTTTACATACTTTTTTTAAGAGAAATTGTCTAGAACAATTGTGCAGGAATAACGTCGCTCATAATGTCACGTATCACAGGCTGTCCAAAACTGCGATAACGAAACTTGCATTCTAGACCGTAAACCTAGTTTACAGTAACGATTTTTCGTTACCCAAAATACATTTCCCAAAGTACTTGACCGTAAACGGACTAAAAAAAAACTGCGCTAAACTGACCGTAAACTGGTCGTAAACTAACTATTGTTACTTGAGTTTTATTTGTCAGACTGTGAAAATAATAAATTGTTGCTATTAGTTTGGTTAGAAGACTACTGGACCAAAGTAGAGAACTATTACTAAGATGTTGAAAAATGCTGTAATATTAAGCAGATCTAAGCCTTAACCTTAATATGATAATTTTCTATTTTAAAACTTGTCACCCATTGCTCCTATAGGTCAGCAGTTTACGTAAACACGTTTACATTAACCCTGATCTGCGTAAACGAAACTTTATTTACGTCAACATGATGTGGCGGTAACGAAACTGCGTTACCGCCTAAGCTGAGGCGGTTTTGTAAAAAAACCGAAACCAAAAACCGTCGCGAAATAACCGAAATAACCGAGTCTTCTGATCAATTAAATTGCGACAAAAATAAACAACTTGTCTTGTGTGTTATATTAATTATATTGGTAAAAAATTGATTGTATGCTAGTTATGTACAACAATATTACGTCTAAATGGCAAATGCTCAAACTGTCTTTGGTTTATAAGTCCTCAGCTAAGAAAACGAGCATGTCAACCTTCTCAGGTTTTGGCTGTGCTGGTGCGGGAGTGCTGACGAGTCCTGCTTTACTAAATGGTCGTTTTGACGGAGAGCTGGAAGCTTGAATGGCCAGATATCTTTTGGCAAGCTGACTTAGTAGGGGAAAATCAGGTTCGTTTCGTTTCCAGCACTTTAGTGGATCTTCATCGCCATCAATAACCGAATATTTCAAGTACTGTTCGCTTTCAGCAGACAAACGATCGCGTGGCGACTGGGCTGCAGAAGGACGTTCGTTTGGCTTCTTTAAGCTTGTCAATGCTCCAAGGCTCAGCTTTATCTTCTTTGCTGACGGTTCTGGAGCTGGAGTTGAATCAGCGACCTCTTAATGCAATTGAAGAAAAACTGCTTGTTCAAGAAGTCTTTCTTGAACAACATGAAGTTCCGATGGCGATGGCTCGTTTTCTTCATCGCCCGACACGTCTGTTGTTGTGAGGAAACCAGACATGTACCTCGGGTCAAGAAATGAGGTAACATCCATCAAAACTTTGAGATCTTCTGCCACATATTTTGATTTCAAACGGTTTAGAATGTCGCGTTTCAGCTGGCATGCTAACGGGAGATCACCATCTTCGCTTGCCAATTCGACGGTAGACAAACGGTGGAGAATAGGCTTCAGCGCACTGATGGTCACATACTTGCTTGCTGACAATATGTCAGTAAAGCTCTTCAGTGGAGATAGTGCGTTGTTGATACACTCCAAGACCTCAAGATCTTGCCATGATGGTACTAGATAGGACGTGTCTTTATCGTTTCCCAGGACTCTTCTTATTGCCTTTCTTAAAGACTGCATGTCTTTTCTGAAGATGCCTCAGCAGGTTCGATGTGTTGCTCCCCTTGTTTTTGATGGTTTGCAAACAAACTTGACAGACAGCACCGTCCTTTGCTTCTTCCATGTTTTTGAAAAACTTCCATACTGCACTTCTTCCCGACATTGCAAAATAGGCAAATATAAACGCAGAGAGTTAAACGCACTGTACGAATTGAATAACGAGCAAACGTGCGCTTGGTGCAAGACACGTGTTGGCAACGAGAATAAATTAAAGATATAAGCACAATCTCATTGGTTGACGCCGTTGCAGTCGACTAGTTACGCGATAAGTTGCACACTTTAATAGTCTTCTTGTCTGCACGTCTTTGCAGACGTCCGCCCTCATCTTAGCCAATCAAATATTTAAATTGCGAGTTTGTTTGACCCGGTTATCCAGTTTAGTCAACAAAGCGATGGCAGCGCTATTCTCGCACTGTTTTCTTTTCAAATTTTGAATCGGTTTTTCGGTTATTTCGGTTAGTCGTTTATCTGATATTAAGGAGACTCGTGAAATCGATCTGTTAAAAAAACCGACTCTTTTTGGTTAACCGGTTAACCGCCTCAGCCTATTACCGCCATGTTAAATTTTGGAGAGCCTGCACCAAATAGAGCTGACTCACTGTCTGGATCATCTTGTGGATTTAAGTCAACAATGTCTTGGTGATTATCATCTGCTTCACCTTTGTGTACATTTGAAAAGAATTGAAAGAAAGTTTTTGTTACAAGGGTCACGCCAATCGTGCTTTTGAATTGTAAACTTCTTTCGACTATACAATGGTGTTTTACAGGCACGCTAGGTGTTTTTTTTTTTATATAGTTGTTATCCAAAATTCTACAGTTATTAGTAAGCTTTTTATATCGGCAAAAATCCTTGGTGATGAGAGCCAAAGGTTCTTTCTGTTGGAAAAATTAGTCAAAGCTCTTTCAAATCTTTTCCAATGTTTTTTTTTTGACATAAGAATGTCTTTGGAGGTTCTTCATGAGTCCCTTACGAAGACCTTTAATTTTTATTCTACAGTAACGTGGGGTAACTAGTGTTGAAAAGATTCTTTGTTCATGAAATCCCAATATTTGTCCAAAATGTTGGATGAATATTCGAATGTTAGCATAGACGTAGTGTAATTAATTGCTATATAAACATTTGGGCGGAGTGTTCATCTAATGTTTATAAGTTTATGTAATAATAACTTATCACAGCCAAGGTTCGAAGTATTAGTTAGAAAAATAACCACGGCAAGCAGACAACTTAAGAAAATACAAAATAAACAAATTCCGAAAATAGACATCTTGTGTTCTTGATATTCAAGTTAAAAAACAAGAGTGTACAGACAGAGTCGGTGATATTTCGTCTTTATTCCAAAGACATTGTCAAACCAACGAGACTACAAGCAAGCGGTGATCTATATGTATAGCTATTTACAGACGCAGCGGAAGTATATATAATTCCGCTGCGTCTGTAAATAGCTATACATATAGATTACCGCTTGCTTGTAGTCTCATTGGTTTGACAATGTCTTTGTAATAAAGACGAAATATCACCGACTCTGTCTGTACACTCTTGTTTTTTAACTTGAATATCAAGAACACAAGATGTCTATTTTCGGAATTTGTTTTATTTTGTAGTTAGAAAAATGGGGGTCGCAAATCGCTGTCCACTATAGAATTTCGCAAGTCACTGTCTAGTATAGCATTTTGCCATTAAATGAATCTAAACATTATTCAAAGGAAATTTATCGTTTGAAATCTTTCTCACGCCACAGTGACACATCTGTATCCCGTCACACGTGTTATTTTACATGCGCTCTGGGTGGTTGAAAATATTTCTTTGTAAAATTTTGATATTCACATATTTTCAAAAAGAATGAATAATAGGGTTCAGAAAGCATTTTCTGAGTATCGAGCTTGAAGATCGTTCATCTACCTATTGGAATAGTGTTCTGTTGAGCGCTCGTGTGTAAATTAAACGGCCCTTTTTGTTGTCTTAGCCTCAACAAAACTTTAGGTAGTTTCTGAATTGCTGTTGTTGAGGCTATGACTTCAAAACATGCATTTTCGTTTTTGCTAAGCAATGACGGTGGCGTCCAAAATTGAAGTTTTATCCTTCAGGAAGATAGTTTTTAACCGTTTCCTGTCCAAAATCTCTCTCAAATAAATGAGCAAAATCGTCTGGCGTTAGCGAGAGTAAAATTAAAAAATCAGCTACGGACTAGAAAGGGTTAATACCAACTTAATTTCTACAAATTCCGAAAAAAATCTACGAACAATAATAATTATTGTGGTACGTACCACTTTCAAACAACTAATATTGACACAGTGACACTACACCTTATTGCGCATTTACAACAATAGAACGTGATTTATTAAGAGGACGTGAGAAATAAACTAAATGGTTTACCAAATCGTTTCTTTGTTTACAGATATTATGATGTTCTTCTAAATGGAAAAATGTTTTGCCAGAGGATATGGGAATACATCTACTTAAGGGTCAATTCAGGATCTCGATAACTGTAAGTAAAGAATTTGAGATTCTTCCAGGTTCGTACTAGTATGGTGTTGCCAGAATTGCCTTTTTATAAATAGAGAACGACGAACATGGCGCAAATGGGGCAAATAAACTGGCCATTTTTTGGACGACGTTGCTTTTGAATTCTGTACGCTAAATTTGTTCATTGCTATCCAAAAATGTCCTCATGAAATAAACAGCGACGCTCAATTTGGCGCGTTTCACCTGTCATCCGAAAGTTGCGGGCTCTATCCCCATCTGGGGTTCGGAAATCGTTTTTCTGAGGTTAGAGCTTGACGAACGTTCATCTATCATCTAGGATATCTCGAAGCTCCCACATTTCCCGCATATTGTTCTTAGAGTCTCTGACGATATTTGTAAACTAGCCTTTAGTTATTTGTAACAAAAAGTTTTAGCATATACGTCGCAGGTGAATAGTGTTTTTCACGCAGACTGATTTTACTACTTTTACTTTTTGGCAATAAATGCACTCAGGACGTGTTCAAAATGTTTTGTTTTCAAATGACGAATGGGACACACACCGATGTTTCGTGAAATTGTTTTTTAGCGACGTCTGTATAATCACGTGAGTCATTAGTATCTCGAATGTTCTTCAACTCATTATCCTACGTCATTCCTCCGTCGATCGGTCAAAATCTTGTGCTACACCATGGGTATTATTACAAGTGAGGCCAGCGTCAGTTATCACAGACTGCTTCTTTGTGGGAAACAAGAAAAGCAGTTTTAAAATTAAAGTTCAAACAACCCTTAGTAGGCTTATAAATTTAGATCAGGATTATTTCACAAACTTGTCTTTTCATAATTAATTTCTTCAATGCGCTAACTTATATGCTGGGTGAACCAACCACTAGGATTTCATGAAAAATCGATCATAAACGGTACATGGCACTGGCGTCAATTTTTTTTGATCTCTGTAGATGACCGCCGCTGAGGCCATCGAAACGTCCGTCCCCAACAGTCTTTTTCAAGACTACCCTAACCTGGACGATCTACCTTCAACACGTACTGATTCTCTTGGGTTCAAACCATTTGCTCTAAAACCATGATTACGATAACTATTACAATTGTAAATCTCGAATAAAATCCACACCCTCAAACCGAACTGAGCGATCCTGCGATTGTTTTCCCGGCTCTTCATACTGCTGCAGGCTATTCTGTTTTGAGTCACGACACATTGTCCGGGAAACCCCGGTTTACACTTCTTGGGTCAAATATACATCGTCACTTCCCTTACGCCGAATAGATAAGCCATATTCGCTTTGGTTTGTAAACTCCTCTAGGTTTCACAATTGACACCATAAAGCAGTAATATCAGGGTCATGAGAAGAATACTGAAGTGAGTCACTTACCACTTACATCGTCTGCTGTGTGAACTTTTACTGTCAATATCTGAAGGATCAGAACTATTAATAACGGTGGAAGAATTTTACGAGGATCCATGTTTTCAGTACGAATTACCTGTTGTCTTTGGCTAGTCTCTTTAAATCGGTCTGTTATATAGGGTTCTTTGACAATAAAGAATGCTTGTTGTTCTGTACTGGTTCACTTCAAAGTACTTCCTTCTTAAGCTCAACAAGAAATATCGTTTACTCAAGACAAAGAATCTTGATGGTTGTGGTTGAAAGGAGCGAACTGTTTTGCCAAAGTGAATGGTCCGAATATTCTCGATATAAACTGGTATTTGGTTTGAAAACTGCACAGAAATGGAACTATAATTTTTGTGCCTGTACACTGAAAGCGCAAACAATTTCGAATTGACTTGTGTAATGATTTTAGGACAACAAATTTAATTTGGACTTCAGGGGGTCACTTTTAACCCACACGAAATTCCATTGTAGTATCCATAGTAAAATGTTTGGACACAGTGGGGATACTCGTGAAAGAATCTCTCATGAAATTAATTAAGATCAGAAAACTGAAAGGTCCTCTTTTGATATTGATATTCTTTTCATAAACGATATGTTAATAGTAGAACACTATCCGGAGACCATTTACATTCCTCTTTATTTTTAACTAGTTAATCTTCTTACCACACCTTTTCTATGGTAGTTCGATCTTTTTCTTTTTCCTTTTTTGGTTTTTCCTTGTTTACAAAGTTTGTATTTACCAGCTCTAACTTTCTTACTGTCAATATCCTGACAAACTTTGTACTTCTTCCTCAGTTTATCCATTGTCTTATTAGTTTATCCTTGTGTAAGTTTGTATTACTTGGTTTTATTTCTGCTCTTGTGAGCGCTGCTTGTGTAGGAGGCAATGTCTGCGTCAAATTCACTGCTCAGTCAACATCCTTCGAACGTGCGACATTTTTCTGGCAATGTCGGTGCAGAATCCAAGATCAATCTGAATAAGATAAATAATTAATTTGGAAGAACGGTAATTATCCTTTGACAATTTCATATCACCATTTATTAAACATGTCAATTCAATAAACAGTATTCATTAAATCACTTTTGTCTTTCTTGCTGGTTTGGAGTGAGAAACTTTATCTAAAGCTTTTCATTGCAAGAACGGAGCTAACAGGAGCATACCGTCAGACAGGAATACGTTAAATTATGTCCATTATGAATAAACGTATGGATGTAATAGTTATCATAATAATCTTAATAGTGAGAATAATAATGACAATATTAATGGTAATAATAAAAATAATAAAAATGATAAACTTGAGAAATATACAGACCTGGAATCTAAACGCAACGATCCTATCAGTCATCACTGGCGCACTAGGAATAATCCGAAAGGCACTGGTAAAAATATTGAGAAAATAGTAAGCTCCAAAAACTGCCGAAAATTACTCTAATTGGTATTGCGCATCTCCTCAGAAAAACACTATCTATAAGAACACGAGAACTGGCCTGACTGGATAATAACAATAATAACGATAATAGTTACAATTCTATTGACTACAATGATAACGACTACGGTAGCGATAATATCAATTGCAAAGATAATGGTGATAATGATATGGTATGACCATGCCCCAGATCGGGTATTGGAAAACGAGGATGTCAAAATTTTATGGGACTTCTCAATCCAGGGAGAATGTTGGATAATAGATATAGCGTGTCCGTTTGACACAAGGATGGAGGAGAAAGAGCAGGAGAAACTTGATAAGTAGCAGGATTTAAAACGAAAAATTAGTAAGATCTGGAAGTGCAGGAAAGTAACCAATATACGAATTGGTACAGTGGAAATTATTGGAAAAGGATTAAGTTCATGGCTGAAGAAGATAAATATGGAGGACAAATTAGATCTCATTCTAATATCTTGCTTGATAGAAACTGCAAGAATTAGTAGAAAAGTTTTAGAAAACTAATAGATGAAGGAAGAAGCTTACCTAAAGCAACGGGAAGTTACCGGTTAAGAACCGCACCGCCAAAGTCTAAAATAATGGAAACAAGTATGATTTAGTTTAAGATACAATAAAAATACAATTTTTCTCACTGAATTTACAAGGAAAAAAGTTGTGTTATGATAATAAGCTCAGATTAAAATATATATATAATATTTTGAAACAATAGAAATACTATATGCAATACAACTCTGATATATAATAATAATGATAATAATTATAAAGATAATAATTATAAAGATAATAATAATAACTGAGCTGGGTTGACTTAAATGATGACTTGATTCAAATAAACTCGATCTGAAATATACATAAACATTTGTAATTGGTCATACTTAAATTTTTTTAAAATTATTGTTTCTTTATTTCATTTTTTATTTTTTCATTATTTGGTTTTATGTCTGGAGAAGCATGACATGCATAAACTCGTCAGTTCTTTCAATAATTCCATAGAAAAATATTCATAATGAAAACACGCCAATAGTACCAATCATTATACATAATTAATAAATTAATTCTAATTCGTAGTTTAGAAGAACTGAACCTGGCCTGTTGCGGTTATGTATTATCATTTAATGAACTTATCTGAGCAAGCTTTCTTGATGTCCTTGCTGGGACATCTCTGACATACAACTATGATATGTTAAACACCCTTGGGTGGGAATGTTTCTTTCATGAATAGGGCAAGGAGAAGAGTCTGGGAGGCAAAAAATGAAAATATAAATAATAAATTATAATACATATAAATATAAATAAATTTATATTATATATATATAAATATATATTAATCTCTCCAGAATATTTAATTGCTTGGGGAAGTAAAGTAGACAAATTTCCTAACTTTTATTTATTGATGAGCTAATCTTTCTTCCTGTTGATGAACTTAATTAGATTGTGAGGACCTCTCAGAGTTCTGTAACCTTTTTGTTGTTTTTTTTTTTGACAGACTCTAGTAAGATGACTGTGTCTGCAAATGCTGAGGAACTACCAGAAGTGAGCTTGGAGGAAATGTTGGAAGACTTGAATATTGAAGATGTTGCCATGTAGAACATGTCACCATTCAATGTGATAGAATGGTGAGTATGTGTTGGCATTCCTAGCACTGTGATCATACTACACTTGATGTGAAAGTGTAATCCTATCTCAGTGTTTGGCAAGACTTCAAATAGGTTTAGGAGTTGGTGGACTATTGTTTTCCAGTTGAAGTGTTTGAAAGATCTGGTCACCTATTCAAAATTAGTAATATATTCAAGTAGTGTCATCAGAACAGCAAACCTGTTATGGTGGCAAATGCAGAAGTTAAGTTGTGGTCAGATGGTGTATAATGACAGTGTAACCTTTTAGAGAGCAGATTAGACAGTTGAAAGTACAGGTTAAAAAGTGAAACATCCAAGTTAAATTGCATCAGACAAGCCCACACAGTCATGTAATGTCAGTAATTAGTCCAGTATTATTGTCTCTTTTTCCTTTTTTCTGGTCTTCTTTAATGACTCCAGGTAATCTTTTGCAAGTACTTTTGCTGGAACTATATCTAAAAAAAACCCAACAAAAAAGAGTTAGACGTAAAATGAAGATGAGAGCCCAGCTCAAAATTCAAAGATGTTATGTCATCACACTCAGGAATAGACAGAAACACATAAAGTTTAATTGAAGTTCACTGACGTTTTGTTGCCGACACGCAACAAAGTAATTAACAGATAGAAATACTAACCTAAATACTAGCTCAGTATTTCTATCTGTTAATTACTTTGAAAATGTTGTGTGTCAGCAACGAAACGTCAGTGAACTTCAATTAAACTTTATTTGTGTGTTTCTGTCTATTCCTGAGTGTGATGACATTACATCTCCGAATTTTGAGCTGGGCTATCATCTTCAGTTTACGTCAGATTTGTGCCTGTTAAATCTTTAGTGAACAAAAAAGAGTTAATTAGAATTATGCATGGTCCACAAGCTATAAATGAGGAAACAGTTTTCTGAGCTTTTGATGCCAATTGACCCTACAGTGTAACCTTCTTGTGCAGTGCAATCAAGCTACTAATGAAAGATTCATGAATCATAGTCAATAAAAGATGCTGACTACCAAAACTCTTCTTCATCACACTGTTTCTATTTTATTCTGATTAAATAGAAGAGGATTTTATTCAACAGATCAATGGTGCAGGCTTGCAGTCCATGTGGCAATGGGATGGGTTCTATTTTATTTGAATTAAATACCTGATGACTTTATTCAGCTGAGGGGTGGCCATCATTCTAGACAGGAATGATTATGTGATAGACACTCCATTTAGCCATCCCTCCTGAGGACTGTTTCTTTTTTATTATCATGAATACCAGAACTTTCATTCAAGTGAAGATTGGTGTTGGCTGGCCAGCTAGGTAGCAAATGGGTTCAAAATTACCTTAACCCCATTCCTGCTTAAAAGGATCTGCTATCCAGAATGACTAACAAATCTAATTTAGTAAAACAAGGTCATTGAGTCCAACAAAATTTTAGATTTCTGTGTCTTTCTTCCTGATCTAACTGCAGTATGATGATATTTTTATTCAATATTTACTGGTAACTTTACGTGTTTTAACCCATAAAGGGGTAAGCACCTCACTTTGCTGAACAGAATCATCTGGCATTAACCTGAACAGAATTCTACAGTGCAACTTTGCCCCTCAGTGAATTAGTAAGGCTGACACACACACACGCACACACATATTAGGTTTGAGTAGACATTGTGACGAAAATTCATTACAAACCAGCAAGAAACTGCAAGCAATCTTGGTCTTCAACAACTTTCGCTAAATTGCAAGAAAAGGAAATTACAATGGAGATATTGCCACTACGCACGACTCGAATAACTTAAGTATAACTACATTACATCGCTTAGTTACCTACATAATGATTTGTAGGTCAACTCATTCTTTTCTACTTCTTTCTTTTGTGCTTCCTTTGCCAAATATTCGACAAAAAGCTCCTGAATTTAAAATACAAGATAGTTCGCATAACATATCCACGAAAAATGAATTTCATTCACTGTTATTTATAAAGCGTTTCACGTACCGTAGCTTTGGCTACCATGAATATAGATTCCTGTCCTGCGTGGCTCATCTCCGGCGAACTCTTCATTATTGTTTTAATCCGTGAAAGAGGAAGATAAACCAACTTTCCATCTCCTTCAGTTTTGTCCGCCATATTAGTTTTTGTAAAGAAAAAGTCAAAGCCCGCCTGTAATTTGTCCAGCGGTAATGGGAAATTAGGGAAGTTCGTGGTGAGAGGTG
The DNA here is from genome assembly GCA_030142905.1 of Heliopora coerulea. NCBI lineage: Eukaryota > Metazoa > Cnidaria > Anthozoa > Scleralcyonacea > Helioporidae > Heliopora > Heliopora coerulea. The sequence goes on from JASJOG010000089.1 coordinate 1,266,232, forward strand.
TCGTGAAAAGGAATCAAAATGGAAGACGTTTCAGCGAACTGTGAGACTGCCAAAGAAACAGATATCCAGGAGAGCCGTTCGTTCCTTCGCGAGAGATTTTTGCGTGCTTTATTTGCAGTATCTAACAAGCCGTGCACTTTCTCCATGTATGAAAGGACTAAAGTGGAAGGAACATTTCGTTCAACAGACATAGAAACGACAGCATTTCAAGTTTCAAATTTGGTGACCCCAATGGGTATTCTGCCGGAGGCCATAATCCGTGCGTCAGATGTTTTAACCATTACAGTGGATACTAATAGTGAACAGCAAATTAGCACAGCTTACTGAGATTTCAACTTTTGAACAAAAAAAGAGCCCACAGATTTTGGTAAATGAAAGAAGTGTGGCAGAGAACGGTTTAACAGCAGTCAATTTTAGATCACTAGAAAGCAAAACAGTTTTGATACTTTTAATTTGAGTATTGAGACATGTACATTATTATTACAATCATAGCCAAAGGAATAAGCTTTGAGTTGACAAATCAGTTTGTTAACTAGGATTGAACTGATCATAAATGTGCAACCTATTCATATTTAGTCTTGAACTGTGGTCAGATGTATACCACTCCTGGTTGCCTTTGGTAGGTCTTTGTGACAAAGGGATTTAAGTCAAATTTCTGAGAGCACCTTTTCAATTCAAGCAAACTTTCAATTTTAAGCTTTATTTTCGATCACCATGCACATGAAGTCTTCATAACTAACGTTAATGACACCATTTAGGTTGGTGTCCCGTGCACGGAAAGCATCTGTTAAAAGACGAAGCATCACACAGCACTGGATAAAACTGTCCAGCTTCATACTTCGACGTGCTGTGGTATCAAACCTGCAACAAGACATGAAGAAAGAAACTTTTAAGAACTTTGTCTTACATTACTTAACAAGCCAAAATGATAATTATGGAGTAGTGTTAGTATTATGCAGTCATGGCCCAGGGGATGGAAAGTTGTTGATAGAGGGATAATCCAACATTAAAGCAGGGGCCGTGCCACTGTGGGGGCCATGGCCCCCCCCCACTATTTTTCAGAGAAATGTTTTGTTTTTATATGATTAATTTTAAATTTCAGTAGCTTAATTATTGAAAATGAACAGCAGTGTAAAAGAGATAATTATAGCTCTTGTGATTCTATTGTTTGGAAACATCACGAAAAAGAACAAAACAATAGACATTTTCACTTATATAAACAGCCAGCTGTTTCTCAAAGTCAGTTTGGTTTCCACATGCTACGTGTGTAGCAAGGATTAAGAAGTGTAGCAAGATAGAAACCAGGTTATTGTTTGTATACAGTTAATAGAATCATTTTTGTTTCCCATGCAGAATATCTGAAAGTAGTTTTCTTCTACGACAGACAGGAATGATATCAACATGAGAAAAAAAGTAGTAGCTTTAGTGGCCTTTGTATTTTCAGGGTGTATGTACATTTGATAAATGTTTAAATTGATACATCACTTTTTACACATAAAATCTGGTCATTTTTCCCCTTAATTTTTTTCATATTTTACAAGGAAAATCCTGCGAAAATGCATATTTGAAGATAAATTCTGGCCTCCCAACTTTTAAAATCGTGTCACGGCCCCTGTAAAGGAGTGGAAGGGAGTTTGGCAGGTGTTACTCAACTTTTGAACTTTTTTGGTGTGGCATAATTACATTAAACTATTATGAACAGGATGATTCTGAAATACAAACTATTATGCTGAGTGTTAACTTTTAAACTGCAGTGGGAGCTAAGATCCATGTAATGGTTTGTGGTACTTGCCATATGCATGTCAAATTTCTCATGTGGAAAAAGCTCAAAGCTTGACTGCCAAAATTAAGATTAAAGAAACTGTTTTCACCAAGGTTGTTCCTCAAAAGTAAAACAGCAGTTCACTGACCTTTCAGCAATTTGTGTGTTGTTTTATGTTCTTTGTGCAGCAATCAACTTTTATGTCGTACAAAAATCTCATCACTTGTCAACAAGATGTGTTTGCAACAGGCTTGTCCACATCTGTGAACAAGTTGTAAACAACTTGCAAACTTGTTGCAACCGTTCATTTCATGCAATAACATCAGGAGTGTAGGCTCACTTTTCAACGCATTAGATGTGGACATCAACAACGTTACATGTATCAAAGAACCCATCTTAGATTTGATAACTAAGAAAAGCAGTGTGTATCATCTTCATATTAGCTTAAACACCCTTCCAAAAACACTGTTAAAGAATTGTCTCAAGTTGTGATTTTTGCTTGTGAGAACTGTTTGATACAAAGTTGTTCTCCTGTGTGTATAAGGTTTAACTGTGGTATAAATGAACTAGGATCAAAGAAAATCAATCATTGCATTAGATACAGTAAAGGTATGATCAATTAAATGTCAAACTGCCTGTTTTTTTTTTGTAATCAGGTGCCTGGCCATTGTTCAGGGACACTGTTCCATGACACCAAAACCTAGTCAAAGATTTTTACACAAACCTTGCAATTAATATGTTGACAAGATTTGGAGAGACTCTATAACCCATCTCATTGAGAGCAGTCTGCAATTCCATGAACTCAATTGCACCTGAGCGATCTCTATCATAACGGTCAAAGACTCCTTTCCATTGTTGAATATAAGTCCAAAGGTTGGAAAACTCAGTAAAGTTTATGGTTCCTGACTGATCCTTATCAAACATACCTTAGCAGGAACACAAGAAGAAAATTTCAATACTTGATCAAAAATAGTGACTTCTTGAAAAGTTAATAATTAGTTCAAGAATAATTAATTTGCTATTGCGAAGGCAGAATAAAGAGGTGAAATTTATATTAGGACAGATCTCATACTTATCATTAAACGACATGTTTCATCATTAAACTGGGTCCAGTTGCCATTAATTAAAGCTTGTTTTAGCTCATTTGCAGTAATTTGTCCAGACTGATCTCTGTCCACAGTCAGAAACCAATTCCACAAAGTTGGGTCAGCTCCAGGAGGTGGTGCAGGCATAGCATGTCCTGGGTAACCAACAGTGGGTGGAGCACTGGGTGTTGATGCCATTGGATAACTCCCTGGGTATCCAGGTGTCCCTTGATTCCCTTGATATCCAGTCATTCCCTTATATCCTTGTGCTCCTTGATATTGAGGAGTTCCTTGATATCCTGGTGTTCCTTGATATCCAGCTACACCAGAAGGAGCTCCAGGACTTGCTTGGTAGCTACCCCCCATTGAATGTCCTAAATTCAAAACCAACTAAATTATTAAGAAAACAGTGATGAAAAAAGAATGCAGTATAGGCAGTGTTGAGTGAAGCGTGAAAAGCCAAAAAGTTTGAATATCAAACAAACTGAAAACACAATGTTTTTCCATTTGGCTACTGCCATGACCCTGGCCCTAAGCACAGACAACCGAGTGATTAACTGATTAACGCGAAATAACTTTTTCTTAACTTTTGCAACATCTATTTTCTGGGGTTGTTAATATTTTCGTGATTTCTTAAAAACCATAGAAATCGCAAAAGTTAGGATTTAGGAGCTTAAATAAATAAAGTGTTCTCTATGAACTTCGCCTGCTTTAATCTCATCTTCTAACCCCTCGTTCCCAGATGCCAATAAATTATTGTAACAATGTACAGTATTTGACCAGTACATTGCTACTTTTGAGCCAGATTGATCGCGAATAACTGTAACCCTTAAATTTACCGTCTATGCTGAACATCAGTTTGACAGGTCCATCGTTGGAATTGAGTGGAAAAGTATTAAGATCGCTGAAGATTGAATAATTCATACCTGTCTGACCTTGGGCATAGCCACCATAGGCCCCTTGATTATAAGAGTTTTGGGAATAATTCCCTGGATAGTTTGACATCACGTACAATCGAATTATCAAACAAATGGCACTAAGCCAGAAACGAATAAGTTGAAATACTGCTGGATGTAGTGACGGTTGGCTCATAAAGAAGTTAGCTCCCAGACCTTCACATTGTTCGTTTAAAATTGAAAATGGCGGGAGAAATCAAAATGTCAGGTGCGTATGAAACAAGTAATTTATACGTTAAATACTTTATGTGAAGAAAGGAGGATTGTTTCCAGCTATTCAACTGGTCGCAAACGTGACGTTTGACTCATTTTTAAAGTTTTCCTTTTCTATAACGTTTCACCCATTTTTAAAGTTTTCATTTTTGAGGAGAGGAATATTTAAAATATAGAATAACAAACATCCTATACAAACTCATTGGACAAGCCTCGTTTCGTCTCAGAGAAATGAGGCGTGACTGAAATAATTTTCAGTTTATATCAAGGTGCAGTTACCTGGACTATGTCAAAAAATTACAATAAACTTTAGTTATTTTTATGAAACAGAAAATGGCTTTCATATGGCTTGATAGAAACATGAATGATAGCATTTGAACCAAAAAAAATTATGCTATTGCTAAAATATATTGTGTTTTTAGACTATGCTATTAACTCTTTGAGGGTCAATGTCCTATATACAGGACACCAAGAACAAAAGAAAACAAAAACTTTAAAAAAAAAGCAAAAACAATGAAAGTACAATAAACAAAAGAAAAAAATATCAAGCTTTAAAGGGTTTAAGTGACATGGTAAGCAAACAATGGGCCACTAATGTTATAAGTGTCATCTTGAGTTTCATCATTGTTATTATTATTGTCATCAATATCATCATCATTGGTGTCAATGTTGTGAGGGATGTTTGAAATTAGTTGCTGTCATGAAATAAGTTGGTGCCAGTTATGAATATAGTGCCAGAAATAATTTCTTTCAAAATTCATTTTTGCAGTAGCTTGTAGAAAATGATGATATTAAAAATATTAATAAATGTTATCATTTTGCTTTGTTGCTTCTGACTGAACTCTTGGTTTTGGTGTCACTGCACCAAATTGAAACCCCTATGTCATTATTATTATCATTATTATTTTTATATTACCATTATTGTTGAAGTGGTTGCTGTCATCATTTAGCACTAATAGGTGGAAATAGGTTCAAACCTTCCAACCTTTGATAGTTTTTTAACCATTGAAGGTTTTTGTTGCTCTTTAAACCTTTGCATCATGACCTTTTTTTTTAAATACCATAAGTGTAAACACCCTCAGTCATGCCAATACATGTAAATATTTGACTAGTTTTCCTGATCAATATGACAGGTATATATCTGATTAAGTTTGATAGACCCAAAGGTGACATGTGATAAACTACTTCCTGTTTGTTGTAGTCATGTGTGGTATTAATATTAATTGAGATAATATTTTTTAAATCTTTCACACTGTTTTGATACAGGAAGAACTACAATTTATGTACAAATTTGTTATTTTGTAAATCAGAATTATATTTATGGAAAGTGCAAGCTGGCTTGTAGTGAAGGTGTGAACCTTTGTGAAGTTTTTGAAATGAAGGTTTTAACCTTTATCTCATCACAATTTAGCATGTCTAAGATTGAATTGTTACTGCAGTGTTCCCAAGCTGCATCAGTTGTAAATATTGTGTAGCACCCTACAAACAACATTGTTCAAAATAATTTCAGACATGATTACAATGGTGTTACACCTTTGTTCAGCTAAGGTTAACCAACCATGATACCATAGAAAACATAAATTGCTCTGAGCCTGCACTAAGGTGGGTAGCAACCTGCACAATAAGCAGTGGTGTCAGGGTTCCAAATAACGATTCGTGATTCGTGGTTCGTGATTCACTAATCAAATTACGACTTTGACGATCGGAATATTTGAAAACTTGAGTAAAATCACAAATCGTAATTTTCTGATGTGGCTGGCGTATTGGAGCAGTCGTGATTCTTTGATATATTTTGTGAGCGGTGATGTATTTTGTGAGCAAGATGTGATTGTTTACCGAGCGTATTCGTAATCAGAATTCGCCATATTTCTTTGCGGAATTATTGCCGACGCCGTCAAATTTGTCTGGTATACGAACTTTTTGCGTTAAATTATTCGGGCCGATAAGCGTGCTGAAGGAAGCAAGTATGAATAATGTAACGAAGTGGCAAAATGATTTCAATTTGATTTGAATTCAATGCGCATAAAAAGGTTACACCGATCGTAATATTTCGTGCGAATGCAGAAATGTTGTCAACTTATTTGAAACTCCGATCATTACCTTATTTACCGCTGCTAAGTTCGGACGTGTAAGGATAAATTGTTATATTGTTGGTATTAGGATGGTAGTATAATCTTTGTAATACCACTGTGAATTCCGGAAAAATTACGAACCGTTTTTCAATAATTAGTTCAAACCCTGGGTGTAGCAAGAATGTTCCTTGGGGGGGGGGGGGGGGGGGCATCACCCGACCACACTGGGCCAACAGCCATCTTTATCCTAACTGGATTAGTTGTATATTTGGCAAGACAAAACACATTGATTGTGACTTGAGGGCAAAGGTTTAGAAAACAATTTCCAACATGAATGAGTTGAAGCACATCAAGTGTACTATCGGTTCCACAAAGTCCTGCTGTACCCATCATGTTTGTCACTTACATTCTGTGTTGGTATGTTGGTGGTTATTCTGTTAAAGAGGAAAATAGGTCAGTTGTTGGTAGAAGGGCACACAGTTAGTTTACACCACGTTCATCTGGGTTAATTTTCATGGGAAAATACTGTGCATTTAGTAATAATAAGTGTATCAATTTAATATATGCCTAAATTTCCAATGCTGCACTCCATATGAGGGGGGGGGGGGATGACACTATGGCCCCCTCTGAATGTGCTAGTGCTAACAAGCAACTTATGCAATATGTTGTAATTGATGCTCTTGCTAAGTGTATGAACTGTGGTTATTTTAGTTGAACTTACCACAAGATGCAGAGGTGTGTAACTAGGCCTAAACTTGGTATTAACAATTGGTTTCATTGGTGTCAATGGATATCTAATCATTGCTAATAATAGTCAACACTCACAGAAAAGTTGGATGGAATTTTCTTTATTTTGTTGTTGGTTATAATAAATAGGATATTTATACAATTATTATATATTGAGCAATCTAATCAAAAGAATCACTTTTGAATTCCTGAATATCTTCATGACTATTTTTTTCTGTTTCTCATGTAGTGGTAGTTTATTTTGCGGACTTCCTTTCTCAGAATTCTTAAAGAGCTTTGTTGCTTCCATTTTCTCAGAAGAAAACTAGCTTAATCCTATTTTCCAGGAGATAAATAACCCAGTCTCGCTATTAGATCGGAATAATAGGTCAATCCAGTTTTCAAAGAAGAAAAGGGGATTCTTCCCAGAAAATTAAGTTCATCTTAGTTTTCCTGGAAAAAAAAGGTTATCCATATTCTCAGCGGAACGATGGGAAACCTTTTTCTTAGAGGTAAAGCCAGGAAATTCTGAGTTTTTTTTTATGTATCGCGATATTCTGATACACGTGAATTTTCAGATGATCTCTATTAGTATTTCAGCCACTACTTTTCATTTTCTTAATGTCCGTAGCTTTCAATCCTATCATCTTTTCCATTCCTTTCAATTCCGAAGGATCCACTTTTACTTTTGTTTCCAGGTCTTTCTGCATCTCTTCTGCCTTCTGACTCTCTGCTTTACTGACGTTGAATGCTTCAAACATCGTCTCGTTCACCTTAGCTGTAGGCATGCGGGGTAGCTTATCCAGTTTCTCTGGATTCATTTCTGTAAGATTTTCAAACCACATGAGTTATTAGCGCTCAGTTCCTAACGCAAGCGTCCGCAAGGGTGGCGATTTAGGCCACTTCTGTAGAAACAATGAACTTCTTTTAAGAAAGAAATAAAACTTGCTGGATGTTGTAATCGCGCTACGAGAATGAAAACTCGATAGAGGCATGTAAAATGTGTTGGCTGGACTAAAAAAATTAATGTAATTTCCGTTGATAACCCAGTTCCATTTCTAAGAACCAGTTGTAAGGGACTAGTCGACTCGACTAAGATGATTTAAAATGGCTTGAAATGGCCCTAAAATTGCAAAGGCTAAAATGTTTTGTTCATTTCCTTAACCTGAAGCTATTCTTTTATTTAGCATTTGCCAAGGAAAGGCCAAAATACTGCAATTTTAAATTTGTTTTTTTTATGCGTTATTTGTTTTTTTCATTTTGATTTTTATACTTCGAAAATTCTTCTCGTATTTGGTACCAACTGACTCAACCCTGTGTCTCACCTGCCATTTTCTTCACTTCCTTGATTAAGTCGGTCCAGTTTCCGAGATCAGGAGAGGCATATTTAACCTTCACTCCACCCGGTAGATTTTTGTTGCTGAGTAAGTCTCTGGCTGTGAAGTTTGTTCCAGGCATTGAAGTGTTCTGGGCGAAGAAGAACTCGTGGAAACGATGAAGGGTGCTCTTGGCCTGCCACTCGGCCCATATTTTATCAACGAACGACTTATGAGGAAAATACTCGGGCGCGGCCGCGTTGTCAGCGGTTATCATCGTACCACCGATGGCAAAGAAAATAATTTGATTCAAGTTCACGCGAAGCATAAGCTCAAAATCGGAGAAACTCGACAGGTTCTTCGCTAATACTTTCGCTACTGCGACTACGTCCGGTACGATTCCCGGAGTGGAGACGAAATTTCTCTGCAGACAACCTCCCCCTGCACTTTTTGTCAGTTTCCAGTTGTTACCTACACTGAACAGACCTGTTCGTACACAGGCTGGAAATCCCTCACCATTGCCACCGAATCCGTAGGTGTCGTTCCAAAATTCGCTCGTGTACGGAGATGCTGCGACCAGGGACCAGTCCCAGTACGGTACGGTGATCTTACAGTTTACCTCGCGAAGGAGGTTCTCGTACTGAAGCAGGAACCACCTGTTCCAAGGTAGAAAAAGCTTGGCCGAGTCAATTTCTGTATCTACGAACCTTTTGCGAATGGTCAAGAGTTCCTCATACTTTGATTTGTATTTATCCTGTGTGGACGCAAACAGGACGGCGAACAAGTAACGGCGTCGTTCTTCTTTGGACATGTGGGAGAATTCACGCCGAACTCGATAGCACTCGCTCGGCCTCCCGCCTCGACAAACACACGCTCTTTCACACTCATCCAACACTGTGGAACCTTCACGGCAAGCTGGAACGAAAACAGAGATGGAACTTCACTATGGTTTCTTATCTCGAAATACATATTTGACGGCGTTGTTGGACATTTTCAAGTCACCTTTGGACAATTTCATGGACTCAGTGAAGATCAGTGTACAATGGCATAACTAGGACATTTCTTTTGGGGATACGTTGATGAGACCTCAGTAAATTTGGAAGGGATGAACATTTGGAGTAGTTTTTAAGAGAGTCTAAAACAGTAAAGTGGTAATTATTCTTGCACTCCTGCACTCGTAAAAACGCACAAGTTCTGAAAACCTGGTTGCAGACTTGTCAAAAGCTTGTTGGAGCAACGCTATCAGAATTTGTTCGCATACTTTCGGACGGCTTGCGAGATGTCTGGAACGGGTTGTTTGACACGAGTAACAAACTTATTGACGGCATCGAACTTGTTACAAGCTTCGGTGGTTGCTTTAGGTCCTGGGCAAAAGTGGAAGCATTGTGTGCGGAAATGTTTGAGATTTCTGATGTTTCCTCAAATGTTTTTCTGTTTGAACGACCGTGTGAACATTGTAGCGGAAGCATAGTTGGCTTCCCATCCACGATTTCTGTTTCGGAAACATTGTTTCTTTGTTTGCCTTTGCGAAAAACAATGTTACGTTGTGGTTCAGGACTTGGCTTTGTATACTGCGTTATATAAACTAACTTACACCGTTTAGCAAATATTTCCTCGTTTAGCAATGTTCGAAAAACCATGAAAACAATGTTTCTGCAACAATGTTCGTCCTTTTGCCCAGGGCTTTAATGTTGTTGGTAAAACTCTTAAGAATACATCGATTAATTCTTTTCGGTCCGTGTCTGAGCTTTTAGTTTTACTCTGGATTACGCCAGACGATTTTACTCGTGAAGGGGAGACGTCTCGGACCTGGTAGGCCAAAACGTAACAAGCTGCTACAAGGTTGGCAACAATACCCTGTACCAACAGTGGCTTAACGGAACTACTGGGCGCCCTTAGGACATTTTTTTCAAGACTTTAATCTCAATTGTCTTTACAGATTCATCAGGGGCCCTTTAGTGGTCGGGGGCTTTTAGAAGTTGCTCTAACCCTGTCCATAGTCCGTTACGCAACTGTGTACCAACTTGGCGATATAACGTTGTCGTTGCAACTTATTCACAGATTTGCGACAGACCTTTTGCGAAAAACTCTTGATGCAAACTGTGAGTTTTTAAGTGTATCGAACTAATTTCCGCAGTAAAGGTACTCATAACACTATTGAGAGCATCATACATTCCCATGTTTTTTTTGCGATAATTTCTTAAATATGCATATGAATGGCCTGTACTTACGTGCTGGTGGCATTGTCGTTGATGGTTTGGTCGTGGGCTCGGCTGAAGTCGTTTGCCCTTCTGTAGTCGCGGGTTTTTCTGTAGTCGTGTATCCTTCTGTAGTCGTGTGTCCTTCTGTAGTCGTGTGTCCTTCTGTAGTCGTGTGTCCTTCTGTAGTCGTGTGTCCTTCCGTAGTCGTGGGTCCTTCTGTAGTCGTGTATCCTTCTGTAGTCGTGTATCCTTCTGTAGTCGTGTGTCCTTCTGTAGTCGTGTGTTTTTCTGTAGTCGTGTATCCTTCTGTAGTCGTGTGTCCTTCTGTAGTCGTGTATTCTTCTGTAGTCGTGGGTCCTTCTGTAGTCGTGTATCCTTCTGTAGTCGTGTATCCTTCTGTAGTCGTGTGTCCTTCTGTAGTCGTGTGTTCTTCTGTAGTCGTGTATCCTTCTGTAGTCGTGTTTCCTTCTGTAGTCGTGTATTCTTCTGTAGTCGTGGGTCCTTCTGTAGTCGTGTATCCTTCTGTAGTCGTGTATCCTTCTGTAGTCGTGTGTCCTTCTGTAGTCGTGTGTTCTTCTGTAGTCGTGTATCCTTCTGTAGTCGTGTTTCCTTCTGTAGTCGTGTATTCTTCTGTAGTCGTGGGTCCTTCTGTAGTCGTGTATCCTTCTGTAGTCGTGTATCCTTCTGTAGTCGTGTATCCTTCTGTAGTCGTGTGTCCTTCTATAGTCGTGTGTCCTTCTGTAGTCGTGTATCCTTCTGTGGTCGTGTATCCTTCTGTAGTCGTGTGTCCTTCTGTAGTCGTGGGTCCTGTAGTCGTGTGTCCTTCTGTAGTAGTGTATCCTTCTGTAGTCGTGTGTCCTCCTGTAGTCGTGTATCCTTCTGTAGTCGTGTGTCCTTCTGTAGTCGTGTATCCTTCTGTAGTCGTGTGTCCTTCTGTAGTCGTGTGTCCTTCTGTAGTCGTGGGTCTCTCAATAGTAGTGGGCCCTTCTGTAGTTCTTGGTCCAGGTGTTGGCTTTTCTGCAGGCGTAGGTAGTTCTGTTGTCGTCGGCTCTTCTGTTGTAGTAGTTTCTTCTGCAGTCGTTGGCCCTTCTGTAGTTGTGAGTTCTTCTGTGATTATGGGTATATCTGTAGGCGCGATTATGACTGTCGGTTTGTCGAATCTACATACTTTTCTGAAACCTGTGAGATTTCACCAAATTCAATGTCAATCGTTACTGGATCTAGTCTCTTTAATATGATATAACGAAGATTGATAAAGTATGAGATGGACCTGACTAAAGATGACTTACCAAATGAAACCCCATTGAAACCCCAAACAAGTCTACAACGGCGAAGTGAAAATGGACGATGAGGTCGATATGGGCGATAAATAGGGAACGGTGGACGCTTTGGTTTCTTGTAACGATATCGGTAATAGTATTGAAGATTTTTCCTTCCTTTGCGCCTCGACGGCCTCCCTAAGACCAACAAAAAAGTCCAGATAATATTAAGTCATTCACGGAGGCAAGACCAGTTACTCGCTTCATTGGGGTATAAGTTGTATTATGTTACAAGAAATATAAATCTTTTTGTCTTTGGTAGCATTAAGAATTTCGAAGTGAAGAACAGAACGTCCGTCGAATGTTAATAATGAAGCGAAAATCCTTTGCAGGACCCAACCGAGATTTCCCTCAAACAATGCTACATAGTACTTTCGGAGGGAGTCACTTTTTCTTGAAATATCTATTTCATCTATTTTAAAACGTAACCTTGCACAAAACCTTCCCCTGTGAACTTTAGTTTTATTTGCATTCGAACAGAAACTCATTTTCATTTGAAAGTTTAGGATGACATCTATACCATTTAATGCAGACATAAATGATGTTTCAGAAAATGCCATTGAACCTACACTTATGGGAATCAAGTCCAAGGCTTTAATGGAGTGATCTACGAAAGTCTTTGCGTGAAGCATGGTCGCGATTTCATGCACTCTATACCATGTTGTTAATGCGGCTAATGCCGGGTTAAGGGAATTTGGTACAATATGGATTGTCGTCAATAAATCACACAGTACTCGACGTCCTCATTTTATCTTTGTAGTTTCTCTTGTGTGAAAGAGATCTACTGAAACAAATGATGCCGTTTGAGGATCAGGGTTCGTACGGGTCATGGAAAACCTGGAAAGTCATGGAAAATCAAAATTTCAAAATCCAGGCCTGGAAAATCTGGAAAATTAGTGTCGTTCATGGAAAGTCATGGAAAATTAGATTTCTTCTGGATCAGTGAATAATTCTATCTCAATTTTCTTTGCTTACGTTTTCAAGTTTCTTGGGGCCACCAATGAACGTGAAAAATATCGCAAAAATTGTATCTACGATACTCGTAACCTTAATTTATCATAGCTTGGCTGTGCACTTCAATTCAGAGACTGAATAAAAACCCCTGTGGTTTGACAGAGCCCCCATTCAGCTCGCTTCGTTGTTTTTAGCTTTTCCAGGTCATAGGTTTTTGTGAATATGGTCATGAAAAGTCCTGGAATTTTGATGGACCAATAGTGTACGAACCCTGGAAGAGGGATACATGCAATCACGTTATGCAAGGGTCACGTAAAACTGACTCACATCTTGGATCAGCTTGTGGATCCCAGTCGACATGGTCCTGTTGGTCATCATCTGGTTCACCTTCGTTTACGGCTAAAAAAAATGGATTGAAGATTTTGTTATATAGAGACAACCTAGTGTCGATATGATTTAACAAATTGTTGTCACAAGTCACGTGGTGCAAACAGTGTCTACACTATCGCCCAGTGCCTGATATTAGGAACTATTTATGACAAATCACAGAGCGGAGAAAGTGTATTTTAGCAGCGAATAGTGTCGTTCGTGTGAAAGAGATTGGCTTCAAAAATTTGCAGGATAAACATGCAGTCTTAATCTCACATTACATAGGCATCATACAAAGCTGACTCACCCTCTGGATCACCTTGTGGATTTGAGTCAACATTGTCGTGATGGTCATCATCTGGGTCAGCTACAACCACCGCTATAAAAGAAGTAAGGTTTTCGTTATTAGAGCCAAGCTGATGTCTCCAACGTAGTAGAAAGCTGCTACAAGTCATGAGCTGTAAACAGTGACTGTAAGACCTCACGTTGCATTTTTTGTCACTAAGTATGGACAATAAATGATAGAGTTTGGCACCCTGTTGACCTTTTAGCTGTGCAGTGTCCCAAGTGTTAAAAAGGGGACCTCTGAGCAGTGTAGTGCCTCTTATGTAAAAGAAGAACTGACTCACTTCCTGGATCATATTGAGGATATAAATGAACATCGGCGTGTTGGTCATAACTTTGTTGATCCTCGTGTGAGGCTGAAAAAGAAGTACAGTTTTAGTCAAAGGGGAGAACTCAGTGGAAAGTTAAGGACTTTTATCCGTGTCTCCTATATCGGCCAGTGAATCTGATGTGATGAACTATCTAACATAGATCAAAGAGTAGCAAAAGTAGACTTTTTAGCAATGTAGCGTGTCTTGTGTAAAGGAGATTATCTGCAGCAAATTATGCGTTATTAACAGTGGTCCTAATGTTACGTATGCATCAAATGAAACTAACTCGCTACCTGGATCAACTTGGGGATTTAAGCCAACGTTGTCGTGTTGGTCGTGATCTAAAAAAGAAACAACATTGTTGTTGAAGAAGCTAAGCTAGTGTATCTGGTCTAACAGACTTCTGCGACCAACCATGTGCTGCGAACTGTGGCTGTTTACCGCCTGGTATCTTTTTCCCTGATGTGATAAGCTCTCTACAACAAATCATGGAGTGCAAGAAGTAGTTTTTTTTAGCGGTTTACATACTTTTTTTAAGAGAAATTGTCTAGAACAATTGTGCAGGAATAACGTCGCTCGTAATGTCACGTATCACAGGCTGTCCAAAACTGCGATAACGAAACGTGCGTTCTAGACCGTAAACCTAGTTTACAGTAACGATTTTTCGTTACCCAAAATACATTTCCCAAAGTACTTGACCGTAAACGGACTAAAAAAAAACTGCGCTAAACTGACCGTAAACTGGTCGTAAACTAACTATTGTTACTTGAGTTTTATTTGTCAGACTGTGAAAATAATAAATTGTTGCTATTAGTTTGGTTAGAAGACTACTGGATCAAAGTAGAGAACTATTTCTAAGATGTTGAAAAATGCTGTAATATTAAGCAGATCTAAGCCTTAACCTTGATATGATAATTTTCTATTTTAAAACTTGTCACCCATTGCTCCTATAGGTCAGCAGTTTACGTAAACACGTTTACATTAACCCTGATCTGCGTAAACGAAACTTTATTTACGTCAACATGATGTGGCGGTAACGAAACTGCGTTACCGCCTAAGCTGAGGCGGTTTTGTAAAAAAACCGAAACCAAAAACCGTCGCGAAATAACCGAAATAACCGAGTCTTCTGATCAATTAAATTGCGACAAAAATAAACAACTTGTCTTGTGTGTTATATTAATTATATTGGTAAAAAATTGATTGTATGTTAGTTATGTACAACAATATTACGTCTAAATGGCAAATGCTCAAACTGTCTTTGGTTTATAAGTCCTCAGCTAAGAAAACGAGCATGTCAACCTTCTCAGGTTTTGGCTGTGCTGGTGCGGGAGTGCTGACAAGTCCTGCTTTACTAAATGGTCGTTCTGACGGAGAGCTGGAAGCTTGAATGGCCAGATATCTTTTGGCAAGCTGACTTAGTAGCGGAAAATCAGGTTCGTTTCGTTTCCAGCACTTTAGAGGATCTTCATCGCCATCAATAACCGAATATTTCAAGTACTGTTCGCTTTCAGCAGACAAACGATCGCGTGGCGACTGGGCTGCAGAAGGACGTTCGTTTGGCTTCTTTAAGCTTGTCAATGCTCCAAGGCTCAGCTTTATCTTCTTTGCTGACGGTTCTGGAGCTGGAGTTGAATCAGCGACCTCTTAATGCAATTGAAGAAAAACTGCTTGTTCAAGAAGTCTTTCTTGAACAACATGAAGTTCCGATGGCGATGGCTCGTTTTCTTCATCGCCCGACACGTCTGTTGTTGTGAGGAAACCAGACATGTACCTCGGGTCAAGAAATGAGGTAACATCCATCAAAACTTTGAGATCTTCTGCCACATTGATTTCAAACGGCTTAGAATGTCGCGTTTCAGCTGGCATGCTAACGGGAGATCACCATCTTCGCTTGCCAATTCGACGGTAGACAAACGGTGGAGAATAGGCTTCAGCGCACTGATGGTCACATACTTGCTTGCTGACAATATGTCAGTAAAGCTCTTCAGGGGAGATAGTGCGTTGTTGATACACTCCAAGACCTCAAGATCTTGCCATGATGGTACTAGATAGGACGTGTCTTTATCGTTTCCCAGGACTCTTCTTATTGCCTTTCTGAAAGACTGCATGTCTTTTCTGAAGATGCCTCAGCAGGTTCGATGTGTTGCTCCCCTTGTTTTTGATGGTTTGCAAACAAACTTGACAGACAGCACCGTCCTTTGCTTCTTCCATGTTTTTGAAAAACGTCCATACTGCACTTCTTCCCGACATCGCAAAATAGGCAAATATAAACGCAGAGAGTTAAACGCACTGTACGAATTGAATAACGAGCAAACGTGCGCTTGGTGCAAGACACGTGTTGGCAACGAGAATAAATTAAAGATATAAGCACAATCTCATTGGTTGACGCCGTTGCGGTCGACTAGTTACGCGATAAGTTGCACACTTTAATAGTCTTCTTGTCTGCGCGTCTTTGCAGACGTCCGCCCTCATCTTAGCCAATCAAATATTTAAATTGCGAGTTTGTTTGACCCGGTTATCCAGTTTAGTCAACCAAGCGATGGCAGCGCTATTCTCGCACTGTTTTCTTTTCAAATTTTGAATCGGTTTTTCGGTTATTTCGGTTAGTCGTTTATCTGATATTAAGGAGACTCGTGAAATCGATCTGTTAAAAAAACCGACTCTTTTTGGTTAACCGGTTAACCGCCTCAGCCTATTACCGCCATGTTAAATTTTGGAGAGCCTGCACCAAATGGAGCTGACTCACTGTCTGGATCATCTTGTGGATTTAAGTCAACAATGTCTTGGTGATTATCATCTGCTTCACCTTTGTGTACATTTGAAAAGAATTGAAAGAAAGTTTTTGTTACAAGGGTCACGCCAATCGTGCTTTTGAATTGTAAACTTCTTTCGACTATACAATGGTGTTTTACAGGCACGCTAGGTGTTTTTTTTTTTTTATATAGTTGTTATCCAAAATTCTACAGTTATTAGTAAGCTTTTTATATCGGCAAAAATCCTTGGTGATGAGAGCCAAAGGTTCTTTCTGTTGGAAAAATTAGTCAAAGCTCTTTCAAATCTTTTCCAATGTTTTTTTTTGACATAAGAATGTCTTTGGAGGTTCTTCATGAGTCCCTTACGAAGACCTTTAATTTTTATTCTACAGTAACGTGGGGTAACTAGTGTTGAAAAGATTCTTTGTTCATGAAATCCCAATATTTGTCCAAAATGTTGGATGAATATTTGAATGTTAGCATAGACGTAGTGTAATTAATTGCTATATAAACATTTGGGCGGAGTGTTCATCTAATGTTTATAAGTTTATGTAATAATAACTTATCACAGCCAAGGTTCGAAGTACTAGTTAGAAAAATAACCACGGCAAGCAGACAGCTTAAGAAAATACAAAATAAAACAAATTCCGAAAATAGACATCTTGTGTTCTTGATATTCAAGTTAAAAAACAAGAGTGTACAGACAGAGTCGGTGATATTTCGTCTTTATTCCAAAGACATTGTCAAACCAATGAGACTACAAGCAAGCGGTGATCTATATGTATAGCTATTTACAGACGCAGCGGAAGTATATATAATTCCGCTGCGTCTGTAAATAGCTATACATATAGATCACCGCTTGCTTGTAGTCTCATTGGTTTGACAATGTCTTTGGAATAAAGACGAAATATCACCGACTCTGTCTGTACACTCTTGTTTTTTAACTTGAATATCAAGAACACAAGATGTCTATTTTCGGAATTTGTTTTATTTTGTAGTTAGAAAAATGGGGGTCGCAAATCGCTGTCCACTATAGAATTTCGCAAGTCACTGTCTAGTATAGCATTTTGCCATTAAATGAATCTAAACATTCAAAGGAAAATTATCGTTTGAAATCTTTCTCACGCCACAGTGACACATCTGTATCCCGTCACACGTGTTATTTTACATGCGCTCTGGGTGGTTGAAAATATTTCTTTGTAAAATTTTGATATTCACATATTTTCAAAAAGAATGAATAATAGGGTTCAGAAAGCATTTTCTGAGTATCGAGCTTGAAGATCGTTCATCTACCTATTGGAATAGTGTTCTGTTGAGCGCTCGTGTGTAAATTAAACGGCCCTTTTTGTTGTCTTAGCCTCAACAAAACTTTAGGTAGTTTCTGAATTGCTGTTGTTGAGGCTATGACTTCAAAACATGCATTTTCGTTTTTGCTAAGCAATGACGGTGGCGTCCAAAATTGAAGTTTTATCCTTCAGGAAGATAGTTTTTAACCGTTTCCTGTCCAAAATCTCTCTCAAATAAATGAGCAAAATCGTCTGGCGTTAGCGAGAGTAAAATTAAAAAATCAGCTACGGACTAGAAAGGGTTAATACCAACTTAATTTCTACAAATTCCGAAAAAAATCTACGAACAATAATAATTATTGTGGTACGTACCACTTTCAAACAACTAATATTGACACAGTGACACTACACCTTATTGCGCATTTACAACAATAGAACGTGATTTATTAAGAGGACGTGAGAAATAAACTAAATGGTTTACCAAATCGTTTCTTTGTTTACAGATATTATGATGTTCTTCTAAATGGAAAAATGTTTTGCCAGAGGATATGGGAATACATCTACTTAAGGGTCAATTCAGGATCTCGATAACTGTAAGTAAAGAATTTGAGATTCTTCCAGGTTCGTACTAGTATGGTGCTGCCAGAATTGCCTTTTTATAAATAGAGAACGACGAACATGGCGCAAATGGGGCAAATAAACTGGCCATTTTTTGGACGACGTTGCTTTTGAATTCTGTACGCTAAATTTGTTCATTGCTATCCAAAAATGTCCTCATGAAATAAACAGCGACGCTCAATTTGGCGCGTTTCACCTGTCATCCGAAAGTTGCGGGCTCTATCCCCATCTGGGGTTCGGAAATCGTTTTTCTGAGGTTAGAGCTTGACGAACGTTCATCTATCATCTAGGATATCTCGAAGCTCCCACATTTCCCGCATATTGTTCTTAGAGTCTCTGACGATATTTGTAAACTAGCCTTTAGTTATTTGTAACAAAAAGTTTTAGCATATACGTCGCAGGTGAATAGTGTTTTTCACGCAGACTGATTTTACTACTTTTACTTTTTGGCAATAAATGCACTCAGGATGTGTTCAAAATGTTTTGTTTTCAAATGACGAATGGGACACACACCGATGTTTCGTGAAATTGTTTTTTAGCGACGTCTGTATAATCACGTGAGTCATTAGTATCTCGAATGTTCTTCAACTCATTATCCTACGTCATTCCTCCGTCGATCGGTCAAAATCTTGTGCTACACCATGGGTATTATTACAAGTGAGGCCAGCGTCAGTTATCACAGACTGCTTCTTTGTGGGAAACAAGAAAAGCAGTTTTAAAATTAAAGTTCAAACAACCCTTAGTAGGCTTATAAATTTAGATCAGGATTATTTCACAAACTTGTTTTTTCATAATTTATTTCTTCAATGCGCTAACTTATATGCTGGGTGAACCAACCACTAGGATTTCATGAAAAATCGATCATAAACGGTACATGGCACTGGCGTCAATTTTTTTTGATCTCTGTAGATGACCGCCGCTGAGGCCATCGAAACGTCCGTCCCCAACAGTCTTTTTCAAGACTACCCTAACCTGGACGATCTACCTTCAACACGTACTGATTCTCTTGGGTTCAAACCATTTGCTCTAAAACCATGATTACGATAACTATTACAATTGTAAATCTCGAATAAAATCCACACCCTCAAACCGAACTGAGCGATCCTGCGATTGTTTTCCCGGCTCTTCATACTGCTGCAGGCTATTCTGTTTTGAGTCACGACACATTGTCCGGGAAACCCCGGTTTACACTTCTTGGGTCAAATATACATCGTCACTTCCCTTACGCCGAATAGATAAGCCATATTCGCTTTGGTTTGTAAACTCCTCTAGGTTTCACAATTGACACCATAAAGCAGTAATATCAGGGTCATGAGAAGAATACTGAAGTGAGTCACTTACCACTTACATCGTCTGCTGTGTGAACTTTTACTGTCAATATCTGAAGGATCAGAACTATTAATAACGGTGGAAGAATTTTACGAGGATCCATGTTTTCAGTACGAATTACCTGTTGTCTTTGGCTAGTCTCTTTAAATCGGTCTGTTATATAGGGTTCTTTGACAATAAAGAATGCTTGTTGTTCTGTACTGGTTCACTTCAAAGTACTTCCTTCTTAAGCTCAACAAGAAATATCGTTTACTCAAGACAAAGAATCTTGATGGTTGTGGTTGAAAGGAGCGAACTGTTTTGCCAAAGTGAATGGTCCGAATATTCTCGATATAAACTGGTATTTGGTTTGAAAACTGCACAGAAATGGAACTATAATTTTTGTGCCTGTACACTGAAAGCGCAAACAATTTCGAATTGACTTGTGTAATGATTTTAAGACAACAAATTTAATTTGGACTTCAGGGGGTCACTTTTAACGCACACGAAATTCCATTGTAGTATCCATAGTAAAATGTTTGGACACAGTGGGGATACTCGTGAAAGAATCTCTCATGAAATTAATTAAGATCAGAAAACTGAAAGGTCCTCTTTTGATATTGATATTCTTTTCATAAACGATATGTTAATAGTAGAACACTATCCGGAGACCATTTACATTCCTCTTTATTTTTAACTAGTTAATCTTCTTACCACACCTTTTCTATGGTAGTTCGATCTTTTTCTTTTTCCTTTTTTGGTTTTTCCTTGTTTACAAAGTTTGTATTTACCAGCTCTAACTTTCTTACTGTCAATATCCTGACAAACTTTGTACTTCTTCCTCAGTTTATCCATTGTCTTATTAGTTTATCCTTGTGTAAGTTTGTATTACTTGGTTTTATTTCTGCTCTTGTGAGCGCTGCTTGTGTAGGAGGCAATGTCTGCGTCAAATTCACTGCTCAGTCGACATCCTTCGAACGTGCGACATTTTTCTGGCAATGTCGGTGCAGAATCCAAGATCAATCTGAATAAGATAAATAATTAATTTGGAAGAACGGTAATTATCCTTTGACAATTTCATATCACCATTTATTAAACATGTCAATTCAATAAACAGTATTCATTAAATCACTTTTGTCTTTCTTGCTGGTTTGGAGTGAGAAACTTTATCTAAAGCTTTTCATTGCAAGAACGGAGCTAACAGGAGCATACCGTCAGACAGGAATACGTTAAATTATGTCCATTATGAATAAACGTATGGATGTAATAGTTATCATAATAATCTTAATAGTGAGAATAATAATGACAATATTAATGGTAATAATAAAAATAATAAAAATGATAAACTTGAGAAATATACAGACCTGGAATCTAAACGCAACGATCCTATCAGTCATCACTGGCGTACTAGGAATAATCCGAAAGGCACTGGTAAAAATATTGAGAAAATAGTAAGCTCCAAAAACTGCCGAAAATTACTCTAATTGGTATTGCGCATCTCCTCAGAAAAACACTATCTATAAGAACACGAGAACTGGCCTGACTGGATAATAACAATAATAACGATAATAGTTACAATTCTATTGACTACAATGATAACGACTACGGTAGCGATAATATCAATTGCAAAGATAATGGTGATAATGATATGGTATGACCATGCCCCAGATCGGGTATTGGAAAACGAGGATGTCAAAATTTTATGGGACTTCTCAATCCAGGGAGAATGTTGGATAATAGATATAGCGTGTCCGTTTGACACAAGGATGGAGGAGAAAGAGCAGGAGAAACTTGATAAGTAGCAGGATTTAAAACGAAAAATTAGTAAGATCTGGAAGTGCAGGAAAGTAACCAATATACGAATTGGTACAGTGGAAATTATTGGAAAAGGATTAAGTTCATGGCTGAAGAAGATAAATATGGAGGACAAATTAGATCTCATTCTAATATCTTGCTTGATAGAAACTGCAAGAATTAGTAGAAAAGTTTTAGAAAACTAATAGATGAAGGAAGAAGCTTACCTAAAGCAACGGGAAGTTACCGGTTGAGAACCGCACCGCGAAAGTCTAAAATAATGGAAACAAGTATGATTTAGTTTAAGATACAATAAAAATACAATTTTTCTCACTGAATTTACAAGGAAAAAAGTTGTGTTATGATAATAAGCTCAGATTAAAATATATATATATAATATTTTGAAACAATAGAAATACTATATGCAATACAACTCTGATATATAATAATAATGATAATAATTATAAAGATAATAATTATAAAGATAATAATAATAACTGAGCTGGGTTGACTGAAATGATGACTTGATTCAAATAAACTCGATCTGAAATATACAAAAACATTTGTAATTGGTCATACTTAAATTTTTTTAAAATTATTGTTTCTTTATTTCTTTTTTTATTTTTTCATTATTTGGTTTTATGTCTGGAGAAGCATGACATGCATAAACTCGTCAGTTCTTTCAATAATTCCATAGAAAAATATTCATAATGAAAACACGCCAATAGTACCAATCATTATACATAATTAATAAATTAATTCTAATTCGTAGTTTAGAAGAACTGAACCTGGCCTGTTGCGGTTATGTATTATCCTTTAATGAACTTATCTGTGTACAAAACATTGGTCTTCGGCTTTGTTTTTCTTTTCTAACTCTGAAGTGGTAGAATTTTCTGTTTAAATTAAAGCTTCATACCACTTCATCTTCATCTCCTACTGAAACCAACCGAACCGTACTCTCCTGACGCGAATTCCTTAAATTTGCCTTTATTTATGATTAATTTTTGTTTTTTGGCGCTGGTATGGAGAAAAGACCTTTGGATGTTTATATCGAAGTTATAGCTCGATATTTGGACAAATCCTGTTGAGACGAGTGCCAATGTGGGCATATGGCAAACCTACTTGACTCACCAAGTTCTAATTAAATCACGTTTTTCCGGGTCTTGGTTTTTTTCCCGGCCGACAACATGATGTGGAAGAACTGGAGAGTGAAATAAAATGTGAGCTAAGTCAGAAAAAATGGTAAAAGTGGATGTTAAGCTATTCCTGATTTGACAAGAGTTCGTACATTAGACTCTGATTTATAAACTTCATTCTATATACCTTTAAAGACAGTTGACTTAAATACTTCTCTTGTATGGATATTTCGAATTCAATCTCAATATCGAAACCTCTAGTTCAAAAAGAGTGAACAATATTCTGGTTGGTAGCCAGATTTTGATAGGAGAGGTCATATATTGCCAAAAAACCCTGTTGTTTTGACAATTATGTTTTCGTTAATTGTACACTCGGTCTTTCTCTTTTGATGTCTCCTGAGCCATTCGAGGTTTGCTCCGTAATCTCAAGACATTAGACACCTAGCACTCCTTTCAGATTCAGTTTGTATCGCAGGAATACTACAGGCTGCGTGAAGAACTTCGAGGTTTGGAAAGACGTCTTATTATTCCCATTCTTTGATCGCGTTAGGGTATTTCTTAGCATTCCAATATTTGTGAGGAGGTATATTACTTTCTATCAAGCCAAATGTCTTGGAACTTCAATCTTGTTAAAGACACTTGGACCGTTTGGTTAAGAAGAGGGAGGCATGTAATAGGGGTTCAAGCGAACCCGTTGGC
The DNA here is from genome assembly GCA_030142905.1 of Heliopora coerulea. Lineage (NCBI taxonomy): Eukaryota > Metazoa > Cnidaria > Anthozoa > Scleralcyonacea > Helioporidae > Heliopora > Heliopora coerulea. Next base: position 1,289,455 of record JASJOG010000089.1, read on the forward strand.
ATCATCATAGCTACGAGGTGATTGATGCAATTCTTGTTAGAACTTTAGAACTATATATGGAAGGACCGTCTACTCGTTGAGATTTAAGCGGCATTTATTAAAACCCCAAGGCCCGTGAGAGAAAAGAGTTCAAGCAAGATAGTATGGCTACAGCATTTAACCAATCATCTCCAGCGTTTCAACAATCCATCATTGACGTTGAAATGAACTGTGTATCTTGTTATCACCTCTGAAACTCTTCCAAATAAATCTGATCATTTGTTTGAAACGCCTGAAACTCATCGACGTTACATGTGACAACGTACCCGTGAAACGGTGGAAATAATTTGAATGAGGTGGTGTGTATAGAACTGGGACGGCGTTCAAATCACTCCGGGGACTATAACTTCCGTCTTGAATGAAAAATTCTAGTGGAAGTGCACATTACCGTAGAATTTCCCTCAGTGTTTGGTTAAACTCCCAAGATTCAAGGACGCGGTTGCTGTTATTTCGTCGGCGGTCCTTTCGTCATAAGTTTTATTTATAGATGATGCCTGACGTGATAAATCCATGTATATAGCACTAATTTTATCCAGTAGTGGGTGTTGCATTCTTGCAGTCGTGTAATTAACCCGTCTTAGTTGATACCGACCATCTGAGTTTGACTTTGGTTTGGCGGATTGTTTGTAATTTTACGTTTGATATTTTATTTTACTTCTGAGTCAGGATTAAGATTAGGAGTATGAGGGGGAGACTTCGTCACAAAATAAGAACCTAGTGAGCTGTTTGTGGTAAACAAAAATAGTTTCTTTGGCCGGTCATCCAAAAATGCGGAGGTGGTATAATGTTCTTTATCCGCCGTAGGTGTGCATTTTTGTCCTCCTTGGGCTATGACAGCTACCGAAGGCCCTGTATGCCATCATCAATAACCGTTTATTTTAGTCATTCGAAAATTAGATTTTCTCTTGGAATTATCTGTTATAAACAGCGTAAACCATTTACAAGATGGAAAAGGTGACTATCAAAGTAATTGTTGAAGTAAAGAATTATTACCCCCCGGAGTAAAATAAACTCAAGCACAAGTACGAGACAAAAGAACTTTTGTTTCTTTTTTATCCAGTACTTATTGCTTGGGCTTGAGTTTATTTCGTGTGTTTATGCATATCCTTGCGTTGAACCAGGCTTTAGGTTTTGGACGTGGATTTACGTAGCCAAAACAGACGACAAAAATTCCTTTTAGTATCGTTCCCAGCCTATTTGGGTTGCAACCCTCTTTCATACGCCCACTGTTGAAAGCCAAAATGCATTAGAAAAATAACCAAACCGCAAAAACACTGACGCAAAGCAAAGCCATGGCCTTACGTTTATTCCCTCAACCTCTTAACTTCAGATGGGATAATGAACAGAGGGTGGATTAATTTGGGCAGGAAATAGCACTCTTCGAGACGAATTCAGAAAAGAAAACCTACGTGTGTTTGTGGAAATATTCTTAATCAACAACAAATGCGATTTTCACTGAAATCTTCGAAATCAATAACAATTTACTTTTGAAATCGTCCGAATCCATTTAGCAGATGGAAACAATGAAATTATTCTGTAGAAAAGTACTTTATATATACCGAAATACATTGTATTTAATAAATCGCAAGTGGTATTTATCCTACCTCGTATGGCATCTAAAGATACATTCCGTCGAAAAGAATCGACTGGAAAGAGTAGAAATTAGTGGGGTGGAATTTAATTTTTTTAATCCTGCGCGATCAATTAATTTGCCGAAGAAAGACTTGCGATAGTTTGAAAACCTAGTCCTGGTGATCTTGACACCGCTACACCGTTTTCTGTAGCTTTTCACATGAAAATTTCAACTGTTATATTTCACATCAGAGACTGATATACAAACGCTACATGTAAATTGAGAGCAAGCCAACTTGCTAGATAACCAATTTCCTATGTCTACAAATGACTCAGGCATTATCGAACGATTCACTCTTGATCACGTAAGAACTGGTTTTGAATTGTTTGTGCAGTGTTTTTTTTCCTGAATGTTTTTGTGCTTTGTGTTGCTTCCTGAACTGGTCTGTTTTCCGAATCATTGGTTTGCCTTTGTGTTCTTTATGACGTAAGAATGCAGCTTAAGTAAAGAGTACAGGCGCTTTTACATGTGCGATTTCTTTTGTCACGCGATTATCATCTTGGTGTATGCGATATCTCCAGGACAGTCTACGCCGCAAGATTTGTGCTTATGATTCGTTTTAGTTCCTAACCGAGGCTGTCTTGTGTTTAAGGCATACGTCAGGATGACAATCGCTAGGCCAAAATTGCACAAATAACAGCGCTGGTCTGACCCACACAATGCAATTGTCGCTTCTAATTGTTCATTGTAATGTATGCGATTCATTCAGAAGAATCTTTAGGACGTGTTGCAGCATTTTATGACCAATCTTAGTTAGGGATTAAGCTTTCAAGGCATAATCGCTCACACCAAGACGAGGAATTGTGTCCAGGGATTGTATCCTTTACATGAGTTTTAACACAGAGGAAGATAGCATTCTGTAGTATGTCTCTTACAGAGATCAGTAAATAGAATGGCTGAGGAGGCGCAGGGACTGTGAATGAGTGTGAGCAGCGGACTACGTAGGTCATTGGATAGAGCTCTGGATTAGATTTGGAGAAACATGTTGTAGTTGCATGTCAAATTTCGCGACTGCTCCCGGTTCGGTCTCGACAAAATTGTAAACAAACTGTAATTCTTATCATAAAATCATAATTCTTATACAGTGAGTGGATATAGCAGATTTTAAGTTTAAAATCATTTGAGGCAGCAAAAAGTTAATCAACAAATGTGATTAATATAGTATAAAAACGAAACCGAAGATATACATCCTGGAACTTTATATTCAAGTAAACACAACAAAAGACACAGTGTATGGACTGTGAGTAGGGGCCTACGTAGGTCAGTCGACAGTGGTCTGGGTTAGATTTGGAGAAACGTCTTGAAGTTGCTTGTGAAACTTCGCTACTAGTCCCGGTTTGGTCTTAAAAGAATTCTAAACAGACTGTAATTCTTATCATTATTAGTGGTAATCATCAGTAAATACGATTGATGTGCGTTCTTCTGTGGTCGTGGTTACTGGAGGCGTTGGCTCTTCTGCAGGCGTTGGTTGCTTCGTTGTCGTCGGCTCTTCTGTTGTAGTGGTTTCTTCAGCAGTCGTTGGTGGTTCTGTAGTTGTGAGTTCTTCCGTGGTTGAGGGTTTATCTGTAGTCGTGAATTTGACTTTCGGTTTGCGGATTGTACATATTCTCTTGGAACCTGTAAGATTGGTAAGATGTGATGAAATTCAGTTTCATTTGTTCTTCTCTCTAATTTCTGTAATATGCAGTAACGACGAAGTTATTAAGAATTTGTTAGGAAAACAGAAAGGAAGATCAAAACGGTGTCGCGTCTTTCTATGTAATAAAGTCACGCTTACGTTTCTCCATAAATTCTCTTCCAATTTTTTCGGGTTAGAAAACATTTCTTTTCAAAATTTCTCCACGAATTAGCGTGTTAAGAGGTTCATTTTGTAATATATATATATATATATATATATATATATATATATATATATATATATATACAGATATATAGATATAGATATAGATATAGATATATATAGACAAATATAGACAAATATATCTTGAGTGAAACCATATACAGGCAGAGTGCTCGATACCGAAGTAGAGCAAAATATGAGAGAAGTGAGAGACAAAACTCGGATTACTTCATAGAACTTTTTAATCACGACAAATTTGTTTCGTATGGCAAGCTAAGTTTGCCACACTCGTCAGGTGATAATCGCGTTTGTAGTGACATGCCAGAGAACTTGGTTACTTAAATGAAATAGCGTCATAGACTAAATAGGTGTCAGTTTGCAATAGTGTTTACAGTAGAGTTATTGGTTGTTTAATAGGAATATCTTTCTGTGTTTGCATGTAGTTATAAGTTCATTTCTTTTGTTGAGTGAGTTCAATTCCGGGTGGTAAATAATTAAAAATTTTTTCATGAAAGCAAAGGTTACAACGTTTTGTTTTGTTAGAATAAGCCTTACATTTCTTGAGAATTTTCCATTTGATTGAGTATGGGACATTTGATTCTTTTAAAGACCAGATGTATTTGCTAAGTTCTGTTGCGTGTTTCTTGTTTGTATCTTTGAATGAATTGCGGTGGTTATTTAACCTGGTTTTGAATCTGCCTGCAGTGAGTCCAACGTACGTTTGAATTTCGTTGTTGTCTTCTCTGGTTACCGTCGCTTGGTAAACGATGCTTTCTGCTAGGCATTTTCCAGACAAAGGACAGGAAACGTTCTGTCGGTAGTTACACTCTCGGTTTTCCGTGTCGTCCGTTGTGGTTGTTTGCTGCGCTTTCGTGAGTAGAGATTTGTTGTGGGCAGAGATGATGTTGTGGAAATTTAGCATGCAGCTGTAACTGAGTTTGAGGGTGTTTCTGTTTAGGATTTTGTGCAGCTATTCCGCCGTATCAGGAAGCGTTACAAAAAAGCGGATACAATCACACGCTAAAGTTTAATCCTAAACCCGCGAAACCAAAGCGTTCAAGAACCAGACGCGTCATATGGTTTAATGCGCCATACAACTCCAACGGAGCAACAAATATAGGCCACAAATTTCTAAAAATCATCGACGAATACTTCCCACCAGACCATCCACTGTACACTCAAGTTTCACTCAGTTGCCTGATGATCGCTTAGCAGCGTGAAACTTTAAGTAGCGACGTAAAGGACATTTTTACTTAAAGTGATTATACGGACCTTCGAAAGTTTACATATTTGTAAGATTTGAGTTCTTCCGATAAAAATTGTAGTATATCTTGTATTACAAAAATTTCATTTTCGTGGATTTTTTCGCTGCTAAAGTTGGCTATTTTGAAGCTTTTCAACATTTGACCGTGTGATAAAAAAGCTGGAATCTAGTGAGCGGACGTGACGTCAGTCCAGGAACACCAGTACGTAACAACAGTGATTATACGATGCAAATACACTATATTTTCTTAGTGTAAGTTTTATTATTTTGAAAATCCGTTCGAACAACGAAGTAAAACTTCTCGAAATGTCTTCAAATTCGTCCGACGCCAGTGGCAGTGATCGTGATTTCGATACTAACTTTATTCGTGGCTATATTATGGAGATTGAAGAGCCATCTTTAGCATCTACTACAAACATTTCTACAGATGAAACTCTTAGTGCCAGTGGCGATGATTCTATTCAGCCATACCAAGACGAACCACTTGCCGACAAAAATTGGATCTGTGAATATACTGAACAGCGTAAACGTGAATAAAACAAACTACAAGAAGAAGAAGAAGAAGAAGAAGAAGAAGAAGAAGAACTTTATTTACCCACGCTAACATCGTCAGTATGAAACTGATTTCCACGATGGGCGTGCACATGAACATTATAACCTACTACAAAAGTATAGTAAATTGTTACAAAAGTTTTAGAAATTATTATAATACAGAAGATAAAATCATTAGGGATTACTATTACACTAGAAAAAGTTCATGAGAGAAAGAGTTCAAAGATTGAAAGTAATATAATTATAAGTTTATGATTGTTCTATTTACAGTTGTATCCTCTGAATTTAGGCTAGAGAATAGTATGAGCAGCAAGTTTTCTTTTAAAACAAGTAAATGATTTTGTCGCTCTAAGCTCTTCTGGTAATGAATTCCATATCGAACCCCCATTAAACATAAAGCTCTTTTTCATATTGTTTGTACAAGGTTTAGGCAAACAAAGTGTGCCTGAGTTGTTCCAAAGATTGTATTTTATCAATTCATTTTTGAATGTAAAGAGTTCACTGAGGCAGTGTGGTCCCAAGTTATTTAATATTTTAAACATTGTTTTGGCTTTAGTTTTAATTCGTTGTTCTTTTAGAGGTTCCCACCCCAGCATGCTCAGAACAGTTTCTTGGTTTACCTCATTAGGTACATTTGCTATAATTTGAGCAGCTCTGTTGTGAAGTCTCTGAAGGCGTGTGGATTGTGTCTCTCCAAATACATTCCAAACTTCAGAGCAGTAGTTAAAGTGGGGTTGAATAATAGCATTATATACTGACCGAATTGTGTTTTGATCAACAAAATCTCGCAAACGTTTAAGGGCATATATTCCAGATGATACTTTCTTGCATATGTTGTCAGTATTGCTTTTCCAAGACAAATGCTGGTCAAGAATTACGCCTAGGATTTTGCTTTCAGAGACTTGTTCAATTTGTTTATCCTCGATATTGATTATAGGTTGTTTATCAGAAATTTTATTTAATATTGGTTTAGTCCCAATTAACATAAATTTAGTTTTTGCAACATTCAGGCTGAGTTTGTTTGATATAAGCCATTTCCGCAGTCTTTCTAAATCTGAATTCACTTCATCCTCAACCTCCTGCTGTAATATTTGTGTCATCTGCAAATAACCGGGGTTTAGTTTGAGCAAGACATGATGGCAGATCATTTATGTAAAGCAAAAAGAACAGGGAACCCAAAATAGAGCCTTGTGGTACTCCACATTTAATATTACATTCAGATGAGATAGATCCATTCACTTCACATTTCTGTTTAGGATTAGTTAAGTAGGACTTAAGAAGGGAGTAGGCATTACCTTTGATTCCATATAGTGATAACTTATCCAGTAAAATTTGGTGGTTAACAGTATCAAAGGCCTTTTTTAGGTCTATGAATACAATAAGATTAAACAATTTTCTATCCATGTTTATGTACCAGTCATTAGTACAATCTAGTAAGGCTGTAGCAGTTGAATGGAGCTCACGGAAGCCAAATTGATGTTCAGAAAACAGATTATTTGTTTGTAAATAATCATGTAATTGTTTGTAGATAATTCGTTCCATGACTTTGCTTATGGCAGGTAGAATTGAAATAGGCTGATAATTACCTGGTAGGTTTCGATTACCATTTTTAAAAAGTGGAATTACTTTTGCCATTTTCCAGTCATTGGGGAAGGTGCATAAAGTAATACTTTGATTGAAAATATATGTTAGCGAATCTGAAATCATGGGTGCTGCAATTTTCATAATTTTACTGGATATTTTATCAATTCCAGTAGACTTATTACCCGATAATTGAGATAGTAACTGACACACGTTATTTACAGTAACTGGTTTGAATGAAGTAAACTCAGATTTAGTTGTCTTAATGAATTGTTTATAATGGTAATTGGTTGTACCAATCTCTTCAGCAAGATTTGGTCCAATATTTGAAAAGTAATCATTAAAAGCCTCTGCAATATCACATTGGTTTGTCAACTTCTGTTTATCTATATTCAATTCATTTACTATTGTTTTCTTATTATATTTACCTAGTTGACTATTTATTACCTTCCAAGCAGCTTTTGGATTTTTCTTATTTGCTGAAATTTTACTGGAAAAATAATCAACTTTGGCCTGCCTAAGTCGAGTGGTTGTCTCATTTCTCACTTTCCTATAAGCAACCCAGTCTTTCTCAAGTTTGGAGATCATGGCTACTCTTTTTAACCTATCCCTTATGTTAATCAGTTTTTTAATATCTTTTGTTATCCAGGGAACTGATTTTGATTTGATTTTCTTCTTCTGGATGGGAGCATGCTTGTTAAGAATTTCTAAAAATAATTCTCTCCAAACATCCCACATACTATCTGGGCTATCTGCAAAGAAATATACATAATCCCATGTCTGATGTGATAAGTCTTGTAGAAACAGATTTTTGTTAAAGTTTTTCATGTTTCTAATATCAGTGATATTTTGTTTTTCGCTCTGAGTGATGTTGATTTTCCTTATAGCAAAAATAAGGCTATGGTCACTTATTCCTGTGTGGATTACACCAGACTAGCAAATTTTCTCTGGCATGTTTGTTATGAAATGATCAATGAGGGTAGAGGAGGTCATAGTCACTCGTGTGGCTTCATTTATTAGTTGAGTTAATTGGTAGGTTTCTAATAATGATATTAGTGTCTTAGTTGGTTGATCTAAATTTGTTTTGATCAAATCACAATTCAGATCTCCAAGGATACAAATTTCTTTATTTTCATTATCAATAGTTTGTATCAAATTTTCAAAATGGGTAAAAAATTCAGGGGAAGCATTTGGTGTTCGGTAAACAGCGACAACTATGAAAGGCCAACTGTGAGGTTTGGTTATTTCTATACAAACTGCTTCAAAATCTGTTGGTACAATGTCATGTCTTATCTGGTAGTTTAAAGAGCTACGCAGGTAGATACATACACCACCTCCATTTCTACTTCTATCATTTCGGACAATATCATAGCCAGGTATATTAATCATATTATCAGTTATAGCTGGACTAAGCCTGGTTTCATTGAGAGCAAATAAATCTAGGTAATTTTGTGACATTATGTAAATAATTTCATTGAGTTTTTTGGGTAAACTCACAATATTCAGAAATGCCATTTTAAATCCCCGTTGTTTTGAAAAAGATTTAAAGTTGCTTAATAGGTCATTGCAATAGGAAAGGTTGCTGCTCACATTATTCATATTATCATAAAAGGATTTCATATCATTGGGAAAATTGTTACTTATGTTTGTTTCTAATACTTCACTGCCTATTTCCTGGTAATGTGGTAAACATTCTTCAGATGGTTTATCCAGTCTCTTGGGCGATTCTGCCAGTGTTGGACAGTTCGAAAAAAATCATTGCTTCTATAATTTACACTAATGTTGCTTGGCCTGATTGATCTAAGGTAATGACAAAATGCTTTACCAAGAGATCGATCACCACTTTGACTGAGGTGTAGATTTGACCGGTTAAGCATATTTCTATTTATAGTATTATTGTTAATAAATGTTGCTTTATGCTTCTTGCATAAATCAATTAAAGCATTATTAAATTTAATAATTTTGTCAGAAGGAACCTTTTTGTCATACCTCATAACAACACTTGAAACAGCAACATTCTTTGCTTTTTCCTTTGATTCCATAACAAGTGTTTCCATTTTGTCCACTGATTTTTTAACTTCTTCATCCACAAGATTGTTTGTTCCAGCATGTAAAATAATGCTGTGCATTTTCTCACATCTTCCACTAAATTCCTCTTTAAATTGTTGATTTATTTGCTCGATTCTTGCTCCTCGATATGATCGGCACAAAGCTTTGGCTTGAGCAGCTCTTGAAATTTTGTTTTGACCAATGTTCTTTATCATTGAGTCACCCAAAACAAGCACTTTGGGCAAGGAGTTGCCTTTCAATTTGTGGTCTTCGCTGATGTTTCCTTCTTGATTTAGTGCATTGAAATTTTTTCTCTGAGATTCTCGATAATTGTTTAGTTGGGTGGAGAAGCATTCATTTGACTCACCATTTTGGTTTCCGGGTATTAGGTTGTTGCTTGTATCTGGTTCATGGGACATTTGTGTTTGGCTTGATAGTTCGATCTCTTCAACTTCAAGAGAAGCATATCGATTTGAGGTTTCAAGTCAGATAGATTCATCTCGCACAGTGCTTTCTGATGTCAATCTCTTATTGTTCTCTATTTTTAACCACTCGTTTTGTTTAATGCCTAAGATGGACTTAGGCATTAAAGCAACGTCGGTTAGACCGGTTGGAATCGGTGAATAATTGATGAGTCTATAACGTTTTTTAGTTATCACTGTTTATTGACATTAGCCATCAAGGCTGATTTCAGGAGTATTTACTGTATACTTTTTATGCTAGGTGTACTTGTGGTGGTTGTAGGGCTGAACTTCTTCAAAATGCAATGCAGTGTCAGTGCTGCAAAGAAATCGATGCGCGTGAGGCTGCCCTCAACAATGAGCTTGTTCTTCGGGAGGTTGAAGAATCCCCACGTTGTGTGACACTTCATCCAGGTTTTAAGCAAGTCTGTCTAGAAGTTTAGTCGTTGCGTCTCGCTGGAAGAAAATGCCGCAAAATTGATAAAAAGAAGTACGAAGTTCATGATACAGAAAACAGGTACAATACAATAGTAATACTATTTATAAAATATTTTTGATAAAGTTGAATTGGTATCTTATTTTTAGATATCTTCGCAGTGTGGCATATAGAGAATTTATTCAATTGATATATGGCTATCTGGGTCTAAGAAGAGTTTCATTGCCAGCATGTGCTTACAATGCCATACGGCAACAGTTTGGGGAAGAAAAAGAATTTATTGGTTATGAAGACAAATGACAACAAATATTTGAATTATTTTTGGTTTTTTGGGCAGTTAACATTTTTATGGCCTTTCATGGGTTGTCCACATGTTTTGCACTGAGGGCTTGCTCTTGAACGTCTTGGTTGAACTTCAGGAACAGACACTACAATAAAACAAGAGTTTTTTTCATACCTTCTTATTTATTTACTTATCATACTCTGTTAACAGAAACAATTTTTAAATTAAATAATTAAATTCATTACAGACTTTTTCAGTGTGATAAAATAACCAGTTGTTGTCTACTGTAAAACTTTCACATGAAATTTAGGTTTGTCCTGAAGGTAATGGAATATTGTATATAATTTTGTACTTATTTTAAATACCATACTGTATTTATTTTAGTCTTGTTCAGATGTGTATTTCCAGATGAAATGGTATTTGTTGTAGACTAATTATTAGTTATAATACTTTTGGTCATCAGCTTTTTGTGTGTTTAAGCTCACCTTGTGCAGTTGGAAGAACATTTACAGTGACTGCTTCTTTATGCATTTCCATTTTAGCAATGGCCTCTTCTTTAGTTTGCTGGAGTTAAGGTTACATATCCAAAATTCAAAAATGGAGAGGCGACAGTACGGGATGTAAGAGTTGAGCAAACATTTGGTAGGTTTGTGATAGGGTAACTCAAGGCATCATGTGACTGTACTCAAAAATATTGGTATGCTTGTAGTATTAAAACTGTTATATGTATTTCTTGTTCAGATTATGTAGAAGAAATTTACCAAGAATTTGTCAATGCTGATCATCATGCACTTGCACAACTGCTTGTGAAGAGTTAATACAAATGACTCTAGCACCAATGCATACAATGCTTGTGAAGCAAACTAAAGAAGAGGCCATTGCTAAAATGGAAATGCATAAAGAAGCAGTCACTGTAAATGTTCTTCCAACTGCACAAGGTGAGCTTAAACACACAAAAAGCTGATGACCAAAAGTATTATAACCAATAATTAGTCTACAACAAATACCATTTCATCTGGAAATACACATCTGAACAAGACTAAAATAAATACAGTATGGTATTTAAAATAAGTACAAAATTATAGACAATATTCCATTACCTTCAGGACAAACCTAAATTTCATGTGAAAGTTTTACAGTAGACAACAACTGGTTATTTTATCACACTGAAAAAGTCTGTAATGAATTTAATTATTTAATTTAAAAATTGTTTCTGTTAACAGAGTATGATAAGTAAATAAATAAGAAGGTATGAAAAAAACTCTTGTTTTATTGTAGTGTCTGTTCCTGAAGTTCAACCAAGACGTTCAAGAGCAAGCCCTCAGTGCAAAACATGTGGACAACCCATGAAAGGCCATAAAAATGTTAACTGCCCAAAAAACCAAAAATAATTCAAATATTTGTTGTCATTTGTCTTCATAACCAATAAATTCTTTTTCTTCCCCAAACTGTTGCCGTATGGCATTGTAAGCACATGCTGGCAATGAAACTCTTCTTAGACCCAGATAGCCATATATCAATTGAATAAATTCTCTATATGCCACACTGCGAAGATATCTAAAAATAAGATACCAATTCAACTTTATCAAAAATATTTTATAAATAGTATTACTATTGTATTGTACCTGTTTTCTGTATCATGAACTTCGTACTTCTTTTTATCAATTTTGCGGCATTTTCTTCCAGCGAGACGCAACGACTAAACTTCTAGACAGACTTGCTTAAAACCTGGATGAAGTGTCACACAACGTGGGGATTCTTCAACCTCCCGAAGAACAAGCTCATTGTTGAGGGCAGCCTCACGCGCATCGATTTCTTTGCAGCACTGACACTGCATTGCGTTTTGAAGAAGTTCAGCCCTACAACCACCACAAGTACACCTAGCATAAAAAGTATACAGTAAATACTCATCAAATCAGCCTTGATGGCTAATGTCAATAAACAGTGATAACTAAAAAACGTTATAGACTCATCAATTATTCACCGATTCCAACCGGTCTAACCGACGTTGCAGTATTTGTAGTTTGTTTTATTCACGTTTACGCTGTTCAGTATATTCACAGATCCAATTTTCGTCGGCAAGTGGTTCGTCTTGGTATGGCTGAATAGAATCATCGCCACTGGCACTAAGAGTTTCATCTGTAGAAATGTTTGTAGTAGATGCTAAAGATGGCTCTTCAATCTCCATAATATAGCCACGAATAAAGTTAGTATCGAAATCACGATCACTGCCACTGGCGTCGGACGAATTTGAAGACATTTCGAGAAGTTTTACTTCGTTGTTCGAACGGATTTTCAAAATAATAAAACTTACACTAAGAAAATATAGTGTATTTACACCGTATAATCACTGTTGTTACGTACTGGTGTTCCTGGACTGACGTCACGTCCGCTCACTAGATTCCAGCTTTTTTATCACACGGTCAAATGTTGAAAAGCTTCAAAATAGCCAACTTTAGCAGCGAAAAAATCCACGAAAATGAAATTTTTGTAATACAAGATATACTACAATTTTTATCGGAAGAACTCAAATCTTACAAATATGTAAACTTTCGAAGGTCCGTACAGGCACTTTAACATTTCAATTACGCTCTACCAGCCCTAGTATTGAGCACTCTATTCATGGTAGCATTAATTTGTGTTGGAATTATTTATTCATGCATTTTATTTAAGCAAATTATTTATTTAAGCATTAATTTATTCATGGTAGCATTAATTTGGAACACACGTGTTCCAAATATATATATATATATATATATATATATATATATATATATATATATCAGTTATTCGTCGATCGTGAAGTAGTGAATATTGTTGAATAATTGCCTGTAGACGTAATTTTGGGACCAATCACCTCGTAGGACTTACGATAATCACCAATGTTATTATACTAAAAATTTATATCATGTGTATATAAATAGATGGCATGTATATTATACTCGAAGTACAACACGAGATTTTTTCTAAAGTTAGTACATAATTACACTTAAGATATCGTACCATAGGAAACGCCGTCAAAAGCCCAAACAAATTTTCAAGGACGAGGAAGACGGAATGGATGAGAAGGACGTAATAGCCAATTTGGACTTTTCCTTCCGTAATACCTTGACGAATGCTCTAAAGCGAACAAAAAACCAGATAGCATTATGATTCATTGTGGCAAGTCCAAATAAACCCATTCCATCGAGGTTTTCAATGTTATTATATATGAAGAAACAGGTGTTTTTGTCTTTGGTAACATTAAAATTACGAGGTGTAGTATAGAATTTAGAGTGTTAATAACAACGCGAAAATAATTTGTAACTCGAAAAATGCTACATAGTGCTTTCGGAAGGAATCAACCTTTGTTGAAACATCTCTTTCATCTTTTTTTCAAACGTAACCTTGCACAAAATGTTCTCATGTAAACTTTAGTTTTATTTGCATGCATTAGAAGATTACTTGATTTTGATTTGAAAGTTTGGGCATAACATCTACAGCGTTTAATGCTGACGTAAACGTTGTTTCCAAAAATTTGATATATTATGAATTGTTTTCAATAAATCGAGTAATAGGAAAAGTGCTCATTTTATCGGTGTAGTATCTGTTGTGTGAGAGAGATGGTCTGCTACAAATTATGTCGTATGAATAGGGATAGATGTAATGACGTTCTCCAAGGGTCACGTAGAACTAACTCACATATCGGATCACCTTGTGCAGCTAAGTCGACGTTGTCGTGTTGGTCATCATCTGGTTTGCCTTCATTTACAGCTAAAAAAATGAAGAGAAGATTTTGTTTTAAGGGGCAAGCTAATGTTTGTGACGTTACAAATTGCTACCACAAATCATGTAGTGCAAATTGTGTCGATAATATCGCCCCGAACTTGATGTGATGAACACTCTGCGACAAACTTAAGACGGCAGAAGGTAGATTTTTTTAGCAGTGTCATGACTTATGTGAAAGAGATTGCCTGCAAAAATTATGCAGGATAAACAGTAGTGCTGATGTATACGTAACATATGTATCAAACAAAAAGTAACTCGCTTCTGGATCATCTTGTTTGTTTAAATTAACATTGTCGTCTTGGTGATCATGTGGATCACCTTTATCTATGGCTAGAAAAGAAGTAAGGTTTTGTTTATGGGAGCGAAGTTGATGTCTTTTTCGGAATAGATTGCTCTGACGAATCCTGTGAAAAAAAGCTGGGCTGATACCCCTAACGTGACAGATTGCTGCGGCAAATGATGTGTTGAAAGCATGTGTTGTTTGCCGGCTGTTCATGATACTACAAGCGACCCTGTTTTGATTTACGATACATGGTTCGGGAAAGCCGGACCACGATCGAATATGCGTGGTGACCTCCCTTATAATGAGGGGATTATTGATTGACAGGAAGGAAACTTGCAACGAATTTCTCTTTCGAGCGTTCTTGCTCACTCACATCAATCTCTTCACCACGTCTCTCCTGACGATTTCACTATCATTTCTTCGTGTCGTTCGAACTCCAACTTTGAGCTTCTCCTTCGAGAGAGTTTATTGATATCGAAATTCAGACCCTCTCTCAACGAAAACATCTCATCCATACCCCTTTCTTTATTTTAGTTCTACGCGGCCCCCTTTCACTTCATTTTATTTAATCTCTACTTTCTTGTCACTTACATCTTGTCACTTTAATCCTATTGGTTAGGTCCCCTGTTACTTATCATCACGTGTAAATAGATAGATAGGTTTTTGTCACACTTGTGAATTAGTCACTCTGAAGATGTTGCACGTCCGCAACGAAACGTTAGTAAAGTTGTTTTAAATACTTTGTGTTTTTTTCTCTGTCACTATGGCTCTCCATATAAAAATCATGAGCTGCGCTTTCATTTTTATCTTACGTCTACGTTTTCTGCCCGGAAAATCAATAGCCACGATTGTAAAGAAACTGTAATTCTTATCATAAAATCGTAATTTTTATATAGTGAGTGGATATAGTAGCTTTTATGTTTAAAATGATGTTAGCCAGCAAAAAGTTAATCAACAAATATGATTGATATAGTATAAAAACTAAACCGAAAATATCCATCCTGGAACATTGTATTCGAGTAAACACAAGAAAAGACACAGTATTCGTAGTAATATTTCGACTGAAACTGAAGAAAAGTGTGAACATTCTTTATTAGCTTTGATGACATCATGCGATGGTTCATTTCAGGCTCGATAGGTTTGATGAGAAACGCTTCGAGTATCACAATTAATTAAGTAATTAGAATTAGTCTGTTTACAAGAATGTAATATTTTAAAATTATTGAAGACGAAGTTCTTTGAGCTGCTTGTTATATGGGAAGAAGAATTAAGGAGGTTACGTCATCATGGTAGCGCTAACTTCTGCAGTAATTGATGATTGTGTTGGGGTCGGCTGTATTGTTGTAGTGCTTTCTTCAGGAGTCGTTGGTGGTTCTGTAGTTGTGATTTCTTCCGTGGTTGAGGATTTATCTGTAGTCGTGAATTTGACTTACGGTTTGCGGAATTTACATATGTTCTTGTAACCTGTAAGATTGGTAAGATGTGATGAAATTCAGTTTCATTTGTTCTTCTCTCTAATTTCTGTAATATTCAATAACGACGAACTTACTAAGAATTTGTGAGGAAAATAGAAAGGAAAATCAAAACGGTGTCGCCTCTTTCTATGTGATAAAGTCACAGAAATCTTCTTGCAATTTCGTCGGCTTAGGAAACATTTCTTTTCAAAATTTCTTGGCGAGTTAGCGCGCTAAGAGGATCGTTTTGTAAGCTATTTAAAAAACTAGCAGTGTGTGCTTTGTGGGATTTAAGTACTCCTGCTCGGATTTTAAATATAACATGTTTATATGTAATACAGTATAATATATATATGAATCATAAATTGGTAATACCGAAAGAACAATCCGGTTTAAATGTAGATTTTATTTTGCTACTCCTTTCACCACTTTTGAGTAGTTCTTCAGTCCATGTACATCTTTAAGCTAACGTCATTAATTACTTGGTTAATCAAATAATTCCCTCATTGTTGAGTTTATTTCCACTAATTATTGAGTCCTTTCTGCTTATTAGAAATGAAGGCCAACCAAGAACCAGATAACGTTATGTTATTCACTGTAGCAAACTCAATACCCACCATGTCGAAGATATTTAGCCTGCTTGAAACAAAGCGACATAACGACTGGGTCACACGAAAAGAATACATGTTATATAAAATATAATATATATATTATATAACATATATGTATATATAGATATATATAGATAATATATTTAGCAGTTATTCGCCTATCGTGAAGTGAATATTGTTGCATAATCGCCTGTAGATGAATATCGAGTATTGTGACGTAATTTTGGGACCAATCAGCTTGCGGGATTTTCTATAATCACCTTTGTAATCTTACTAAAAATTTATATTACGCATACATAAATAAATGTCATATATATGATACTTGAAGTAGAAGACGAGATTTTCTAAAGTTGTTACATAATTACGCTGAAGATATCGTACCGTGATAAGTCCAAACAAGACAAGGATGATGAGGACGGTATCGGCGATATGGGCGATATCGGCGATTAGAATCCAATGGTTTATAACGACGGAACGGTTTATAAGAAGGGAATCGGCCAAAACGATGGAACGGGTGATGGTTTCTCGGTTTGTACCCTAAAGCGAACAAAAAAGCAAATGGCATTATGATTGATTGTGGCAAGTCGAAATAAACTCATTGTGTTAATAACAGCGCGAAAATCCTTTGTATGACGCAGCCTGAGATTTAGAGCGAAAAATGCTACATAGTGCTTTCGGAAAGAATCAACCTTTGTGGAAACATCTATTTCATCTTTTTTCAAACGTAATCTTCAGAAAATGTTCTCATTAAAAAATCAGTTTTATTTGGAAGCATTAGAAGATTACTTGATTTTGATTTGAAAGTTTGGGCATAACATCTACAGCGTTTAATGCTGACGTAAACGTTGTTTCCAAAAATTTGATATATTATGAATTGTTTTCAATAAATCGAGTAATAGGAAAAGTGCTCATTTTATCGGTGTAGTGTCTGTTGTGTGAGAGAGGTGGTCTGCTACAAATTATATCGTATGAATAGGGATAGATGTAATGACGTTGTGCAAGGGTCACGTAGAACTAACTCACATCTTGGATCAGCTTGTGCAGCTAAGTCGACGTTGTCGTGTTGGTCATCATAAGGTTTGCCTTCATTTACAGCTAAAAAAATGAAGAGAAGATTTTGTTTTAAGGGACAAGCTAATGTTTGTGACGTAACAAATTGCTGCCACAAATCATGTAGTGCAAATAGTGTCGATAATATGGCCGCTTGATTGATGTGATGATCACTCTGCGACAAACTTAAAACGGCAGAAGGTAGATTTTTTTAGCACTGTCATGAGTAGTGTGAAAGAGATTGCCTGCAAAAATTATGCAGTAGTACTGATGTATGCGTAACATGTGTATCAAACAAAAACTAACTCGCGTCCCGATGATCTTGTTTGTTTAAATTAACAATGTCGTCTTCGTCATGATGTGGATCAACTTTATCTATGGCTAGAAAAGAAGTAAGGTTTTGTTTATGGGAGCGAAGTTGATGTCTTTTACGGAATAGATTGCTCTGACGAATCCTGTGAAAAGGAGATGGGCTGATACCCCTAACGTGACAGATTACTGCGGCAATTGATGTGTTGAAAGCATGTGTTGTTTGCCGGCTCTTCATGATACTACAAGCGACCCTATTTTGAGTTACGATACGTGGTTCGGGAAAGCCGGACCACGATCGAATATACGTGGTGACCTCCCTTATACTGAGGGGATTATCAATATTGGCTTTAACTTTTTGAACCCTCGAGGCTTCACAGTTCACACCATTAAGATATTAATATGAGTGTGATTAGAAGAGCTCTAAAGCGAGTCACTTACCACTTTGTTCATCTGCTGTGTGACCTTTTACTGTCAACATCTGAAGGATGAGAACGATCAATAACGGTGCAAGGACTTTACGCAGATCCATGTCTTCAGTGTGAATTTCCTTTTATCTGTACCCGGTCTTCTTAAATCGATCTGTTATATAACCCTCGGGCAATAAAGAATGTTTATTGTTGTACGTTGAATTCAAAGTATTTTCCTCTTAAGCTCAACAAGAAGTATCACTTGGTGAAGAGAAAGAGCATTCCTGTTTGTAGTTAAAAGGAGCGAACTGTATTGCCCATGATGGATGGTAAATATTGATTGGTTTCTTGGAGAACTACAAAAAATGGGAGCTATAATTTTTGTGCATGACCAGTCCGAGCATTGAAAGCACAAGGAATTTGGAGTCGACTCGCATGGTGATTATATAAAGCATGAAATTGAACTTCAACTTCAGGGGTCGGTTTTAATAACATGAAGTTCCATTAACCCTTGAACACCCAGTGTCCTATATATAGGACACACCTTGTGCAAAAGAATAAAGTAACAGACAAAGACAAAACACCGTTAAAGAGTTAAAAAATAACCAATGTTCTTTTAATGGTCTATACGTTAAGATAGATCTATTCAAAGACCATGCACTTTCTTGCGAAAGTGTTGACGCTTCAATCTTGTTTAAGGTAGTGAGACAGTTTTGTCGAGATTTGAGAATGTAGACTCTTCTAAAAAGGGGAGATTTTTGCGAATGTTGTGGCCCCATCGGCTACGGGGCTTATTGATTTAATTCGTATTGGAAATTTAGAAGAAGATGCGGAAGGATTCCCATGGCTAACTCTGATGCGATAGAATTTTTTGTTTAAATTAAAGCTTCATACCACTTCATCTTCATCTCCTACTGAAACCAACTGAATCGTACTCTCCTGACGAGAATTCCTTAAATTTGCCTTTATTTATGATTAAACGTATGTGGGTAAAAATTACGCTGGTTGATATAGAAAATTAAACTTGAGCTTCTAAAGTATCAGATATTTTGGTACGACATTTTTGTTTTTTGGCGCTGGTATGGAGAAAAGACCTTTGGATGTTTACATCGAAGTTATAGCTCGATATTTGGACAAATCCTGTTGAGACGAGTGCCAGTGTGGGCGTATGGTAAACCTACTTGACTCACCAAGTTCTAATTAAATCACGTTTTCCCGGGTCTTGGTTTTTTTCCCGGCCGACAACATGATGTGGAAGAACTGGAGAGTGAAATAAAATGTGAGCTAAGTCAGAAAAAATGGTAAAAGTGGATGTTAAGCAATTCCTGATTTGACAAGAGTTCGTACATTAGACTCTGATTTATAAACTTCATTCTATATACCTTCAAAGACAGTTGACTTAAGTACGTCTCTTGTATGGATATTTCGAATTCAATCTCAATATCGAAACCTCTAGTTCAAAAAGAGTGAACAATATTCTGGTTGGTAGCCAGATTTTGATAGGAGAGGTCATATATTGCCAAAAAACCCTGTTGTTTTGACAATTATGTTTTCGTTAATTGTACACTCGGTCTTTCTCTTTTGATGTCTCCTGAGCCATTCGAGGTTTGCTCCGTAATCTCAAGACATTAGACACCTAGCACTCCTTTCAGATTCAGTTTGTATCGCAGGAATACTACAGACTGCGTGAAGAACTTCGAGGTTTGGAAAGACGTCTTATTATTCCCATTCTTTGATCGCGTTAGGGTATTTCTTAGCATTCCAATATTTGTGAGGAGGTATATTACTTTCTATCAAGCCAAATGTCTTGGAACTTCAATCTTGTTAAAGACACTTGGACCGTTTGGTTAAGAAGAGGGAGGCATGTAATAGGGGTTCAAGCGAACCCGTTGGCATCATCATAGCTACGAGGTGATTGATGCAATTCTTGTTAGAACTTTAGAACTATATATGGAAGGACCGTCTACTCGTTGAGATTTAAGCGGCATTTATTAAAACCCCAAGGCCCGTGAGAGAAAAGAGTTCAAGCAAGATAGTATGGCTACAGCATTTAACCAATCATCTCCAGCGTTTCAACAATCCATCATTGACGTTGAAATGAACTGTGTATCTTGTTATCACCTCTGAAACTCTTCCAAATAAATCTGATCATTTGTTTGAAACGCCTGAAACTCATCGACGTTACATGTGACAACGTACCCGTGAAACGGTGGAAATAATTTGAATGAGGTGGTGTGTATAGAACTGGGACGGCGTTCAAATCACTCCGGGGACTATAACTTCCGTCTTGAATGAAAAATTCTAGTGGAAGTGCACATTACCGTAGAATTTCCCTCAGTGTTTGGTTAAACTCCCAAGATTCAAGGACGCGGTTGCTGTTATTTCGTCGGCGGTCCTTTCGTCATAAGTTTTATTTATAGATGATGCCTGACGTGATAAATCCATGTATATAGCACTAATTTTATCCAGTAGTGGGTGTTGCATTCTTGCAGTCGTGTAATTAACCCGTCTTAGTTGATACCGACCATCTGAGTTTGACTTTGGTTTGGCGGATTGTTTGTAATTTTACGTTTGATATTTTATTTTACTTCTGAGTCAGGATTAAGATTAGAAGTATGAGGGGGAGACTTCGTCACAAAATAAGAACCTAGTGAGCTGTTTGTGGTAAACAAAAATAGTTTCTTTGGCCGGTCATCCAAAAATGCGGAGGTGGTATAATGTTCTTTATCCGCCGTAGGTGTGCATTTTTGTCCTCCTTGGTCTATGACAGCTACCGAAGGCCCTGTATGCCATCATCAATAAACGTTTATTTTAGTCATTCGAAAATTAGATTTTCTCTTGGAATTATCTGTTATAAACAGCGTAAACCATTTACAAGATGGAAAATGTGACTATCAAAGTAATTGTTGAAGTAATGAACTATTACCCCACCGGGTAAAATAAACTCAAGCACAAGTACGAGACAGAAGAACTTTTGTTTCTTTTTTATCCAGTACTTATTGCTTGGGCTTGAGCTTGAATTTATTTCGTGTGTTTATGCATATCCTTGCGTTGAACCAGGCTTTAGGTTTTGGACGTGGATTGGCGTAGTCAAAACAGACGACAAAAATTCCTTTTAGTATCGTTCCCAGCCTATTTGGGTTGCAACCCTCTTTCATACGCCCACTGTTGAAAGCCAAAATGCATTAGAAAAATAACCAAACCGCAAAAACACTGACGCAAAGCAAAGCCATGGCCTTACGTTTATTCCCTCAACCTCTTAACTTCAGATGGGATAATGAACAGAGGGTGGATTAATTTGGGCAGGAAATAGCACTCTTCGAGACGAATTAAGAAAAGAAAACCTACGTGTGTTTGTGGAAATATTCTCAATCAACAACAAATGCGATTTTCACTGAAATCTTCGAAATCAATAACAATTTACTTTTGAAATCGTCCGAATCCATTTAGCAGATGGAAACAATGAAATTATTCTGTAGAAAAGTACTTTATATATACCGAAATACATTGTATTTAATAAATCGCAAGTGGTATTTATCCTACCTCGTATGGCATCTAAAGATACATTCCGTCGAAAAGAATCGACTGGAAAGAGTAGAAATTAGTGGGGTGGAATTTAATTTTTTTAATCCTGCGCGATCAATTAATTTGCCGAAGAAAGACTTGCGATAGTTTGAAAATCTAGTCCTGGTGATCTTGACACCGCTACACCGTTTTCTGTAGCTTTTCACATGAAAATTTCAACTGTTATATTTCACATCAGAAACTGATATACAAACGCTACATGTAAATTGAGAGCAAGCCAACTTGCTAGATAACCAATTTCCTATGTCTACAAATGACTCAGGCATTATCGAACGATCCACTCTTGATCACGTAAGAACTGGTTTTGAATTGTTTGTACAGTGTTTTTTTTCCTGAATGTTTTTGTGCTTTGTGTTGCTTCCTGAACTGGTCTGTTTTCCGAATCATTGGTTTGCCTTTGTGTTCTTTATGACGTAAGAATGCAGCTTAAGTAAAGAGTACAGGCGCTTTTACATGTGCGACTTCTTTTGTCACGCGATTATCGTCTTGGTGTATGCGATATCTCCAGGACAGTCTACGCCGCAAGATTTGTGCTTATGATTCGTTTCAGTTCCTAACCGAGGCTGTCTTGTGTTTAAGGCATACGTCAGGATGACAATCGCTAGGCCAAAATTGCACAAATAACAGCGCTGGTCTGACCCACACAATACAATTGTCGCTTCTAATTGTTCATTGTAATGTATGCGATTCATTCATAAGAATCTTTAGGACGTGTTGCAGCATTTTATGACCAATCTTAGTTAGGGATTAAGCTCTCAAGGCATAATCGCTCACACCAAGACGAGGAATTGTGTCCAGGGATTGTATCCTTTACATGAGTTTTAACACAGAGGAACATAGCATTCTGTAGTATGTCTCTTACAGAGATCAGTAAATAGAATGGCTGAGGAGGCGCAGGGACTGTGAATGAGTGTGAGCAGCGGACTACGTAGGTCATTGGATAGAGCTCTGGATTAGATTTGGAGAAACATGTTGTAGTTGCATGTCAAATTTCGCGACTGCTCCCGGTTCGGTCTCGACAAAATTGTAAAGAAACTGTAATTCTTATCATAAAATCATAATTCTTATACAGTGAGTGGATATAGCAGATTTTAAGTTTAAAATCATTTGAGGCAGCAAAAAGTTAATCAACAAATGTGATTAATATAGTATAAAAACGAAACCGAAGATATACATCCTGGAACTTTATATTCAAGTAAACACAACAAAAGACACAGTGTATGGACTGTGAGTAGGGGCCTACGTAGGTCAGTCGACAGTGGTCTGGATTAGATTTGGAGAAACGTCTTGAAGTTGCTTGTGAAACTTCGCTACTAGTCCCGGTTTGGTCTTAAAAGAATTCTAAACAGACTGTAATTCTTATCATTATTAGTGGTAATCATCAGTAAATACGATTGATGTGCGTTCTTCTGTGGTCGTGGTTACTGGAGGCGTTGGCTCTTCTGCAGGCGTTGGTTGCTTCGTTGTCGTCGGCTCTTCTGTTGTAGTGGTTTCTTCAGCAGTCGTTGGTGGTTCTGTAGTTGTGAGTTCTTCCGTGGTTGAGGGTTTATCTGTAGTCGTGAATTTGACTTTCGGTTTGCGGATTGTACATATTCTCTTGGAACCTGTAAGATTGGTAAGATGTGATGAAATTCAGTTTCATTTGTTCTTCTCTCTAATTTCTGTAATATGCAGTAACGACGAAGTTATTAAGAATTTGTTAGGAAAACAGAAAGGAAGATCAAAACGGTGTCGCGTCTTTCTATGTAATAAAGTCACGCTTACGTTTCTCCATAAATTCTCTTCCAATTTTTTCGGGTTAGAAAACATTTCTTTTCAAAATTTCTCCACGAATTAGCGTGTTAAGAGGTTCATTTTGTAATATATATATATATATATATATATATATATATATATATATATATATACAGATATATAGATATAGATATAGATATAGATATATATAGACAAATATAGACAAATATATCTTGAGTGAAACCATATACAGGCAGAGTGCTCGATACCGAAGTAGAGCAAAATATGAGAGAAGTGAGAGACAAAACTCGGATTACTTCATAGAACTTTTTAATCACGACAAATTTGTTTCGTATGGCAAGCTAAGTTTGCCACACTCGTCAGGTGATAATCGCGTTTGTAGTGACATGCCAGAGAACTTGGTTACTTAAATGAAATAGCGTCATAGACTAAATAGGTGTCAGTTTGCAATAGTGTTTACAGTAGAGTTATTGGTTGTTTAATAGGAATATCTTTCTGTGTCTGCATGTAGTTATAAGTTCATTTCTTTTGTTGAGTGAGTTCAATTCCGGGTGGTAAATAATTAAAAATTTTTTCATGAAAGCAAAGGTTACAACGTTTTGTTTTGTTAGAATAAGCCTTACATTTCTTGAGAATTTTCCATTTGATTGAGTATGGGACATTTGATTCTTTTAAAGACCAGATGTATTTGCTAAGTTCTGTTGCGTGTTTCTTGTTTGTATCTTTGAATGAATTGCGGTGGTTATTTAACCTGGTTTTGAATCTGCCTGCAGTGAGTCCAACGTACGTTTGAATTTCGTTGTTGTCTTCTCTGGTTACCGTCGCTTGGTAAACGATGCTTTCTGCTAGGCATTTTCCAGACAAAGGACAGGAAACGTTCTGTCGGTAGTTACACTCTCGGTTTTCCGTGTCGTCCGTTGTGGTTGTTTGCTGCGCTTTCGTGAGTAGAGATTTGTTGTGGGCAGAGATGATGTTGTGGAAATTTAGCATGCAGCTGTAACTGAGTTTGAGGGTGTTTCTGTTTAGGATTTTGTGCAGCTATTCCGCCGTATCAGGAAGCGTTACAAAAAAGCGGATACAATCACACGCTAAAGTTTAATCCTAAACCCGCGAAACCAAAGCGTTCAAGAACCAGACGCGTCATATGGTTTAATGCGCCATACAACTCCAACGGAGCAACAAATATAGGCCACAAATTTCTAAAAATCATCGACGAATACTTCCTACCAGACCATCCACTGTACACTCAAGTTTCACTCAGTTGCCTGATGATCGCTTAGCAGCGTGAAACTTTAAGTAGCGACGTAAAGGACATTTTTACTTAAAGTGATTATACGGACCTTCGAAAGTTTACATATTTGTAAGATTTGAGTTCTTCCGATAAAAATTGTAGTATATCTTATATTACAAAAATTTCATTTTCGTGGATTTTTTCGCTGCTAAAGTTGGCTATTTTGAAGCTTTTCAACATTTGACCGTGTGATAAAAAAGCTGGAATCTAGTGAGCGGACGTGACGTCAGTCCAGGAACACCAGTACGTAACAACAGTGATTATACGATGCAAATACACTATATTTTCTTAGTGTAAGTTTTATTATTTTGAAAATCCGTTCGAACAACGAAGTAAAACTTCTCGAAATGTCTTCAAATTCGTCCGACGCCAGTGGCAGTGATCGTGATTTCGATACTAACTTTATTCGTGGCTATATTATGGAGATTGAAGAGCCATCTTTAGCATCTACTACAAACATTTCTACAGATGAAACTCTTAGTGCCAGTGGCGATGATTCTATTCAGCCATACCAAGACGAACCACTTGCCGACAAAAATTGGATCTGTGAATATACTGAACAGCGTAAACGTGAATAAAACAAACTACAAGAAGAAGAAGAAGAAGAAGAAGAAGAAGAAGAAGAACTTTATTTACCCACGCTAACATCGTCAGTATGAAACTGATTTCCACGATGGGCGTGCACATGAACATTATAACCTACTACAAAAGTATAGTAAATTGTTACAAAAGTTTTAGAAATTATTATAATACAGAAGATAAAATCATTAGGGATTACTATTACACTAGAAAAAGTTCATGAGAGAAAGAGTTCAAAGATTGAAAGTAATATAATTATAAGTTTATGATTGTTCTATTTACAGTTGTATCCTCTGAATTTAGGCTAGAGAATAGTATGAGCAGCAAGTTTTCTTTTAAAACAAGTAAATGATTTTGTCGCTCTAAGCTCTTCTGGTAATGAATTCCATATCGAACCCCCATTAAACATAAAGCTCTTTTTCATATTGTTTGTACAAGGTTTAGGCAAACAAAGTGTGCCTGAGTTGTTCCGAAGATTGTATTTTATCAATTCATTTTTGAATGTAAAGAGTTCACTGAGGCAGTGTGGTCCCAAGTTATTTAATATTTTAAACATTGTTTTGGCTTTAGTTTTAATTCGTTGTTCTTTTAGAGGTTCCCACCCCAGCATGCTCAGAACAGTTTCTTGGTTTACCTCATTAGGTACATTTGCTATAATTTGAGCAGCTCTGTTGTGAAGTCTCTGAAGGCGTGTGGATTGTGTCTCTCCAAATACATTCCAAACTTCAGAGCAGTAGTTAAAGTGGGGTTGAATAATAGCATTATATACTGACCGAATTGTGTTTTGATCAACAAAATCTCGCAAACGTTTAAGGGCATATATTCCAGATGATACTTTCTTGCATATGTTGTCAGTATTGCTTTTCCAAGACAAATGCTGGTCAAGAATTATGCCTAGGATTTTGCTTTCAGAGACTTGTTCAATTTGTTTATCCTCGATATTGATTATAGGTTGTTTATCAGAAATTTTATTTAATATTGGTTTAGTCCCAATTAACATAAATTTAGTTTTTGCAACATTCAGGCTGAGTTTGTTTGATATAAGCCATTTCCGAAGTCTTTCTAAATCTGAATTCACTGCATCCTCAACCTCATTCAGTGAGTTACCAGCTGCTGTAATATTTGTATCATCTGCAAATAACCGGGGTTTAGTTTGAGCAAGACATGATGGCAGATCATTTATGTAAAGCAAAAAGAACAGGGAACCCAAAATAGAGCCTTGTGGTACTCCACATTTAATATTACATTCAGATGAGATAGATCCATTCACTTCACATTTCTGTTTACGATTAGTTAAGTAGGACTTAAGAAGGGAGTAGGCATTACCTTTGATTCCATATAGTGATAACTTATCCAGTAAAATTTGGTGGTTAACAGTATCAAAGGCCTTTTTTAGGTCTATGAATACAATAAGATTAAACAATTTTCTATCTATGTTTATGTACCAGTCATTAGTACAATCTAGTAAGGCTGTAGCAGTTGAATGGAGCTCACGGAAGCCAAATTGATGTTCAGAAAACAGATTATTTGTTTGTAAATAATCATGTAATTGTTTGTAGATAATTCGTTCCATGACTTTGCTTATGGCTAGTAGAATTGAAATAGGCTGATAATTACCTGGTAGGTTTCGATTACCATTTTTAAAAAGTGGAATTACTTTTGCCATTTTCCAGTCATTGGGGAAGGTGCATAAAGTAATACTTTGATTGAAAATATATGTTAGCGAATCTGAAATCATGGGTGCTGCAATTTTCATAATTTTACTGGATATTTTATCAATTCCAGTAGACTTATTACCCGATAATTGAGATAGTAACTGACACACGTTATTTACAGTAACTGGTTTGAATGAAGTAAACTCAGATTTAGTTGTCTTAATGAATTGTTTATAATGGTAATTGGTTGTACCAATCTCTTCAGCAAGATTTGGTCCAATATTTGAAAAGTAATCATTAAAAGCCTCTGCAATATCACATTGGTTTGTCAACTTCTGTTTATCTATATTCAATTCATTTACTATTGTTTTCTTATTATATTTACCTAGTTGACTATTTATTACCTTCCAAGCAGCTTTTGGATTTTTCTTATTTGCTGAAATTTTACTGGAAAAATAATCAACTTTGGCCTGCCTAAGTCGAGTGGTTGTCTCATTTCTCACTTTCCTATAAGCAACCCAGTCTTTCTCAAGTTTGGAGATCATGGCTACTCTTTTTAACCTATCCCTTATGTTAATCAGTTTTTTAATATCTTTTGTTATCCAGGGAACTGATTTTGATTTGATTTTCTTCTTCTGGATGGGAGCATGCTTGTTAAGAATTTCTAAAAATAATTCTCTCCAAACATCCCACATACTATCTGGGCTATTTGCAAAGAAATATACATAATCCCATGTCTGATGTGATAAGTCTTGTAGAAACAGATTTTTGTTAAAGTTTTTCATGTTTCTAATATCAGTGATATTTTGTTTTTCGCTCTGAGTGATGTTGATTTTCCTTATAGCAAAAATAAGGCTATGGTCACTTATTCCTGTGTGGATTACACCAGACTTGCAAATTTTCTCTGGCATGTTTGTTATGAAATGATCAATGAGGGTAGAGGAGGTCATAGTCACTTGTGTGGCTTCATTTATTAGTTGAGTTAATTGGTAGGTTTCTAATAATGATATTAGTGTCTTAGTTGGTTGATCTAAATTTGTTTTGATCAAATCACAATTCAGATCTCCAACGATACAAATTTCTTTATTTTCATTATCAATAGTTTGTATCAAATTTTCAAAATGGGTAAAAAATTCAGGGGAAGCATTTGGTGTTTGGTAAACAGCGACAACTATGAAAGGCCGACTGTGAGGTTTGGTTATTTCTATACAAACTGCTTCAAAATCTGTTGGTACAATGTCATGTCTTATCTGGTAGTTTAAAGAGCTACGCAGGTAGATACATACACCACCTCCATTTCTACTTCTATCATTTCGGACAATATCATAGCCAGGTATATTAATCATATTATCAGTTATAGCTGGACTAAGCCTGGTTTCATTGAGAGCAAATAAATCTAGGTAATTTTGTGACATTATGTAAATAATTTCATTGAGTTTTTTGGGTAAACTCACAATATTCAGAAATGCCATTTTAAATCCCCGTTGTTTTGAAAAAGATTTAAAGTTGCTTAATAGGTCATTGCAATAGGAAAGGTTGCTGCTCACATTATTCATATTATCATAAAAGGATTTCATATCATTGGGAAAATTGTTACTTATGTTTGTTTCTAATACTTCACTGCCTATTTCCTGGTAATGTGGTAAACATTCTTCAGATGGTTTATCCAGTCTCTTGGGCGATTCTGCCAGTGTTGGACAGTTCGAAAAAAATCATTGCTTCTATAATTTACACTAATGTTGCTTGGCCTGATTGATCTAAGGTAATGACAAAATGCTTTACCAAGAGATCGATCACCACTTTGACTGAGGTGTAGATTTGACCGGTTAAGCATATTTCTATTTATAGTATTATTGTTAATAAATGTTGCTTTATGCTTCTTGCATAAATCAATTAAAGCATTATTAAATTTAATAATTTTGTCAGAAGGAACCTTTTTGTCATACCTCATAACAACACTTGAAACAGCAACATTCTTTGCTTTTTCCTTTGATTCCATAACAAGTGTTTCCATTTTGTCCACTGATTTTTTAACTTCTTCATCCACAAGATTGTTTGTTCCAGCATGTAAAATAATGCTGTGCATTTTCTCACATCTTCCACTAAATTCCTCTTTAAATTGTTGATTTATTTGCTCGATTCTTGCTCCTCGATATGATCGGCACAAAGCTTTGGCTTGAGCAGCTCTTGAAATTTTGTTTTGACCAATGTTCTTTATCATTGAGTCACCCAAAACAAGCACTTTGGGCAAGGAGTTGCCTTTCAATTTGTGGTCTTCGCTGATGTTTCCTTCTTGATTTAGTGCATTGAAATTTTTTCTCTGAGATTCTCGATAATTGTTTAGTTGGGTGGAGAAGCATTCATTTGACTCACCATTTTGGTTTCCGGGTATTAGGTTGTTGCTTGTATCTGGTTCATGGGACATTTGTGTTTGGCTTGATAGTTCGATCTCTTCAACTTCAAGAGAAGCATATCGATTTGAGGTTTCAAGTCGGATAGATTCATCTCGCACAGTGCTTTCTGATGTCAATCTCTTATTGTTCTCTATTTTTAACCACTCGTTTTGTTTAATGCCTAAGATGGACTTAGGCATTAAAGCAACGTCGGTTAGACCGGTTGGAATCGGTGAATAATTGATGAGTCTATAACGTTTTTTAGTTATCACTGTTTATTGACATTAGCCATCAAGGCTGATTTCAGGAGTATTTACTGTATACTCTTTTATGCTAGGTGTACTTGTGGTGGTTGTAGGGCTGAACTTCTTCAAAACGCAATGCAGTGTCAGTGCTGCAAAGAAATCGATGCGCGTGAGGCTGCCCTCAACAATGAGCTTGTTCTTCGGGAGGTTGAAGAATCCCCACGTTGTGTGACACTTCATCCAGGTTTTAAGCAAGTCTGTCTAGAAGTTTAGTCGTTGCGTCTCGCTGGAAGAAAATGCCGCAAAATTGATAAAAAGAAGTACGAAGTTCATGATACAGAAAACAGGTACAATACAATAGTAATACTATTTATAAAATATTTTTGATAAAGTTGAATTGGTATCTTATTTTTAGATATCTTCGCAGTGTGGCATATAGAGAATTTATTCAATTGATATATGGCTATCTGGGTCTAAGAAGAGTTTCATTGCCAGCATGTGCTTACAATGCCATACGGCAACAGTTTGGGGAAGAAAAAGAATTTATTGGTTATGAAGACAAATGACAACAAATATTTGAATTATTTTTGGTTTTTTGGGCAGTTAACATTTTTATGGCCTTTCATGGGTTGTCCACATGTTTTGCACTGAGGGCTTGCTCTTGAACGTCTTGGTTGAACTTCAGGAACAGACACTACAATAAAACAAGAGTTTTTTTCATACCTTCTTATTTATTTACTTATCATACTCTGTTAACAGAAACAATTTTTAAATTAAATAATTAAATTCATTACAGACTTTTTCAGTGTGATAAAATAACCAGTTGTTGTCTACTGTAAAACTTTCACATGAAATTTAGGTTTGTCCTGAAGGTAATGGAATATTGTACTTCTTTACGCATTTCCATTTTAGCAATGGCCTCTTCTTTAGTTTGCTGGAGTTAAGGTTACATTTCCAAAATTCAAAAATGGAGAGGCGACAGTACGGGATGTAAGAGTTGAGCAAAAGTTTGGTAGGTTTGTGATAGGGTAACTCAAGGCATCATGTGACTGTACTCAAAAGTATTGGTATGCTTGTAGTATTACAACTGTTATATATGTTTCTTGTTCAGATTATGTAGAAGAAATTTACCAAGAATTTGTCAATGCTGATCATCATGCACTTGCACAACTGCTCGTGAAGAGTTAATACAAATGACTCCAGCACCAATGCATACAATGCTTGTGAAGCAAACTTCTTGTGAAGCAAACAAAATTCTCTATATGCCACACTGCGAAGATATCTAAAAATAAGATACCAATTCAACTTTATCAAAAATACTTTATAAATAGTATTACTATTGTATTGTACCTGTTTTCTGTATCATGAACTTCGTACTTCTTTTTATCAATTTTGCGGCATTTTCTTCCAGCGAGACGCAACGACTAAACTTCTAGACAGACTTGCTTAAAACCTGGATGAAGTGTCACACAACGTGGGGATTCTTCAACCTCCCGAAGAACAAGCTCATTGTTGAGGGCAGCCTCACGCGCATCGATTTCTTTGCAGCACTGACACTGCATTGCGTTTTGAAGAAGTTCAGCCCTACAACCACCACAAGTACACCTAGCATAAAAGAGTATACAGTAAATACTCCTGAAATCAGCCTTGATGGCTAATGTCAATAAACAGTGATAACTAAAAAACGTTATAGACTCATCAATTATTCACCGATTCCAACCGGTCTAACCGATGTTGCAGTA
Source organism: Heliopora coerulea (assembly GCA_030142905.1). Lineage (NCBI taxonomy): Eukaryota > Metazoa > Cnidaria > Anthozoa > Scleralcyonacea > Helioporidae > Heliopora > Heliopora coerulea. The sequence goes on from JASJOG010000089.1 coordinate 1,320,723, forward strand.
TTTGTAGTTTGTTTTATTCACGTTTACGCTGTTCAGTATATTCACAGATCCAATTTTTGTCGGCAAGTGGTTCGTCTTGGTATGGCTGAATAGAATCATCGCCACTGGCACTAAGAGTTTCATCTGTAGAAATGTTTGTAGTAGATGCTAAAGATGGCTCTTCAATCTCCATAATATAGCCACGAATAAAGTTAGTATCGAAATCACGATCACTGCCACTGGCGTCGGACGAATTTGAAGACATTTCGAGAAGTTTTACTTCGTTGTTCGAACGGATTTTCAAAATAATAAAACTTACACTAAGAAAATATAGTGTATTTGCACCGTATAATCACTGTTGTTACGTACTGGTGTTCCTGGACTGACGTCACGTCCGCTCACTAGATTCCAGCTTTTTTATCACACGGTCAAATGTTGAAAAGCTTCAAAATAGCCAACTTTAGCAGCGAAAAAATCCACGAAAATGAAATTTTTGTAATACAAGTTATACTACAATTTTTATCGGAAGAACTCAAATCTTACAAATATGTAAACTTTCGAAGGTCCTTACAGGCACTTTAACATTTCAATTACGCTCTACCAGCCCTAGTATTGAGCACTCTATTCATGGTAGCATTAATTTGTTTACTATATGGTTTCTTTGCTGCCGAGTGGAGTTGGAACACTTGTGTTTTATATATATATAAAACACACGTGTTCCAAATATATATATATATATATCAGTTATTCGTCGATCGTGAAGTAGTGAATATTGTTGAATAATTGCCTGTGGACGTAATTTTGGGACCAATCACCTCGTAGGACTTACGATAATCACCAATGTAATTATACTAAAAATTTATATCATGTGTATATAAATAGATGGCATGTATATTAAACTCGAAGTACAACACGAGATTTTTTCTAAAGTTAGTACATAATTACACTTAAGATATCGTACCATAGGAAACGCCGTCAAAAGCCCAAACAAATTTTCAAGGACGAGGAAGACGGAATGGATGAGAAGGACGTAATAGCCAATTTGGACTTTTCCTTCCGTAATACCTTGACGAATGCTCTAAAGCGAACAAAAAACCAGATAGCATTATGATTCATTGTGGCAAGTCCAAATAAACCCATTCCATCGAGGTTTTCAGTGTTATTATATATGAAGAAACAGGTGTTTTCGTCTTTGGTAACATTAAAATTACGAGGTGTAGTATAGAATTTAGAGTGTTAATTACAACGTGAAAATAATTTGTAACTCGAAAAATGCTACATAGTGCTTTCGGAAGGAATCAACCTTTGTTGAAACATCTCTTTCATCTTTTTTTCAAACGTAATCTTGCACAAAATGTTCTCATGTAAACTTTAGTTTTATTTGCATGCATTAGAAGATTACTTGATTTTGATTTGAAAGTTTGGGCATAACATCTACAGCGTTTAATGCTGACGTAAACGTTGTTTCGAAAAGTTTGATATATTATGAATTGTTTTCAATAAATCGAGTAATAGGAAAAGTGCTCATTTTATCGGTGTAGTATCTGTTGTGTGAGAGAGATGGTCTGCTACAAATTATGTCGTATGAATAGGGATAGATGTAATGACGTTCTCCAAGGGTCACGTAGAACTAACTCACATATCGGATCACCTTGTGCAGCTAAGTCGACGTTGTCGTGTTGGTCATCATCTGGTTTGCCTTCATTTACAGCTAAAAAAATGAAGAGAAGATTTTGTTTTAAGGGGCAAGCTAATGTTTGTGACGTTACAAATTGCTACCACAAATCATGTAGTGCAAATTGTGTCGATAATATCGCCCCGAACTTGATGTGATGAACACTCTGCGACAAACTTAAGACGGCAGAAGGTAGATTTTTTTAGCACTGTCATGACTTATGTGAAAGAGATTGCCTGCAAAAATTATGCAGGATAAACAGTAGTGCTGATGTATACGTAACATATGTATCAAACAAAAAGTAACTCGCTTCTGGATCATCTTGTTTGTTTAAATTAACATTGTCGTCTTGGTGATCATGTGAATCACCTTTATCTATGGCTAGAAAAGAAGTAAGGTTTTGTTTATGGGAGCGAAGTTGATGTCTTTTTCGGAATAGATTGCTCTGACGAATCCTGTGAAAAAAAGCTGGGCTGATACCCCTAACGTGACAGATTACTGCGGCAAATGATGTGTTGAAAGCATGTGTTGTTTGCCGGCTGTTCAAGATACTACAAGCGACCCTATTTTGATTTACGATACGTGGTTCGGGAAAGCCGGACCACGATCGAATATGCGTGGTGACCTCCCTTATAATGAGGGGATTATTGATTGACGGGAAGGAAACTTGCAACGAATTTCTCTTTCGAGCGTTCTTGCTCACTCACATCAATCTCTTCACCACGTCTCTCCTGACGATTTCACTATCATTTCTTCGTGTCGTTCGAACTCCAACTTTGAGCTTCTCCTTCGAGAGAGCTTATTGATATCGAAATTCAGACCCTCTCTCAACGAAAACATCTCATCCATTCCCCGTTTCTTTATTTTAGTTCTACGCGGCCCCCTTTCACTTCATTTTATTTTATTTCTACTTTCTTGTCACTTACATCTTGTCACTTTAATCCTATTGGTTAGTTCCCATGTTAGTTATCATCACGTATGAATAGATAGATAGGTTTTTGTCTCACTTGTAAATTAGTCACTCTGAAGATGTTGCACGTCCGCAACGAAATGTTAGTAAAGTTGTATTAAATACTTTGCTTTTTTTCTCTGTTACTATGGCTCTCCATATAAAAATCATGAGCTGCGCTTACATTTTTATCTTACGTCTACGTTTTCTGCCCGGAAAATCAATAGCCACGATTGTAAAGAAACTGTAATTCTTATCATAAAATCGTAATTTTTATATAGTGAGTGGATATAGTAGCTTTTAGGTTTAAAATGATGTTAGCAAGCAAAAAGTTAATCAACAAATATGATTGATATAGTATAAAAACTAAGCCGAAAATATCCATTCTGGAACATTCTATTCGAGTAAACACAAGAAAAGACACAGTATTCGTAGTAATATTTCGACTGAAACTGAAGAAAAGTGTGAACATTCTTTATTAGCTTTGATGACATCATGCGATGGTTCATTTCAGGCTCGATAGGTTTGATGAGAAACGCTTGGAGTATCACAATTAATTAAGTAATTAGAATTAGTCTGTTTACAAGAATGTAATATTTTAAAATTATTGAAGACAAAGTTCTTTGAGCTGCTTGTTATATGGGAAGAAGAATTAAGGAGATTACGTCATCGTGGTAGTGGTTTATTCTGCAGTAGTTGGTGGTTGTGTTGTGGTCGGCTCTTCTGTTGTAGTGCTTTCTTCAGCAGTCGTTGGTTGTTCTGTAGTTGTGATTTCTTCCGTGGTTGAGGGTTTATCTGTAGTCGTGAATTTGACTTATCGTTTGCGGAATTTACATATGTTCTTGTAACCTGTAAGATTGGTAAGATGTGATGAAATTCAGTTTCATTTGTTCTTCTCTCTAATTTCTGTAATATGCAATAACGACGAACTTACTAAGAATTTGTGAGGAAAATAGAAAGGAAAATCAAAACCGTGTCGCCTCTTTCTATGTGATAAAGTCACTCAAATTTTCTTACAATTTCGTCGGCTTAGAAAAGATTTATTTTCAAAATTTCTTCAAGAGTTAACATGTTAAAAGGTTCGTTTTGTAAGCTATTTAAAAAACTAGCAGTGTGTGCTTTGTGGGATTTAAGTACTCCTGCTCGGATTTTAAATATAACATGTGTATATGTAATACACAATAATATATATCTATATATATATATATATATATATATATATATATATATGATAAATTGGTAATACCGAAAGAACAATCCGGTTTAAGTGTAGATTTTATTTTGCTACGCCTTTCACCACTTTTGAGTAGTTCTTCAGTCTATGTACATCTTTAAGCTAACGTCATTAATTACTTGGTTAATCAAATAATTCCCTCATTGTTGAGTTCATTTCCACTAATTATTGAGTCCTTTCCGCTTATTAGAAATGAAGGCCAACCAAGAACCAGATAACGTTATGTTATTCACTGTAGCAAACTCAATACCCACCATGTCGAGGATATTTAGTTTGCTTCAAACAAAGCGACATAACGACTGGGTCACACGAAAACAATACATGTTATATAAAATATAATATATATATTATATAACATATATGTATATATAGATATATATAGATAATATATTTAGCAGTTATTCCCCTATGGTGAAGTGAATATTGTTGAATAATCGCCTGTAGATGAATATCGAGTATTGTGACGTAATTTTGGGACCAATCAGCTGGCGGGATTTTCTATAATCACCTTTGAAATCTTACTAAAAATTTATATTACGCATACATAAATGTCATATATATGATACTTGAAGCAGAAGACGAGATTTTCTAAAGTTGTTACATAATTACGCTGAAGATATCGTACCGTGATAAGTCCGAACAAGACAAGGATGATGAGGACGGTATGAGCGATATGGGCGATTAGAATCCAATGGTTTATAACGACGGAACGGTTTATAAGAAGGGAATCGGCCAAAACGATGGAACGGGCGATGGTGCCTCGGTTTGTGCCCTAAAGCGAACAAAAAAGCAAATAGTATTATGATTGATTGTGGCAAGTCGAAATAAACTCATTGTGTTAATAACAGCGCGAAAATCCTTTGTATGACCCAGGCCGAGATTTACCGCGAAAAATGCTACATAGTGCTTTCGGAAAGAATCAACCTTTGTGGAAACATCTATTTCATCTTTTTTCAAACGTAACCTTGCACAAAATGTTCTCATTAAAAAATTAGCTTCATTTGGAAGCATTAGAAGATTACTTGATTTTGATTTGAAAGTTTGGGCATAACATCTACACCGTTTAATAAAGACGTAAACGTTGTTTCCAAAAAGTGGGATATATTATGAATTGTTTTCAATAAATCGAGTAATAGGGAAAGTGCTCATTTTATCGGTGTAGTGTCTGTTGTGTGAGAGAGGTGGTCTGCTACAAATTATATCGTATGAAGAGGGATAGATGTAATGACGTTGTGCAAGGGTCACGTAGAACTAACTCACATATTGGATCAGCTTGTGCAGCTAAGTCGACGTTGTGTTGGTCATCATCTGGTTTGCCTTCATTTACGGCTAAAAAAATGAAGAGAAGATTTTAATTCAAGGGACAAGCTAATGTTTGTGATGTAAGAAATTGCTGCCACAAATCATGTAGTGCAAATAGTGTGGATAATATGGCCCCTTGATTGATGTGATGAACACTCTGCGACAAACTTAAGACGGCAGAAGGTAGATTTTTTTAGCACTGTCATGACTAATGTGAAAGAGATTGCCTGCAAAAATTATGCGGGATAAACAGTAGTACTGATGTATACGTAACATGTGTATCGAACAAAAACTAACTCGCATCTCGATGGTCTTGTTTGTTTAAATTAAGATTGTCGTCTTGGTGATCATGTGGATCAGCTTTATCTATGGCTAGAAAAGAAGTAAGGTTTTGTTTATGGGAGCGAAGTTGATGTCTTTTTCGGAATAGATTGCTCTGACGAATCCTGTGAAAAGAAGCTGGGCTGATACCCCTAACGTGACAGATTACTGCGGCAAATGATGTGTTGAAAGCATGTGTTGTTTGCCGGCTCTTCATGATACTACAAGCGACCCTATTTTGATTTACGATACGTGGTTCGGGAAAGCCGGACCACGATCGAATATACGTGGTGACCTCCCTTATACTGAGGGGATTATCAATATTGGCTTTAACTTCTTAAACCCTCGAGGCTTCACAGTTCACACCATTAAGATATTAATATGATTATTAATTAAGATATTAATATGAGATATTAATATGATTAAGATATTAATATGAGTGTGATTAGAAGAGCTCTAAAGCGAGTCACTTACCACTTTGTTCATCTACTGTGTGACCTTTTACTGTCAACATTTGAAGGATGAGAACGATCAATAACGGTGCAAGGACTGTACGCAGATCCATGTCTTCAGTGTGAATTTCCTTTTATCTGTACCCGGTCTTCTTAAATCGATCTGTTATATAACCCTCGGGCAATAAAGAGTGTTTATTGTTGTACGTTGGTTGAATTCAAAGTATTTGCCTCTTAAGCTCAACAAGAAGTATCACTTGGTGAAGAGAAAGAGCATCCCTGTTTGTGGTTAAAAGGAGCGAACTGTATTGCCCATGATGGATGGTAAATATTGATTGGTTTCTTGGAGAACTACAAAAAATGGGAGCTATAATTTTTGTGCATGACCAGCCCGAGCATTGAAAGCACAAGGAATTTAGAGTCGACTCGCATGGTGATTATATAAAGCATGAAATTGAACTTCAACTTCAGGGGTCGGTTTTAATAACATGAAGTTCCATTAACCCTTGAACATCCAGTGTCCTATATATAGGACACACCTTGTGCAAAAGAATAAAGTAACAGACAAAGACAAAACACCGTTAAAGTGTTAAAAAATAACCAATGTTCTTTTAATGGTTTATACGTTAAGATAGATCTATTCAAAGACCATGCACTTTCTTGCGAAAGTGTTGACGCTTCAATCTTGTTTAAGGTAGTGAGACAGTTTTGTCGAGATTTGAGAATGTAGACAGTTCTAAAAAGGGGAGATTTTTGCGAATGTTGTGGCCCCATCGGCTACGGGGCTTATTGATTTAATTCGTATTGGAACTTTAGAAGAAGATGCGGAAGGATTCCCGGGGCTAACTCTGATGCGATAGAATTTTCTGTTTAAATTAAAGCTTCACACCACTTCATCTTCATCTCCTACTGAAACCAACCGAACCGTACTCTCCTGAAGAGAATTCCTTAAATTTGCCTTTATTTATGATTAAACGTATGTGGGTAAAAATCACGCTGGTTGATATAGAAAATTAAACTTGAGCTTCTAAAGTATCAGATATTTTGGTACGAGATTTTTGTTTTTTGGCGCTGGTATGGAGAAAGGACCTTTGGATGTTTACATCGAAGTTATAGCTCGATATTTGGACAAATCCTGTTGAGACGAGTGCCAGTGTGGGCGTATGGTAAACCTACTTGACTCACCAAGTTCTAATTAAATCACGTTTTTCCGGGTCTTGGTTTTTTTCCCGGCTGACAACATGATGTGGAAGAATTGGAGAGTGAAAATGTGAGCTAAGTCAGAAAAAATGGTAAAAGTGGATGTTAAGCTATTCCTGATTTGACAAGAGTTCGTACATTAGACTCTGATTTATAAACTTCATTCTATATACCTACAAAGACAGTTGACTTAAGTACGTCTCTTGTATGGATATTTCGAATTCAATCTCAATATCGAAACCGCTAGTTCAAAAAGAGTGAACAATATTCTTGTTGGTAGCCAGATTTTGATAGGAGAGGTCATATATTGCCAAAAAACCCTGTTGTTTTGACAACTATGTTTTCGTTAATTGTACACTCGGTCTTTCTCTTTTGATGTCTCCTGAGCCATTCGAGGTTTGCTCCGTAATCTCAAGACATTAGACACCTAGCACTCCTTTCAGATTCAGTTTGTATAGCAGGAATACTACAGGCTGCGTGAAGAACTTCGAGGTTTGGAAAGACGTCTTATTATTCCCATTCTTTGATCGCGTTAGGGTATTTCTGAGCATTCCAATATTTGTGAGGTGGTATATTACTTTCTATGAAGCCAAATGTCTTGGAACTTCAATCTTGTTAAAGACACTTGGACCGTTTGGTTAAGAAGAGGGAGGCATGTAATAGGGGTTCAAGCGAACCCGTTGGCATCATCATAGCTACGAGGTGATTGATGCAATTCTTGTTAGAACTTTAGAACTATACATGGAAGGACCGTCTACTCGTTGAGATTTAAGCAGCATTTATTAAAACCCCAATGCCCGTGAGAGAAAAGAATTCAAGCAAGATAGTATGGCTACAGCATTTAACCAATCATCTCCAGCGTTTCAACAATCCATCATTGACGTTGAAATGAACTGTGTATCTTGTTATCACCTCTGAAACTCTTCCAAATAAATCTGATCATTTGTTTCAAACGCCTGAAACTCATCGACGTTACATGTGACAACGTACCCGTGAAACGGTGGAAATAATTTGAATGAGGTGGTGTGTATAGAACTGGGACGGCGTTCAAATCACTCCGGGACTATAACTTCCGTCTTGAATGAAAAATTCGAGTGGAAGTGCACATTACCGTAGAATTTCCCTCAGTGTTTGGTTAAACTCCCAAGATTCAAGGACGCGTTTGCTGTTATTTCGTCGGCGGTCCTTTCGTCAAAAGTTTTATTTATAGATGATGCCTGACGTGATAAATCCATGTATATAGCACTAATTTTATCCAGTAGTGGGTGTTGCATTCTTGCAGTCGTGTAATTAACCCGTCTTAGTTGATACCGACCATTTGAGTTTGACTTTGGTTTGGCGGATTGTTTGTAATTTTACGTTTGATATTTTATTTTACTTCTGAGTCAGGATTAAGATTAGGAGTATGAGGGGGGAGACTTCGTCACAAATAAGAACATAGTGAGCTGTTTGTGGTAAACAAAAATAGTTTCTTTGGCCGGTCATCCAAAAATCCGGAGATGGTATAATGTTCTTTATCCGCCGTAGGTGTGCATTTTTGTCCTCCTTGGGCTATGACATCTAGCGAAGGCCCTGTATGCCACCATCAATAACCGTTTATTTTAGTCATACGAAAATTAGATTTTCTCTTGGAATTATCTGTTATAAACAGCGTATACCATTTACAAGATGGAAAATGTGACTATCAAAGTAATTGTTGAAGTAAAGAATTATTACCCCCCGGAGTAAAATAAACTCAAGCACAAGTACGAGACAAAAGAACTTTTGTTTCTTTTTTATCCAGTACTTATTGCTTGGGCTTGGGCTTGAGTTTATTTCGTGTGTTTATACATATCCTTGCGTTGAACCAGGCTTTAGGTTTTGGACGTGGATTTACGTAGCCAAAACAGACGACAAAAATTCCTTTTAGTATCGTTCCCAGCCTATTTGGGTTGCAACCCTCTTTCATACGCCCACTGTTGAAAGCCAAATTTCATTAGAAAAATAGCCAAACCGCAAAAACACTGACGCAAAGCAAAGCCATGGCCTTACGTTTATTCTCTCAACCTCTTAACTTCAGATGGGATAATGAACAGAGGGTGGATTAATTTGGGCAGGAAATAGCACTCTTCGAGACGAATTCAGAAAAGAAAACCTACGTGTGTTTGTGGATATATTCTCAATCAACAACAAATGCGATTTTCACTGAAATCTTCGAAATCAATAACAATTTACTTTTGAAATCGTCCGAATCCATTTAGCAGATCGAAACAATGAAATTATTCTGTAGAAAAGTACTTTATATATACCGAAATACATTGTATTTAATAAATCGCAAGTGGTATTTATCCTACCTCGTATGGCATCTAAAGATACATTCCGTCGAAAAGAATCGACTGGAAAGAGTAGAAATTAGTGGGGTGGAATTTAATTTTTTTAATCCTGCGCGATCAATTAATTTGCCGAAGAAAGACTTGCGATAGTTTGAAAATCTAGTCCTGGTGATCTTGACACCGCTACACCGTTTTCTGTAGCTTTTCACATGAAAATTTCAACTGTTATATTTCACATCAGAAACTGATATACAAACGCTACATGTAAATTGAGAGCAAGCCAACTTGCTAGATAACCAATTTCCTATGTCTACAAATGACTCAGGCATTATCGAACGATTCACTCTTGATCACGTAAGAACTGGTTTTGAATTGTTTGTACAGTGTTTTTTTTCCTGAATGTTTTTGTGCTTTGTGTTGCTTCCTGAACTGGTCTGTTTTCCGAATCATTGGTTTGCCTTTGTGTTCTTTATGACGTAAGAATGCAGCTTAAGTAAAGAGTACAGGCGCTTTTACATGTGCGACTTTTTTTGTCACGCGATTATCATCTTGGTGTATGCGATATCTCCAGGACAGTCTACGCCGCAAGATTTGTGCTTATGATTCGTTTCAGTTCCTAACCGAGGCTGCCTTGTGTTTAAGGCATACGTCAGGATGACAATCGCTAGGCCAAAATTGCACAAATAAAAGCGCTGGTCTGACCCACACAATACAATTGTCGCTTCTAATTGTTCATTGTAATGTATGCGATTAATAACCACGGCTAGCAGACAACTTAAGAAAATACAAAATAAAACAAATTCCGAAAATAGACATCTTGTGTTCTTGATATTCAAGTTAAAAAACAAGAGTGTACAGACAGAGTCGGTGATATTTCGTCTTTATTCCAAATACATTGTCAAATCAATGAGACTACAAGCAAGCGGTGATCTATATGTATAGCTATTTACAGACGCAGCGGAAGTATACAATTACAGGATGGTGTAAGCCAATGTGATGGTTTAATGGCTCTAGAACAATGACAGTTTTTTACAAGCTTTAAGACCACTGTTGAGTTGTGGCATATTACGTTTTATCAATAGTGATTCTAGGATAAGGAGTTGATTAGGATTGTTATTATTACAACGATATAAGATTTTAGTATTAGTTGGAATTAGATTACAAGGATTGCGAAGTAAGTCAATGAAGTCCTCCTCAGATTCAATGTCAGGAAATGATGAAAGGCGAGAGATGAAGTTTGCGTCTGGACAGTCTAGGAGATGTTAAGATATGGCACTAGAGTTATTGTAATTGGTAGCGTGCTGTGTTAGTCGAGATTGTAGGTTACGTTCAGTTTTGCCTATGTACGTTTGGCCACAGCCAGGACATTTAAATTCATAAACAACGTTAGCTTTAGAAAGTTCCGGAATTTTATCCTTTTTGGGACAGAAAAATGACGTTTTCTTGGTTTGATAAATCACGATTGGTTTAATGGGAATTTTCAAACTGCGACGGGTTTTGCGAATGACGTTGAAAACTAAATTTTCACCTTGTTTTCCAAGATATGGTATTCTGAAATAAATTTTTGGCGAATCATTGTCGGCAATATGTTCCATTGAATTAGTGTTAGATATAACCTTGTTTTTGAGTTTGTGAATCAAAAAGTTCCGGACTTTTAGAGGAAAACCGTTCCATGACATAAAGGACTTTAACGTACGAATTTGGTTATCAAATAATGTTTGATTAGAGCAGATCTTAAACGCGCGAAAGAATAGAGAGTTTATCCAAGTGGTTTTGCGGTTGAAAGGTTCAAAACTAGAAAAATGCGTGTACTGGCCTGTGTGAGTTGTTTTTCGGAAAATATCAAGGCCGTCATCGGTAATCTTGAGATCGAGAAAGTGAACATGTGAGTCGGAAAAATCGTCAAACGTAAATTTAAGATTTTTATCAAAACTGTTAAATTTTGAAAGAACATGAGGAACATCAGAAGGCCGGATGAGAACCAAGGTATCATCGACATAACGACGATAAAACTTAATGACACCTGAATTAATCAGATCTGAAACAATGACATTTTCAAATTCGGTGAGAATTGTGTTTGCTAGAACGGGTCCTAGCGAAGACCCCATAGAAACGCCATCGAGTTGTTCATACAGAGTTCCATTGCATGAAAATATAGTTTTAGTGCATGATTCAAGAATAAGTTTTTTGAGAGTTGACTTCCGGAGTGTAGTATCAATTAGATTTTGTTTGTAGACGCGATCTACGATTATGTTAATTGTTCTACGCAAAGGCACGTTAGTAAAAAGAGACTCGACATCGAAGGAGACAAATTTATAACCTTGGGAAATTAGATCTTTTGGTATAGATTTAATTGCTTCGGTAGCATCGAAAGAGTCTCGCAGTGAAAATTGATTAAGAGTAATGGGATTTAAAAGGCTGGCAATAAATTTTCCTACGTTGTAATGTGGCGTGTTCGTAGTGTCGATAATCGGTCGAAACTTACGTAGTGAGTCGAATTGTTTGTGTGTTTTAGGTAATCCATGTGCTCTAGCGAAGTGTGCGTGATTCGGTCTCAAAAAAGCATGTTCAGTTACGTTGATCTCACCACGGTTGAGGAGTTTGCATAAGTAGGATTGTAAGGTAGAGAGTCTGGTGGAAGTAAGGTCCTTGGAAACACGTTTAAATTTCTGAGGATCATCAAACAAAGAGTTAAGAGAGTATACGTAATCAGAGCGGTTTAACAAGACAATACCATTGCCTTTGTCAAGCTTATCTTTAACAAAATTACCGTCCTTAAACTCAATCAATTTAAGGACGGTAATTTTGTTAAAGATAAGCTTAAAAACTCACTCCGCTCTTTCACATACAATTATTTAGATTTAGACTTAGAACAATTCCATATCGATAGTAAGCGTATCCGTATACTTAAGAAACTCAATACTGACTTTGCTATTCTCAAACCTGACAAAGGCAATGGTATTGTCTTGTTAAACCGCTCTGATTACGTACACTCTCTTAACTCTTTGTTTGATGATCCTCAGAAATTTAAACGTGTTTCCAAGGACCTTACTTCCACCAGACTCTCTACCTTACAATCCTACTTATGCAAACTCCTCAACCGTGGTGAGATCAACGTAACTGAACATGCTTTTTTGAGACCGAATCACGCACACTTCGCTAGAGCACATGGATTACCTAAAACACACAAACAATTCGACTCACTACGTAAGTTTCGACCGATTATCGACACTACGAACACGCCACATTACAACGTAGGAAAATTTATTGCCAGCCTTTTAAATCCCATTACTCTTAATCAATTTTCACTGCGAGACTCTTTCGATGCTACCGAAGCAATTAAATCTATACCAAAAGATCTAATTTCCCAAGGTTATAAATTTGTCTCCTTCGATGTCGAGTCTCTTTTTACTAACGTGCCTTTGCGTAGAACAATTAACATAATCGTAGATCGCGTCTACAAACAAAATCTAATTGATACTACACTCCGGAAGTCAACTCTCAAAAAACTTATTCTTGAATCATGCACTAAAACTATATTTTCATGCAATGGAACTCTGTATGAACAACTCGATGGCGTTTCTATGGGGTCTTCGCTAGGACCCGTTCTAGCAAACATAATTCTCACCGAATTTGAAAATGTCATTGTTTCAGATCTGATTAATTCAGGTGTCATTAAGTTTTATCGTCGTTATGTCGATGACACCTTGGTTCTCATCCGGCCTTCTGATGTTCCTCATGTTCTTTCAAAATTTAACAGTTTTGATAAAAATCTTAAATTTACGTTTGACGATTTTTCCGACTCACATGTTCACTTTCTCGATCTCAAGATTACCGATGACGGCCTTGATATTTTCCGAAAAACAACTCACACAGGCCAGTACACGCATTTTTCTAGTTTTGAACCTTTCAACCGCAAAACCACTTGGATAAACTCTCTATTCTTTCGCGCGTTTAAGATCTGCTCTAATCAAACATTATTTGATAACCAAATTCGTACGTTAAAGTCCTTTATGTCATGGAACGGTTTTCCTCTAAAAGTCCGGAACTTTTTGATTCACAAACTCAAAAACAAGGTTATATCTAACACTAATTCAATGGAACATATTGCCGACAATGATTCGCCAAAAATTTATTTCAGAATACCATATCTTGGAAAACAAGGTGAAAATTTAGTTTTCAACGTCATTCGCAAAACCCGTCGCAGTTTGAAAATTCCCATTAAACCAATCGTGATTTATCAAACCAAGAAAACGTCATTTTTCTGTCCCAAAAAGGATAAAATTCCGGAACTTTCTAAAGCTAACGTTGTTTATGAATTTAAATGTCCTGGCTGTGGCCAAACGTACATAGGCAAAACTGAACGTAACCTACAATCTCGACTAACACAGCACGCTACCAATTACAATAACTCTAGTGCCATATCTTAACATCTCCTAGACTGTCCAGACGCAAACTTCATCTCTCGCCTTTCATCATTTCCTGACATTGAATCTGAGGAGGACTTCATTGACTTACTTCGCAATCCTTGTAATCTAATTCCAACTAATACTAAAATCTTATATCGTTGTAATAATAACAATCCTAATCAACTCCTTATCCTAGAATCACTATTGATAAAACGTAATATGCCACAACTCAACAGTGGTCTTAAAGCTTGTAAAAAACTGTCATTGTTCTAGAGCCATTAAACCATCACATTGGCTTACACCATCCTGTAATTGTATACTTCCGCTGCGTCTGTAAATAGCTATACATATAGATCACCGCTTGCTTGTAGTCTCATTGATTTGACAATGTCTTTGGAATAAAGACGAAATATCACCGACTCTGTCTGTACACTCTTGTTTTTTAACTTGAATATCAAGAACACAAGATGTCTATTTTCGGAATTTGTTTTATTTTGTATTTTCTTATGTATGCGATTCATTCAGAAGAATCTTTAGGACGTGTTGCAGCATTTTATAACCAATCTTAGTTAGGGACTAAGCTCTCAAGGCATAATCGCTCACACCAAGACGAGGAATTGTGTCCAGGGATTCTATCCTTTACATGAGTTTTAACACAGAGGAACATAGCATTGTGGAGGATGTGTCTTACAGAGATCAGTATATAGAATGGCTGATGAGGCGCAGCGACTGTGAGCATCGGACTACGTAGGTCATTGGATTGGGCTCTGGATTAGATTTGGGAAAACGTCTTGTAGTTGCATGTGAAATTTCGCGACTGCTCCCGGTTCGGTCTCGACAAAATTGTAAAGAAACTGTAATTCTTATCATAAAATCGTAATTCTTTTCTAGTGAGTGTATATAGTAGTTTTTAGGCTTAAAATGATGGTAGCTAACTTAACGGAAAGTATCCATCCTGGAACATTGTATTCAAGTAAACACAAGAAAAAACACAGTATTCGTAGTAATATTTCGACTGAAATTGACGAAAAGTGTGAACATTCTTTATTAGCTTTGATGACATGATGCGATGGTTCATTTTAAGCTTGATAAGTTTTATGAGAAACGCTTGGAGTATCACAATTAATTAAGTAATTAGAATATAGTCTGTTTACAAGAGTGTAATATTTTAAAATTATTGAAGACGAAGTTCTTTGAGCTGCTTGTGATATGGGAAGAAGAGTTAAGGAGGTGCTATCATCATGGTAGCGCTAACATCTGCAATAATTGGTGATTGTGTTGGGGTCGGCTCTATTGTTGTAGTGCTTGCTGGAGGAGTCGTTGGTGGTTCTGTAGTCGTGATTTTGACTTTCGGTTTGCGGAATTTACATCTGTTCTTGTAACCTGTAAGATTGGTAAGATGTGATGAAATTCAGTTTCATTTGTTCTTCTCTCTAATTTCTGCAATATGCAATAACGACGAACTTACTAAGAATTTGTGAGGAAAATAGAAAGGAAAATCGAAACCGTGTCGCGTGTTTCTATGTGATAAAGTCACAGAAATTTTCTTGCAATTTCGTCGGCTTAGAAAAGATTTATTTTCAAAATTTCTTCACGAGTTAACATGTTAAGAGGTTCGTTTTGTAAGCTATTTAAAAAACTAGCAGTGTGTGTTTTGTGGGATTTAAGCGCTCCTGTTCGGATTTTAAATATAACATGTGTATATGTAATACACAATAATATATATATATATATATATATATATGATAAATTGGTAATACCGAAAGAACAATCCGGTTTAAATGTAGATTTTATTTTGCTACGCCTTTCACCACTTTTGAGTAGTTCTTCTGTCTATGTATATCTTTAAGCTAACGTCATTAATTACTTGGTTAATCAAATAATTCCCTCATTGTTGAGCTCATTTCCACTAATTATTGAGTTCTTTCCGCTTGATGTGATTGTGGTAGCTTGGTAATTATATTCTTAATATGTACGCTCTCAAGCTGTTCTCTCAGGAAAACTTTCTGAGTCCCCGACGGGACTCGAACCCGTAACCTTCTGATCTCCGGCGAGATGCTCTAACCATTGAGCTACAAAGACTCAGATGGTGAGCGAAGGTTAAATTCGTGTACTGGTTTAACCAAATTTAACCTTCGCTCACCATCTGAGTCTTTGTAGCTCAATGGTTAGAGCATCTCACCGACGAAGAGAAGGTACGGGTTTTATTTATTTATTTATTTATTTAAGATTATTTATGCACGGTAGCCATTCAGCACACTAAGCTATTTTTCAAAGGGCCGTGCTTTGCTCTAAGAACCTATTAATTTACAAAATATTGCGAAGCCTACATACTAATCAGCTTCACCCTATAATAACTATCTTATTTACAACCTATCAATATACTAATTACATTACAAACTACCAATTATTAATAATATATACGAACATAACTAACAATTAACATCATACAAGTGTTTAGAATCCACACAAGCCCAAATTCATGCAGGTCAAACAAGTGTCGTCCTGAAATGTCTTGAACAATCTTAAAGCCGTTATCAATTACTGTTTTCTAAATTTTGGAAATAGTGATCAATTAGATTTTTAAATCTTGTCGTAGATAGAGTTTGATACTCAGAAACTATATCGCGAGGCAATTTGTTCCATGCAGCCGCTGACCTATATGAGAAGTCCCGTCGGGCACTCAGAAAGTTTTTCTGAGAGAATAGCTTCAGAGCGTGCATATTAAGAGTCCTTTCCGCTTATTAGAATTGAAGGCCCAACCAAGAACCAGATAACGTTATGTTATTCACTGTAGCAAATTCAATACCCACCATGTCGAGGATATTTAGCCTGCTTCGAACAAAGCGACATAACGACTGGGTCACACGAAAACAATACATGTTATATAAAATATAATATATATATTATATAACATATGCATATATATATATATATATATAGATAATATATTTAGCAGTTATTCGCCTATCGTGAAGTGAATATTGTTGAATAATCGCCTGTAGATGAATATCGAGTATTGTGACGTAATTTTTGGACCAATCACATTGCGGGTTTTTCTATAGTCACCTTTGTAATCTTACTAAAAATTTATATTACGCAAATGTAAATAAATGGCATATATATGATACTTGAAGTAGAAGACGAGATTTTTTCTAAAGTTATTACATAATTACGCTGAAGATATCGTACCGTGATAAGTCCGAACAAGACAAGGACGATGAGGACGGTATGGACGATATGGGCGATATGGGCGATAACGATGGGATGGTTTATAACGACGGAACGGTTTATAAGAAGGGAATCGGCCAAAACGATGGAACGGGCGATGGTGGCTCGGTTTGTGCCCTAAAGCGAACAAAAAAGCAAATAGCATTATGATTGATTGTGGCAAGTCGAAATAAACTCATTGTGTTAATAACAGCGCGAAAATCCTTTGTATGACCCAGGCCGAGATTTACTGCGAAAAATGCTACATAGTACTTTCGGAAAGAATCAACCTTTGTGGAAACATCTATTTCATCTTTTTTCAAACGTAACCTTGCACAAAATGTTCTCATTAAAATATTAGTTTTATTTGCAAGTATTAGAAGATCACTTGATTTTGATTTGAAAGTTTGGGCATTACATCTACGGCGTTTAATGTAGACGTAAAGGTTGTTTCTAAAAAGTGGGATATATTATGAATTGTTTTCAATAAATCGAGTAATAGGGAAAGTGCTCATTTTATCGGTGTAGTGTCTGTTGTGTGAGAGAGGTGGTCTGCTACAAATTATATCGTATGAAGAAGGATAGATGTAATGACGTTGTGCAAGGGTCACGTAGATCTAACTCACATCTTGGATCAGCTTGTGCAGCTAAGTCGACGTTTTCTTGGTCATCATCTGGTTTGTCTTCACTTAGAGCTAAAAAAAATGAAGAGAAGATTTTATTTCAAGGGACAAGCTAATGTTTGTGACTTCGCAACTTGCTGCCACAAATCATGTAGTGGAAACATGCAGTGTCGATAATATGGCGTCTTGATTGATGTGATGAACTATCTGCGACAAATTAAAGACGAAAAGAGTGGATTTTTTGCACTGTACTTATTTTTATGGGAAACAAAATCATACAGGAGAAATAGTTGTCATGATGAACGTAAGATATGCATGAAACGAAACGTTGCTCACTTTCTGGATCATCTTGTTTGTTTAAGTCGACGTCGTTGTATTGGTAATCATGTGGATCAGCTTTATCTATGGCTAGAAAAATATCAGGTTTTGTATATGGGAGCGAAGTTGATGTGTTTTACGCAAGAGATTGCTGTGAGGAATCGCAAGAAAAGAAGGTTGGCTTATATCCCTGACGTAACAGATTACTGCGGGAAATCATGTGCTGGAAGCATTTGTTGTTTAGGAGCTCGTGACGCTTGTAGAAGCGACCCTGTTTTGAGTTACGATACGTGTCCGGGAAAGCCGGACCACGGCCGAATATACGTGGAGACCTCCCTTATACGAAATGGATCATGAATATTGGCTTTAAGTTCTTAAACTATCTAGGCCTCACAGTTCACACCATTAAGATATTAATATCAGTGTGATTAGAAGAGCTCTAAAGCGAGTCACTTACCAGTTTGTTCATCTGCTGTGTGACCTTTTACTGTCAATATCTGAAGAATGAGAACGATCAATAACGGTGCAAGGACTTTACGCAGATCCATGTCTTCAGTGTGAATTTCGTTTTACCTATACCTGGTCTCCTTAACTCGATCTCTTATATAGCCCTCGTAGAATAAAGAGTGTTTATCGTTCTACGTTGGTTGAATTCAAGGTATTTGCCTCTTAAGCTCAACAAGAAGTATCACTTTGTGAAAAGAAAGAGCATCCGTGTTTGTGGTTAAAAGGAGCGAACTGTCTTGCCCACGATGAATGGTTCGAATATATTTTATTTGAAATATCGGTTTGTTAGAGAAGTACACGAAAATGGGTGGTATAATTTTTGCGTATGACCAACCCGGGCTTTGAAAGCACAAGGAATTTAGAGTCGACTCGCATAGCGGTTATATAAAATATGAACTTGAACTTGAACTTTAGGGGGTCGATTTTAATGACCTGAAATTCGATTAACCCTTGAACGCCTAGTGTTCTATATATAGGACACAGCTCGTGCAAAAAAATAAAGTAACAGACAAAGCAAAAAGAAAGAGAGAAGAATCAACAAAAAAAAATATTTGGATTGAAAGAGTTAAAGTATCCATGCATGGTAAAATGTTTGGACGTAATAAGTGAAAGACTATCACATGAAAATGACCAGGATTTTGTTCATAGTCGATACGTTAAAATAGAACTCTTCGAAGAGCGTGTACTTTCTTTGATAGTTAATTTCGAAACGGAAAACGTTGATGTAAAACTTTCCTTGATAAAACACTAATTTTTAGATAAGGTTTAGAATTCGATACGTTATTCGAGATGCTTTTAAGCGCTTAAGGCATGAATTTTTTTCTTTCATTGTTTACTGTAACTTAGTTTTTGCTTTGTTCTTCCACTGGTTCTTTCACTCTTAGAGATTCGATATATCGGACACTGGGCGTTCAAGGGTTAAAGAGACGGCATTCTAGTTATGTAGGTGTGTTTTTTGGATAACTCAAAGTGGACTTTATAATCGAAATCCCAATGTAAAGAGAACAAGATGCATAGTAGGCGTTCCTTCGGGTTACCGATTAATGGAAACAGGCTACACAGGCATGGGCGTTTGTTAGGGAAATGGTAAAAATTTGAGAACCATTGTAACGTCTGTGAGTTTATTTCGAAAGTATAAGCAACTTTTTAATTATCAAATTTAAGTTAGGGGGAGTTGTGTGTTTTTATTTTCCCGTTCAAGTTGTCTCGTTTTCCATTTGCTTTCGTTGACATCCCTGCGTGACATTCAGGATGTTTCAGCTTGTTAATTATTATAAAAAAACATGCAATCGAAATTATTATGCAGAATAGCATCATCGAGCTATTATGAAGTGATCGAGAAGTTTTGTGTCAATCTTACACCTTACGTAGCCCTAGTGTGTCTATAATAGGAAAATTAGTGTGAAGTAGAACGCACCTTGTGCAGTAGTGATTGAAAGGTGTGTAGTTTTAAATTTAAGACTTTGCAGTTTTGGAATTGTACTATTGCTCAGAAATTTAGGGGACTGAAGATGTGATGATTAGTTTCGTCAGTGGACGGGGAGATGGTCGTCTCTTTGATATTTACTTATGTTCATAAGGACATTGGATAATCTTATGGCAATAATTAACTGTATAAACTTCATAGGATGTAGTGAAACAGGACAGTTTGATAAACGTTTGTATTCTAGAATTGAATGTTTTCGTTTTATAGTAGGTGCTTGAAGTCTTACCACCCTTGTAGTGATAAGGTCGGGTGAGAATGCCAATGTAGAGACGCCTGCTGACCTTGATAGTCACCCTTCGGTGTGCACTATTGAAATTTTCTTAGAACAGGCACTGTATAATACGATAAATTGTTATGTATATGACAGAACGGTGCAACGATGTTGTATTTTAGGAATATGCCTTGTGACTAAGTAGAAACCATTTTATGAAGTAGTAATAGCCGAAGGGTTGTGTACTGGCAAAAGATATATGTAAGAGAGAAAGTGACGTTTCGACCGAAGTGCCTTGGTCGAAGTGAAACGTGTTAAGGTTTTGCGACCGTCATTCGGTGATTTGCATTTACGAGATACCCCGATTCTTTCATACAACGAAGGGAATTTAATGTAATTTTCACATGTTTACTGGTTGAAAGGAAGTGCAGAATTCCAGAAGAAACGTGCCGAATTGAAAAGGTTAAGACATCGTGATAGTTATCAGTCCAGTTCTGTCCTCTTTGTTCACGTAAATATAGTCCACCATGAGTGATTTTTTTTCAACCGTTCGTTTAAGAAACATTTAGTTCACGAGACGGTAAAAGGCGCAAAATCGTTCAACAACCGGACTTAAATGGCTTTAGAAGTTTGTCAAGGCTCTACATATTAGTTTAGATTTACTTAAAGTTAGATATTGTATATAAAGAACAGGAAGTGCATAGCTAACATTGTTGACTATAACTTTGCGAGTCTCTTGAAAATGTCTCTCGAGAACTCGATCAAAACCAAATGTGCAAAGAATTGGAAAAATCGACTATGCAATATGATTCGCTGCTTGGAAAAGGCAGACGAGAAATATATCGGCAAGAAGACAATAGACGCGTTCTGTGTTGTGATTTATCGCTTTAGTTTATGAATGTAAACCGTCGAATGTTTGGGAAGATGTAAATGGTTTTGTCGGTATCGAAGCAAATGTATTGACGCTTCAATCTTGTTAAAAGAAGTGAGACAGTTTCGTTGAGATTTGATAATTGAGACACTTATAAAAATGTGGGATTTTTCCCTATCTCTAGACCCCATTGGCTACGGGAATGATTGATTTAATTCGTATTAGAGTTTTGGAAGATGCTGAGGAAGGACCGCGGGGACTAAAGTTTCGTGTATTATAACTTTGTAACCGTGAAAAAAGGCAGTTTTAGCAAGAATAGTACGGTGGTGGCATTTAAGAGAGCGTCTTACGATTTAGCGTTTTGATAGAAGGACACATTGACGTTGAAATGAATTGTGGATTTTGCTTCATCTTTTCGGAAAGCCTTGTAAGCAATTCAACAGTTTAAACAACTGAAAACGTTTGACGTTTCATATACCAAGTGAAACGGTGTATATGCTTTTTACCGTTCCATGGACACCGTTGTCGTACGACAATTAATAGCAAGAAAAGAAATCATGAAAGAACAAAGGAAGTAACAAATGAAAGAGCAAAGCAATCATTAAAAGAGGACAAAGAACGAACAGATAAATTATCATTGGATAAACGGTTAATGACTTGGTACGTTGAGTTAAGACGTCTTTCAAAGGACTACAAATTACCCATGATTTTTGTTGTGGATAAAAAATTTTGTTGCAAGTGCAGGTTTCCGAGTACGTTGCCGCAGTGTTTTTCTTAAACTCCCTAAATTCAAAGACGCGGTTGCCAATATTTCGATGGTGGCATTGTCGGAATGAGCTTTCTTTATAGATGATATATGTCATGTAAATCCGTGTAAAGCATTAATTGTACCCAGCGGTGGGTGGCGCTATTATTATTGCTGTCGTGTAATTAGCACATCTTGGTTGACTCCGACCGTCTAGGTTTGACTCTGGTTTGGAGGATGGTTTTTAATTTTACGTTTAAGTTATTTTTAACTTATGAGTCAGGATTAAGGTTAGGATTAGGATTAGGTGTAGATAATATAACAAAATCAGAAAATAGTGAGCTGTTTGTGGCCGTGGATTAGTTTGCTCAAGAAAAAGGAGTCTTCAAGAAGATTTCAGAAAAGAAAACTCACGCGTGTTTGTGGAAATATTCACAATCAACAACAAACGTGATTTTTCATGTAGATTTTCGAAATGAAATATTAGTTCGTCTTGAATTCGTGGGAATCCATTTAGTAAATTGAAACTGTAGAGCTATCCTGTAGAAAAAAGTGCTGAGTTTATTTATAAATAGCAAAATACATGCACTGTGTATTTAATAAATCGGGAGTGGTATTTTACTCCCTCGGATGGTATCCGAAGAAAAATTCAGTCGGAAAGAATCAATCGGATACGCATAGAAGTAAGCGGGATAGTTTTAAAATCTAACCCCAACGATGATGAAACGCAGAATACGACACTAGTTTCTGTAGCTTTCAATGAGAAAATTTCAACTGTAACATTTCATATGAGAAACTGATATACAACCGTCACATGTGAAATGTGAGCAAGCCAAGTTGCTAGATAAGGAATTTCCTATATGTAGAAATGACTCAAGCATAATTGAGCAATTCTCTGTTGATCATGTAAGAACTGGTTTTGAAGTAATATTTAATGGCCGACAATGAGGACTAGACCGGGTTTTCAAGTACGAATTCCGGGTGCTCGAAATGCCGTTCTCAAACTCAATAATAATTCACGAATAATCAGTAATTTAATTAATCAGTATTTAGAAATCGGAGGAATATTACAGCCGAATTTTTCCAACTTTCGGCTAGATTTTCGCCTAAAATACTGATTCGTTTGAGAAGTAATATTTCAAGTACGAGTTGGTGTTCTTCCTCCGATTTCTAGGTACCTCGAAACTCGTTAAAAAAACTCGAGCTCGCCTCGTTTTTCAACTCGTTTCTCGCTATCTAGAAATCGGAGGAAGAACACCAACTCGTACTTGAAATATTACATCTAGTCCGAACCGGAGGCCCTTGAATAACTTCTCAGAATCAATTAGTGTATTGGCACAATGAATTAGTGTATTAGTAATGAGTGTATCGATGAATAGCAGGACCGCAGTAATTGGAGAATGCTGTTGCGGCAACCCTGCCACGTTTGTTCATCTAGTCCCTCCATGGGCGACACGAAACTTGTTAACAAACATTGTGGCGATTAGTGTCGCCCTGTAGATAAACTTTTTTTAACATTTTCTTTAAAACATTATCTTGTACAACTTACTTCTTTAATCCCGTGGCAAAACGCAATAAAATGAAATGAAATGAAATGAAATGAAATAAAATAAAATGAATTAAAATAGAATAAGCTGATTGTGTGAAATTATTTTTTAAATCTGAAGACTTGAATTATTATTTCCAGTCTGAGGACTGGAGAAAACAGTTCACGTCCTCTGCCCAGTACTTCCATGGTATGTCAAGTTCGCTCACGTGGTGGCATTCCGTGCGTCTGAATGCTATACCCTAATATAAGACATACACACTAACAATTGTTCATTGTGAGGTATGCGATTCATTCAGAAGAATCGTGAGGACG
Source organism: Heliopora coerulea (assembly GCA_030142905.1). Taxonomy (NCBI): domain Eukaryota; kingdom Metazoa; phylum Cnidaria; class Anthozoa; order Scleralcyonacea; family Helioporidae; genus Heliopora; species Heliopora coerulea. Next base: position 1,344,388 of record JASJOG010000089.1, read on the forward strand.
TATTGCCACATTTGATTACGAATCTTAATAAGAGATTAAGCTCTCATAGAATAATCGCTCACACCAGGAGAAGGAATTATGTCCAGCGGTTGTATCCTTTATATGAGTTTTAACACAGAGGAACATAGCGTTGTGTAGGATGTGTCTTACAGAGATCAGTATATAGAATGGTTGATGAGGCGCAGCGACTGTGAGCATCGGACTACGTAAGTCATTGGATTGGGCTCTGGATTAGATTTGGGAAAACGTCTTGTAGTTGCATGTGAAATTTCGCGACTGCTCCCGGTTCGGTCTCGACAAAATTGTAAAGAAACTGTAATTCTTATCATAAAATCGTAATTCTTTTCTAGTGAGTGTATATAGTAGTTTTTAGGTTTAAAATGATGGTAGCTAACTTAACGGAAAGTATCCATCCTGGAACATTCTATTCGAGTAAACACAAGAAAAAACACAGTATTCGTAGTAATATTTCGACTGAAATTGACGAAAAGTGTGAACATTCTTTATTAGCTTTGATGACATGATGCGATGGTTCATTTTAAGCTTGATAAGTTTTATGAGAAACGCTTGGAGTATCACAATTAATTAAGTAATTAGAATATAGTCTGTTTACAAGAGTGTAATATTTTAAAATTATTGAAGACGAAGTTCTTTGAGCTGCTTGTGATATGGGAAGAAGAGTTAAGGAGGTGCTATCATCATGGTAGCGCTAACATCTGCAATAATTGGTGATTGTGTTGGGGTCGGCTCTATTGTTGTAGTGCTTTCTGGAGGAGTCGTTGGTGGTTCTGTAGTCGTGATTTTGACTTTCGGTTTGCGGAATTTACATCTGTTCTTGTAACCTGTAAGATTGGCAAGATGTGATGAAATTCAGTTTCATTTGTTCTTCTCTCTAATTTCTGCAATATGCAATAACGACGAACTTACTAAGAATTTGTGAGGAAAATAGAAAGGAAAATCAAAACCGTGTCGCGTGTTTCTATGTGATAAAGTCACAGAAATTTTCTTGCAATTTCGTCGGCTTAGAAAAGATTTATTTTCAAAATTTCTTCACGAGTTAACATGTTAAGAGGTTCGTTTTGTAAGCTATTTAAAAAACAAGCAGTGTATGCTTTGTGGGATTTAAGCGCTCCTGTTCGGATTTTAAATATAACATGTGTATATGTAATACACAATAATATATATATATATATATATATATATATATATATGATAAATTGGTAATACCGAAAGAACAATCCGGTTTAAATGTAGATTTTATTTTGCTACTCCTTTCACCACTTTTGAGTAGTTCTTCAGTCTATGTATATCTTTAAGCTAACGTCATTAATTATTTGGTTAATCAAATAATTCCCTCATTGTTGAAATCATTTCCACTAATTATTGAGTCCTTTCCGCTTGATGTGATTGTGGTAGCTTGGTAATTATATTCTTAATATGCACGCTCTCAAGCTGTTCTCTCAGGAAAACTTTCTGAGTCCCCGACGGGAATCGAACCCGTAACCTTCTGATCTCCGGCGAGATGCTCTAACCATTGAGCTACAAAGACTCAGATGGTGAGCGAAGGTTAAATTTGTGTACTGGTTTAACCAAATTTAACCTTTGCTCACCATCTGAGTCTTTGTAGCTCAATGGTTAGAGCATCTCACCGGCGATGAGAAGGTTACGGGTTTTATTTATTTATTTATTTAAGATTATTTATGCACGGTAGCCATTCAGCACACTAAGCTATTTTTCAAAGGGCCGTGCTTTGCTCTAAGAACCTATTAATTTACAAAATATTGCGAAGCCTACATACTAATCAGCTTCACCCTATAATGACTATCTTATTTACAACCTATCAATATACTAATTACATTACAAACTACCAATTATTAATAATATATACGAACATAACTAACAATTAACATCATACAAGTGTTTAGAATCCACACAAGCCCAAATTCATGCAGGTCAAACAAGTGTCGTCCTGAAATGTCTTAAACAATCTTAAAGCCGCTATCAATTACTGTTTTCTAAATTTTGGAAATAGTGATCAATTGGATTTTTAAATCTTGTCGTAGATAGAGTTTGATACTCAGAAACTATATCGCGAGGCAATTTGTTCCATGCAGCCGCTGACCTATATGAGAAGTCCCGTCGGGGGCTGAGAACGTTTTTCTGAGAGAATAGCTTGAGAGCGTGCATATTAAGAATCCTTTCCGCTTATTAGAATTGAAGGCCCAACCAAGAACCAGATAACGTTATGTTATTCACTGTAGCAAACTCAATACCCACCATGTCGAGGATATTTAGCCTGCTTCAAACAAAGCAACATAACGACTGGGTCACACGAAAAGAATACATGTTATATAAAATATAATATATATATTATATAACATATGCATATATATATATATATAGATAATATATTTAGCAGTTATTCGCCTATCGTGAAGTGAATATTGTTGAATAATCGCCTGTAGATGAATATCGAGTATTGTGACGTAATTTTTGGACCAATCGCATTGCGGGTTTTTCTATAGTCACCTTTGTAATCTTACTAAAAATTTATATTACGCATATGTAAATAAATGGCATATATATGATACTTGAAGTAGAAGACGAGATTTTTTCTAAAGTTATTACATAATTACGCTGAAGATATCGTACCGTGATAAGTCCGAACAAGACAAGGACGATGAGGACGGTATGGACGATATGGACGATATGGGCGATAACGATAGGATGGTTTATAACGACGGAACGGTTTATAAGAAGGGAATCGGCCATAACGATGGAACGGGCGATGGTGGTTCGGTTTGTACCCTAAAGCGAACAAAAAAGCAAATAGCATTATGATTGATTGTGGCAAGTCGAAATAAACTCATTGTGTTAATAACAGCGCGAAAATCCTTTGTATGACCCAGGCCGAGATTTACTGCGAAAAATGCTACATAGTACTTTCGGAAAGAATCAACCTTTGTGGAAACATCTATTTCATCTTTTTTCAAATGTAACCTTGCACAAAATGTTCTCATTAAAAATTAGTTTTATTTGCAAGTATTAGAAGATCACTTGATTTTGATTTGAAAGTTTGGGCATTACATCTACGGCGTTTAATGTAGACGTAAAGGTTGTTTCTAAAAAGTGGGATATATTATGAATTGTTTTCAATAAATCGAGTAATAGGGAAAGTGCTCATTTTATCGGTGTAGTGTCTGTTGTGTGAGAGAGGTGGTCTGCTACAAATTATATCGTATGAAGAAGGATAGATGTAATGACGTTGTGCAAGGGTCACGTAGATCTAACTCACATCTTGGATCAGCTTGTGCAGCTAAGTCGACGTTTTCTTGGTCATCATCTGGTTTGTCTTCACTTAGAGCTAAAAAAAATGAAGAGAAGATTTTATTTCAAGGGACAAGCTAATGTTTGTGACTTAGCAACTTGCTGCCACAAATCATGTAGTGGAAACATGCAGTGTCGATAATATGGCGTCTTGATTGATGTGATGAACTATCTGCGACAAATTAAAGACGAAAAGAGTGGATTTTTTGCACTGTACTTATTTTTATGGGAAACAAAATCATACAGGAGAAATAGTTGTCGTGATGAACGTAAGATATGCATGAAACGAAACGTTACTCACTTTCTGGATCATCTTGTTTGTTTAAGTCGACGTCGTTGTGTTGGTAATCATGTGGATCAGCTTTATCTATGGCTAGAAAAATATCAGGTTTTGTATATGGGAGCGAAATTGATGTGTTTCACGCAAGAGATTGCTGTGAGGAATCGCAAGAAAAGAAGGTTGGCTTATATCCCTGACGTAACAGATTACTGCAGCAAATCATGTGCTGGAAGCATTTGTTGTTTAGGAGCTCGTGACGCTTGTAGAAGCGACCCTGTTTTGAGTTACGATACGTGTCCGGGAAAGCCGGACCACGGCCGAATATACGTGGAGACCTCCCTTATACGAAATGGATCATGAATATTGGCTTTAAGTTCTTAAACTATCTAGGCCTCACAGTTCATACCATTAAGATATTAATATCAGTGTGATTAGAAGAGCTCTAAAGCGAGTCACTTACCAGTTTGTTCATCTGCTGTGTGACCTTTTACTGTCAATATCTGAAGAATGAGAACGATCAATAACGGTGCAAGGACTTTACGCAGATCCATGTCTTCAGTGTGAATTTCGTTTTACCTATACCTGGTCTCCTTAACTCGATCTCTTATATAGCCCTCGTAGAATAAAGAGTGTTTATTGTTGTACGTTGGTTGAATTCAAAGTATTTGCCACTTGAGTTCAACAAGAAGTATGACTTGGTGAAAAGAAAGAGCATCCGTGTTTGTGGTTAAAAGGAGCGAACTGTCTTGCCCACGATGAATGGTTCGAATATATTTTATTTAAAATATTGGTTTGTTAGAGAAGTACACGAAAATGGGAGAAATAATTTTTGCGTATGACCAACCCGGGCATTGAAAGCACAAGGATTTTGGAGTCGACTCGCATGGTGATTATATAAAATATGAACTTGAAGTTCAACTTTAGGGGATCGGTTTTAATGACCTGAAATTCGATTAACCCTTGAACGCCCAGTGTTCTATATATAGGACACAGCTCGTGCAAAAAAATAAAGTAACAGACAAAGCAAAAAGAAAGAGAGAAGAATCAACAAAAAAAAAATATTTGGATTGAAAGAGTTAAAGTATCCATGCATGGTAAAATGTTTGGACGTAATAAGTGAAAGACTATCACATGAAAATGACCAGGATTTTGTTCATAGTCGATACGTTAAAATAGAACTCTTCGAAGAGCGTGTACTTTCTTTGATAGTTAATTTCGAAACGGAAAACGTTGATGTAAAACTTTCCTTGATAAAACACTAATTTTTAGATAAGGTTTAGAATTCGATACGTTATTCGAGATGCTTTTAAGCGCTTAAGGCATGAATTTTTTTCTTTCATTGTTTACTGTAACTTAGTTTTTGCTTTGTTCTTCCACTGGTTCTTTCACTCTTAGAGATTCGATATATCGGACACTGGGCGTTCAAGGGTTAAAGAGACGGCATTCTAGTTATGTAGGTGTGTTTTTTGGATAACTCAAAGTGGACTTTATAATCGAAATCCCAATGTAAAGAGAACAAGATGCATAGTAGGCGTTCCTTCGGGTTACCGATTAATGGAAACAGGCTACACAGGCATGGGCGTTTGTTAGGGAAATGGTAAAAATTTGAGAACCATTGTAACGTCTGTGAGTTTATTTCGAAAGTATAAGCAACTTTTTAATTATCAAATTTAAGTTGAGGGGAGATGTGTGTTTTTCTTTTCGCGTTGAAGTTGTCTCGTTTTCCATTTGCTTTCGTTGACATCCCTGCGTGACATTCGGGATGTTTCCGCTTGTTAATTATTATAAAAAAACATGCAATCGAAATTATTATGCAGAATAGCATCATCGAGCTATTATGAAGTGATCGAGAAGTTTTGTGTCAATCTTACACCTTACGTAGCCCTAGTGTGTCTATAATAGGAAAATTAGTGTGAAGTAGAACGCACCTAGTGCAGTAGTGATTGAAAGGTGTGTAGTTTTAAATTTAAGACTTTGCAGTTTTGGAATTGTACTATTGCTCAGAAATTTAGGGGACTGAAGATGTGATGATTAGTTTCGTCAGTGGACGGGGAGATGGTCGTCTCTTTGATAGCTACTTATGTTCATAAGGACATTGGATAATCTTATGGCAATAATTAACTGTATAAACTTCATAGGATGTAGTGAAACAGGACAGTTTGATAAACGTTTGTATTTTAGAATTGAATGTTTTCGTTTTATAGTAGGTGCTTGAAGTCTTACCACCCTTGTAGTGATAAGGTCGGGTGAGAATGCCAATGTAGAGACGCCTGCTGACCTTGATAGTCACCCTTCGGTGTGCACTATTGAAACTTTCTTAGAACAGGCACTGTATACAGTCAACTCTCGTTATTGCGGACACCCTGGGGACTGTCATTTGGTGTCCGTAATAGCGAGAGTCCGCAATAGCGGGGTGGGAGAAAAATGACCCAAATTCAGGTTGTAAAATGTCTTTACTATGTATTACTGCTTTTTTATCTTAAAATTTCCAGTATCTTTCAATTTCTAGTTAACATTTAATGTGATACATAAATACACAATAGAAATTAAAATACAAATCAAAAATTTATATTGAGAAAAAGTATTATATACCCGAGTTGTGGGGCATATTCTTTTAGGACTGTCCAAAATTGTTTCTTCATTTTTGAAAAGAGTACATC
>JASJOG010000009.1:1260000-1345000 GCA_030142905.1 Heliopora coerulea
CTTGTAGACAAACACTTGCCAAAAGGACACAAACTTAATAAAATCTTCAATAGAAGCTCCGTGAAGGTAAGCTACGGTTGTATGCCCAACATGTCAACCATTGTCAAGTCCCATAACCGCAAGGTCCTCCACCCCGAACTAGGAAACAACGCACCAAATTGCAACTGTAGGGAGAAAGAATTGTGCCCGCTCCAAGGAAAGTGCCTGAGTGAAAGTATCATTTACAGAGCCAAAATCACCAACGACAAGACCAGTGAACCCGTAAACTACATAGGACTGACCGAACTTACTTTTAAAGATAGGCTGTACAAACACCGAAACTCCCTGAAACACCGCAGCAAGGCAAACTCCACAGAACTCTCGAAATACGTTTGGAATCTACGCGACAGTAATCTTCACAACACCAACATCCGATGGTCCATCCTCGACAAAGCTCCTGCCTTCAGAAATGGGACCCAGCGATGCAATCTTTGCCTTACCGAGAAGTACCACATAATTTTTCAAAACATCCCACTCCTAAACAAAAGAAACGAACTGCTGTCCAATTGCCGTCACATAAACAAATTCCTCCTCCGCAACTATAAAGACACGCCGCCGGACAATTAGCAAATTCCTCAAATTCCTGAAGGATGACACCATCGCGCGCAGAAGAGCATAAAAAGGGACAACGTAGTTAAATGTAATTAGTCGTCTGATGATCGCGTAAGCGTGAAACACCGTGTAACGGCAGTTGCTCAAAGCTTAGACATTAACCAAATAGACAATTATAGCTCTACACCTTTGTATTGAGCACTCTTCTTTACAGAGATCCAACAGCTACACTTATATATATATATATATATATATATACAATACAGCAAGACAGTTTCTATATTGACTTTATGTAGAGTGCTCAATATCTTATAAGATAGAGCAGATAAATAAATAAATAAGCTTAAAACTCTGAGTAACGACTAGAAGTATATATATATATATATATAAGTGTGCTGAGGTATATTTATATTGGGAAGCTCAAAAATTGAGCTAGTAACAAACACGAGAACTTAACTTACTTGTTACTGTGATCTGGAAAAATCCAAGGACTTATGCAGGTCGACACAATTAGGAATACATATCCAAAAACTAAAGTTCTTACTAATGAGACTGTCCAAGATACGCTCTAAATATCAAAAAATAAGACCATGCTTTCATTAAACCATTTCATAAAGATGTTCAACTGTCTTTTTATCGAGAAACTACAATTGGAAATAGTTTCAAAACTCATTAATAATTCATAAGGATAGTACAAAGGATAATCATAACCATTTGGTGTGTTTATATGTGATAAACACACGCTTAGTTTTCTCTTCAAATTTTTGCGGTTCAAAAAATATTAATTGTCAAACTTTCTTCGTTAATTAGCGTTTAAGGGGATCATTTTTGAGGTCATTTAAGGAACTCGAAGTACGTGCTTAATCGTATCTAAGACACTTGGCAGTCGCTTCGTGTTTCACATCCAATAAAGCATAAAACATGCTATTATGGTCTTTCTCCCTTTTTTTCAATCTCTCTTCTTTTGTTTCTCCCTCTTTTTTTTCTGTCCCTTCTTTTCTCTTCCCCTACTCTCACCCTTCTCTGTATTCCTTACTAAGTATTCCTTACTCTTTCATTCTCTCATTCTCAAAAATCAACTAACCAATCAAAGAATTAACCAGTCTCCTAGTCAACCAGTTGGTCAGTTAATCAATCAGTCAATCAATCCATCAGACAGTCAATGACTGAATAAATGAACAGATGAGCAAATCCATCTATCCATCCATCTATCAATCAGTCAATACATCAATGATTGAATAACTATTCAATAAACCAATCAATGAATCGATCAATTAACCAATCACTTAATCAATCAATCCATTAGTTAGTATATGTTTTCTTTCTCTTCTCTCTATCTTTTCTATCATTTCCCTTCTTACCCTCAGCCCTCTCTCCTTGTTAGCATGTCAGTCTGTCTCTATGTTGGCCTGTTTCTTCGTCTATCATTCTATCTGCCTGTCTCTGCCTGTATTCATTTTTGTTCATTTTCTTCCTTTCTTTCTTTTCTTCTTTCTTCCTTGCTTTCCTTTTCTTTCTTTCTTTCCTTCCTTCTTTCCTCCTTCCCTCCCCCCTTCCTTCCTTCCTCCCTCCTTCCCTCTCTTTCTTTCCTTCTTTCTTTCTTTCTTTCTTTCTTCTTTCTTTCCTTCCTTCCTTCCTCCCTTTTTTCCTCTATCAGTCTGTTGCTTTGCCTACCAATGAGTTTTTTTTTCTCTATCAGTCTGTTGCTTTGCCTACCAATGGGTTTTCTGTTGGTCTGTGTACATTATGTTCCAGCTGTTGGTCTGTTTCATTCCTTTACCTCATTTCTAAAAATTATCTTACTTCCTTTTGCATATCTATTGATCTATTTGAGTATACAAATATAGAATTTCATACTTGAGTTCTATCGCTTTATCTTTATCTCCATCTCTGTCCTTATGTGTATACATATATGTTTGCATTCTATATCAGGGACAGCGGAGTAAAATTTTGAGTGGGAGGGCAACTGATACAAATAGCGGCTTCTGCATGTTTTCCTAGAAAATTTCACGACAAATGTTTGGAAAAGTAGTTGTTTCAATGATATTTTGGGAAAAGTGGGGGGCTACAGTCCCCCCAGCCCCTCTGTCTCTGCCATCCTTGTATATACTGTACTTATCAACAACTTGTTTAACTTACAAGTGTTTTTGGGGTTTTTTGGTATTTACCTCATTTCTAGGATATATAGTTTGATAGGAATTTAAATTACACCTACAAGACATAATAATAAAAAGACGAAAACTAGAAACACGCACCAGTGCATAGGCTTTTAGGATTTGGCAATAATCTTTATACATCATAAAAGGTCCAAATATTATGGATGAAGGACACAGTACATATCCACAATATTCCACAATGTCAGGAATTTGTTTAATTGTTCCTTGTTCAATATCAAAAGCAATAGATATAATTTTCATAGACAGGATCATAAATGAACCTTAAAAACAGACAGAACTCAAAATCAATTTTCTAAGAAAAATAGCTGTTATTTAAAATTGAGTAAATGATGGTGTGTCTGTTTTACTTATTTATGTTCCCTGTCTAATGCAAATGTTGTCATCTGATTGGTGACTGACTACCTAATATCTAATTAACAATCAAATTATTCTATGCATATGCCTAGTTTTTCACAATATCTGTAAATCTCAAGCGCTAATGAACTTATGTTAGTTATTTTTTACATAGATCACAAGGGTGGATCCAGCATTTCTTATGAGTGGTTCATTAGTCAGTGAATTTCTGGGGGGCATCCAGAGGTACGCTCTCGGGAAAACTTTGAACTTTCAGCATTTGCTGCATTTAGCGGACATACTTTGTGGGTCTCACACTTTCCACTCGAGTGCCGCTGAAATCTCATGCAAGCCTAGGTCCAAAACTGAATGGTTTGCGGAATAACCTATTGAGTGCCGCAGCGTTCGTGCCATATTTTACTTCGAAAGAAAGACATGGTAAGCAGAAACTGCAATCAAGATATGTGGAGTACATGAGCCACAATAATCGAATTAGCCAATCTTGTCCGAATTTTCGGAGTTTACCGAATTCTCGACGATCATATTGCGGAAAATTAAACTGTACATCTGGCTTCCAGACTTTGTGGATAAATTCAAACTTCTCTGCGTCGGAAAATCTCGCAATAGTTCCATAAATTAGTCCAACATCAAATCGCGAAAAGTCTTCTTTGCGGCAAGTTGGATCTCCCCTAGCCGATACCTACGCGATATTTGAGTAAAGTGTGAGTGGTTTATGAGCGGTTCACTCACAATGGCTAAGCCAATGAAGATGAGTTTTGATGGGTTCACAAATACGATAGCCAATTAAAACCAGTGAACTCAATTTTCCGATTAAAACTGATAGCTGAGTGGTTCACGAGTTTCCCCCGGGGTTGGCCTAGGTTTTGGGAGCTTTTGCTTAGAGTAAATGTAAAAAATATGACCAAGGAAAATTTTCCGGGGGGGTATGTTAAGGTGAGCATAGTTGGTTAACTGAGAGAATAAGATTAGAATATGGAAGGTCTGAGTATTTTCAGGCAGGTTCTCAAGAATAGCTTGTCGCTTTCCAATGTTTGGTCCATTGTTTGAGTAATTTCTAGAAATCCAGTGAACCATTCTAAGTCCACCCCTGGATCAGTTACCAAGTTTAGTTATTGCACTGGTTAGTTACATGGACAATTAGGTTATTCATTCTCCATTTCCATATGATCTGCTATTCCCTCATAAATTTCTCCTTCTAAGAGTCTAATTGTTAATTACAGTTTTGAAGATTTGGCTGGTGGTGAAAATAAAGCCAGCTGGCAGATTCTTCCACCAAAATTTTTTCTGGTGCTGAGCTTTCTTCACTTGCTCATAAAAAAATGCAAACATAAATATAAACATGAAGATACCTGTAGAGATTCAGATTGAAGTAGAAATGGAGATTGTAATGAAGATGGGAGTGGAGATAAGGAATGGGAAAAGGATAGAACAAGGACATCAACAATGGAAACACAGATATAACAATGATATAATATAATAAAAAATTAATGCTGCATGGATCAAAAATAAAATACACCTTTTGCTGTTCATTACCAGAAAATATACTACAATTAACTTCAACCTTGAACTCATTAACAAAAAAACACATTCATTTTATTCAATTAGCATTAATCTATGCTTTTGTCATGTTCATTTAAAATTTTCACATAGAGAGTAACATTCATTAGCATTGATACAGTATACAACCATTTGCATTAAAGAGGATTCAATACTACCAACATAACACCATTGATTAACACCACTTCAAATTATGGTCAAGAATATTTTGATCATGCAAGACATTTGTCCAATCTGCTGCAGAGTTGATATAAAGGTTGTATGGAATCCTCCTAACATATATTTTTCAAACTTTACTTCACGGTACCTGGCTAACACACATCAACTTTCACATCTTTAAAAGAAGAATGTTTTGTGATCAAAAGTTTAGTTTGTGATCTAAGCTTAATTTAAGTATTGTAAGCTTTGACTGCAAAATAGTTTTTAAAAACAAGTGAAAGTTGATATGTGTGAGCAAAGTGCTGTCAACTAAAGTTTGTTAACAATTTGAAATATACATGTTAAGCTTCAATCTGTGCAATCTTAAATCAACTCTGTAACAGACTGGATAAATATGTTCCATAAATGAAATTTTATTGTCTGCAATATATAGGACAATTGTGCACAGCTATACTAGTGAATGTTACTTTACAAGGAAAAAAACATATGGGACAAAAGCATACTGTAATATTGTGTGGAATCAATAATATGAATGTACAGTATTTTTATGTTAATGAATTGGAGGTTGGCATTATATACACTATCATACTTCTGGCAATGAACAGCAAAAGATGCAATAAGGATAATGAAAGAACAAGGAAAGAATGAGGATAAAGATTAGGATAACAATGATGGTGAGGATAAAGACAACAATGAGGATAAGGATTTGGAGAAAAGGAAAGAGAAAGAGGAGAACAATGAGAAAGAGAATGAGAAAGATAAAAGAAAGAGAAAAAAAAAGACAAAGAGAGAAAGGAAAGGGGAAAGAGAAATGGAATGACAAAGAGAAAGAGAAGAAAAGTTAGATATAGACAGAAAATGAAAAAAGAAAGAGAGAAAAAGAAAGAAAAGAGAAAGAGATAGAAAAGGATAAAAAATAAAGAGGTATTTACATAGAGGTAATTAAAAGATAAATATTAAGATAAAAATGAAGGACAATACTGTAATGAAGATGAAGACATTGATAAGGATAAAAATAATGATAATGATTAAGGTAAAGATAAACATGAAGACAAAGATAAAGCTAGGTAAAGGTAAAGGACAGGTAAAGATAATGATGAAGATAAAGATGAAGATGTAGATGAAGATAAAGGTAAAAATTACAATAAACAAACATAAAGACATTAACAAGAATAAAGATAAAAATAAGGATAAACATAAAGACAACAATCTGATAGGAACACAGTAAAAGATAAAGAAAATGACATATGATAGAGATAAAGAGAAAGTGAATTAAGATAAGGATAAGGGAAACAATGAAGACGAGATGATAACACAAGTGATGACAACACATACTTAGGATAATGATATACAGTACTGCTCAGAAATAACCTAACAATAACCGCGTGCAAGACGCGGTCATTTTGCGGCTCGGCTGCGGTCACCTTGCGGTTCACCTGCGGTCACTTTGCGGCTCGGCTGCGGTCATCTTGCAGCTCTGCTGCGGTTGCCTTTGCAGTCAATCAAAAGTGCGTCTCACGAAACGCAGAAGTCGGGACTCGGTCGGTAACATACGCTATTTTCCGAAGTCATGAGTCATCTGCGGTAACTTTAAACGTGGTGACTACGGTAACTGTGTTCTGTGTTGCAAATGGGAAAACTTTCGGAATTTGCTAGGAATCGAATTGTTTCTCTGAAGTCTTCTGGTACATCGATCACTAAGATTAAGAATATCCTCGAAGAAGAAGGAATAAAAACATCACGACAAGCTATAAGCCTGTTCCTTTCACGGTATGAACGAAGTGACAGTTTAGCTGATGCCAAACGTAGCGGAAGAAAGCCGATCTTAAGTGGCCGTGAAAGAGATTTTATCGATGATAAATGGTTGACCATCCATGCGGTATAGAACAAAGACTGATTTATCGCTTGCTTGGCTAACAAACGAATGAGTCATGTCATATCGACTATTTTGAAATCCCACTGGGGTTAATTAACATACATGCAAATGTTGCTCGCTGAGAAGCGGTTGCGGTCCAAAAGCTCACTTCTGGTTATTTTTTAATCTTTTTCTTATTTACACGTCGAAAGATATAGCTGATTTTGTCTTTAAGCGTACTTTGAAGTAGTTTGCTACGTGTTGTTGATGATGGTTTGGAATCTCGTCTTGGTAATACGTATGACGAATTGAGTTTCACCGTCAATACCTGACTACACTGAGATTTTCCACCTGGTTAACGTCGTTAAAATGTTAACTGGTTCCCGAAAACTTCATCAAATAATTATTTCAATCCGTGGGACCCCATGGAATCACGTGAAAAGAATTTCAAAGCTGGCTGAAAAGTTGACATACTAGAGTATCCGAAACATTAAAATGCTAAATGATACCACAAAATGAAATATCTTTGTAGGTTCACTACCAGTACCAGCTTAAGTCCGGTTGAAATTTCTCTTATGTAATCGGAAGTGTTTCTGTCCGGTTATCTGCACTAAAATTCTTTCTTTTAAACGTTACTTAGAGTGTTTCTGCACTGCAGACGAGTCAGTCATACCTTTAAAACTACTTTGAGATTCCGCCAAGGGAATCATTGTCAAGCTGCAGAATGGTTTATGAATCGCTAAACGTCGTATAGCGCGACTCATTACGAGATTCAGCGTTGGCTGTGCGTTCCACCCGCCCGCAGACGCAGGAGAGATGCATATTGGACGCAGTATGGACGCAAACCGCACGCAGGACGGACGCAAAATGGACGCAAAATGGACGCAAAATGGACGCAAAATGGACGCAAAATGGACGCAAAATGGACGCAAAATGGACGCAAAATGGACGCAAAATGGACGCAAAATGGACGCAAAATGGATGCAAAATGGACGCAACCGAGACGCAAACCGCACGCAGGACGGACGCAGACGCACTGTTAGGTTATTTCTGAGCAATACTGTAGGTATTAAAGAGAAAAATATAATATGGTAAAGAAGATGAAGATTAATAAGAGGATGAGCATGAAGGTGAAGATTAAAATAAATACAAAGATAAACACAAACGTATTTGAACATAAGGATAAAGATTAAGATAAAGACAGTGTAATAAGGATAAGAATAAAGATAAGACATTAATCCACTAAGGGGCAAGGGAACAGAATTAGCATTTTAGTCTCGCTAATGCCAGGCAATTTTACTCACCACAGGGAAATATGAGACTAGAGTGTTAAACAGTAAATATAAGAATACAAATAAAAATGTAAATATGATAATAACAAAGGTAATGATAAATCAGTAAATTATAATGTTGTACCTTTTGTGCTGAGCCATGCTTCACCAGCAACAATAAACAGTTCACTTGAAAATAACAGAAACAGTCTTAATGACAAACACATCTATCAAAGGAAATTTACCATGCCATGAAACTTTTTAACATTAACAACTGGAAAAAAAGAACAGTTTGCAAACTTACAATTATCTAAGATAGGTGACCTAGATTATTTTTACAATCTTCTATTGTTGTCAAGCTTTTCTTGAGGTACTAGAGTTTTATTTCTCCATAGGAATTTTCAACACTGATTTTAATAATTGCATAATGTAATCTATCATACTTAATAAACTAGCAATTGGAGTCAAGCTTAAGAAGATCGAACTCTGGTCAACAAAGAGAAACCACTTCAACGCAGTGACAAAGAGGGGAAAAAATTGTGTTTTTTCAAGCAATTTGAAAGTCCAGCAACATACACTTTGAATGACAGTATTCAAATACAATACAAAGCCTTTATATGTTTCTTTCATAAAATGATAAGACTGAATGTGCAAAACAAACTTCAGTACACTTTTGGCAGGAAATTTTCCATGTTTGGATACTCTTATTCAAAACATGGGTATTAACCAATCAGAGTTCATGAACAAGTCAAGTTATTTTAGAAATACAGGTTGATGAAAATCTACCTGAATATAATAAATATAGTCAGGAAAAAAACAGCATAGTACCTTGTTTGGGGGAGGAAGAAAAGAATAATTCTATTTCATGGAGAATGGGATTTGATAGCTACCATCATACCATATGGGAACTGTATATTTATGCATTCTGAAGTTTGCTTTTATAAGATGTATTTACATTCAAACATTCAAATGATTTTGTGAAATAATTTTAAATTTGTATGGTTAATAACTATATCAGAATGCTGAGTTGACATTATGACCACATAATAATGTATTTCCATGTATATAATAATTCTAAAGAATTCCATAGGCAGCAGCTAAGCCCTATAGCAGGAGCTAAGCTCCCTAATATTTTCAGGCCTATACTAAAAAATTAATGTGCTTTTTTACCTTGCTTAACTAAGTGTGTAAGAATGTTTTGCCTCAACTAATAACTTTATTCAGTAAACCAAAGTACAAAAATTTTACTTCAAATGTTCCTTTATTTAAACTTACTGAAATTTTCAAGGGAGGTCAGCAGTATGTGCCACCCTTGTTTTACTTTTTGCAACAATTGTCCCCCCAAAATCAGACATGTTCTGCTGCCAATGAATGATACTAAATTTAATAAAGTGGCATACTGAAGACCTTCAAATGCTATTCTCATTCATTTTAATAGTTTACTCCAGAAGATGAACTTTACTTTCATTTCACTGGCACTTTGACATCATATATCATATAACAAACATCTGATTCAATAGTCACCTGTCTTATCTCATAGATTTAATTCTCACATTCATGGCTTGTTTGCATGTCAAGGAAACAAAATTTGACCAGCCTACTTATCTTAGGATAAAAATTAATTTCAAGAAAAATGTTTTGCTCTTATGAGGGCCCTTAAAGAGTCAATTGAAACCATTTTGACACCAGTACAGTATTCATTGACAAAGGAGCTTGAGTGTGGCATCATCCAAAGTATTAGTTACTTTTCTGATGTTCCCACCCTTGATTTACATTGAAAATCTCACTTTCATCAAACATCACAACTATGAGATGAAGGTAGTTGTTTGAGTAACCTGTTCTCTCCATACCAGATTTTGAAAACATCAGGTATGATTTCAAATTCTTTTTCTTTTAATTCATTTATTTAGTCCATCACTATTCAAAATCTCTATTATGACTTGACAAGGTAACATACTCAAGAGTTTCATATTGTGATCAGCATATATGCAACTCTACATACATCTTACCAAAGAATATTAATCATACTTACCAAGTCAACAAATATACTACACAGAATAAACAAATAATTGCTCCTTTGTATCTTATGGGTGCAAACAATAGACCATATCCTAACCCGAGTAAGGCGAAAAAATGATATAAAACTGAATGCTCTCCATAGAAGATCTCAAATGCTGCAACACCACAAAGGGACGATGCCAGATGCTTAGCCTTCGTAGGAATTCTCAAAAGGGTCACCACCCGAAGAATTAAACATATAGAAAACAACTTTCCCGCCATTTCCATCGTCTGCCATGTTGTAGGTTCAAGACAAGAATGTAGAGTTGTGAGGAACCCTCCACCAACAAGAGTTCCGGGGTTGTCGCTTATCAAGCCAGTTTCATAGTTGTGGTACAGTTCGAGAAGTTCGTCCTCAGTTAGGTCGCCTAAATTCAACTCCGATCCGTCAGGAAGCATAACAGTAGAGTCTTTGATACTTAGATCGTCTCCCATGGCTTGTCTTTCTATAAATTTCCCACCTTGAACCAGGTCTAAAGATCAATCAGAAAATTATCAATCAAGACTTCGTTCGGTGAAGGGCCTAACGTTCGTTGTCATCGACAACATTCCCAACTTCCGGTACATGAACTTTGTGTCAACCATTGGCACACTTAGAACATTGGCACACACATTTGGAACCTCTTCTCCAAACTTCGGTTTTGGAGTAGAAACTTCCTGCATCAATTTGACGTTCACTACAGATGCGGCCAAATGCCACACTTCAAGTGTATCATATAGTTACTACATAATTGAACAAACTGAGCAATTACTTCGTTGATGCGAGTTATCAGGAAGGGGTGAGGTTATTTCGCTGGCTTTAATATGTAACGGAATTGATCTTACAATTTTGTCGATACTAATCTCTGCCCAAATCCTGTTAGCCTTAATCTTTACTTAAACTCTAAACTCAATTGTAACCCTAAACACTAACCCAAACATAAACACAAATTCCCTGATCCAAACACTTCTCTAAGCCTTAACCCATAAACAATATCGTTGACCCTAATCAAAATAACAAATTAACAATTCTAATAGTAATATGACAAAAGGGTTCTCTCATTTTCTCTGTCCTGTCACTTGAAGATTTAGTTCGTTCAAGACTTATCCGGTATTTGATTTATGAATTGACTTGATCCTGACCTCTTTCACTTTTCGTTAGCCCTACGAAACACGAACAAGTGAAAAAAAGTTTAGAGGCTTCCGAGCATTTAATATCGTGGCTGTAGACTTTCCGGGCGGAAAACGTAGTGATATTTCGTCTTTATTTCAAAGACATTGTCAGACAGACTGATACATGAACATTGCCTAGGTCTATTTACACAGGTGTGGGTACTGTTTACGTCATCGTTAAGAAGAGCTAGATCTATTTACAGCAAAAT
The DNA here is from genome assembly GCA_030142905.1 of Heliopora coerulea. Taxonomy (NCBI): domain Eukaryota; kingdom Metazoa; phylum Cnidaria; class Anthozoa; order Scleralcyonacea; family Helioporidae; genus Heliopora; species Heliopora coerulea. The sequence goes on from JASJOG010000009.1 coordinate 1,271,384, forward strand.
GATGCAAATTAATTATTTATTTGACAGAGTGAGAAAGTTATCAGTGTGTGTGCACAGAATAAGAAGCTGACCACAAGTCTCACTCGGGGGTGCAATGTGTGCTCGTTTTCCAGTGCGCATGTCCGGGATCCGCCATGTTGGCAGCCAGATAACTCCACCAAGGGGAACAAGGAACATAATGGCGAAAAACCAGCTTGGATCACTAAAACGGCTTTATCTGGAAAAGTATATGGACGATTTCCGTTTTACTTTGATATGTCCCAGAGGAAAGGTAAGAGATCAATTTTATCATAATTAAAAGGCGTATAAATAAATTTTCCGTGACATATTCATTTAGTTAGGAGTGGTCATTTGTTCGCTTACTTGTTTACTCGTATTTCACACTCGAAATCGGCTTGCAGCATACTCGTGCCCTAATTAATTTCAGTTTTTACGTGTTCATTTTAGCTATATTTTCGTGCTGATACCAAATCTAGCTTGCTGATTGCGTGTCACCTTGGTTTTAGTTTTTAAATAATTTCAAAATCAAAGAAAGATATGCTTTGAGCCTTCGTACATATACGATTTTGTATTTCTTGCCTAAAGACAAAAATGTGCCTCAAAATGTTTACCGCTCCGCATACTTCAATGCCCATTTAAACTTCACAATTGATTTGTGGAAGGAGTAATTTTTAGATTGAACTTTAAATGTGAAAGCGACTAATTGAGATAGCATTTTACATGTAATACCTTGGCTCATCCTTGTCTTAAACCAATTTGAACGTCAAACTGGTACTCATGTCTGTCTTCACTTCAACCGAGGATTATAAATAGAATTATTCAGAAAAAACGTATGGCATTGATTTGTTGTTATTGTAATTTTTAGTTGATAACTCTGGTCTGGTGTTTTGAACCTCTCCATGAGGAGGCTGCTTGAAAGAAGCAAGGTTTATGCACTGAAGAAAGGGATGAGAATACAAATTACATATTGCAATATTTAATTTAAAAAGTCGTCACAGTTCTTTAAACATGAAATTCAATGATTGTGTAAGTCCATATTGATTTTCAGTAGATTGTAACAAACTTGAACATGCATTATTAAAGGCATCTGTAGTGATCTACTGCATGCTTCCCAATGTGATTCCAATAATTCTTAAAAATATCTAGTGTATGCCTTCCTATAGCATGGCAGGGGCTTGAATGATTTCAATGGTGTGTGGAAATTGTGAACTTAGATAGGTATCCACTTCTCTGTCATTGCTGTGCATGCAAAACATGTTATATGCAGGATCTGAATCAGTATAAGAAAAATTAATTTGAAAGTGGCCTATCAGCTTTTCATGTGAAGCTATCCTGTGGGTTTGTTTTCACATCTTTTTGTGATTATGCCTTCAAGTAGATTTATATGTAAAATTCTACAAAAATAAATCTAGATAGTAAAAATGAATGAAGAATTGGGCTGGTCATTAGAATAATGAAAAAATGACCCACTGTACTGTAGCTACAACCCCTGGATGTACAGTATTTTTGCTGCAGTATCTGCACAGAAATAACTGCTCACTTTACTAAAGATTGACACTTTCTTCTTCATAAGAAAGGACAGGCACAAGAACTCAGGCAGGACATCATTGGTAACAAGTGCTACATGTAATCAGCATAATGGAGGGAAAATTTACATATTAAAAGAAAAGTAAAAAGGAAGAGATTCAGGTTAATTCACTGTAGCCACAGTATATTGTTTTTTAAATCAGCTTTTTTGTTTAACGAAATATATAACAATAACTAAACTTTGCAGATGGAAAAAAACCTTCTGCCCCAATTTGGAAACAGACATTCCTACTTGGCAACGATTTTTTTCTAATGTCAAATCCCTCTTATCAAACCTAGTGATAAAAGAGAAAAATGTCAAATAATAAAACAGCGATTTTGTCGTGGTAACAAATTTAAACACAGTTTTTAAATACGTAGATACCATGGTGAATGGTAATTTAAGATAAAGTAGGAGAAGATGAAGAGTAATATACGCTTAAAGAGGTATACACAGTTACCAAAGACTGTTAGATAGTTTAGTTCTTAACAGAACTGTTTGAAACTTAAAGAGGTAATATTCTACGTAAAGAATACGCCTAAAGAATCAGAAAAAAGCACGATGCATTTCGGCAGACCACTTGTCAAGCGCTATACGTCTGCTAACTAAAGAGAAAGAAAGAAACATATCACCTGCTTATATAGTCTAAAGAAAACTCGTGACATCAACCCAACGGAATGTGGGAGGGTCAAAATAGCGATAGTTTGAAAACAAATTCCTTTTGCCGGCACAGGCCTTTTCACGGGCCTGTACACAAGATTTGATTCCTTTAGTGCCAGAAAGCAGAAACTCTCCTTGATTAAATGTTTAATTGACCGTACTCATAAGATTGCATCTAAGAAATTTCTTCAAAGTGATCTTGACAAATTGAAATCTATATTTTTATCTAATGGCTACCCTGAAAGTATACTTAATAAGGCTTTCAATCAAAGTGAAACAGACAAACCAATTGGACCCGCTAAATGTCCAGTCTATATAAAACTTCCATGGATAGGACAAATTTCCGAAACTTTTGGTCAATCGATCAAGCTAATTACTGAGCAAACATTTTTTGTTGCTAGATTCGTTGGCATCTTTTCGACGAAAACCATCCTTCCACCCACTCACAAAGAGTCTCTACCTGCTTCTTCATCTAGCTGTGTTATTTACGAATTTAAATGCGAATGTGGATTTCGCTATGTGGGTAGAACTAATCAGAGACTGGGTGATAGGATCAAACAACATGTTCCTAGCATGATTAGAAATGGAACTCAGCCATCACGTCAACAACCAGGACGACTATGCCGCTCCGGTCAATTGATCAGTTGCGACTCAGCTGTTGGCAAACATCTTTTGTCCAACAAATCTTGCGCCGAAAACTACTCAGATGATAATTTTAGAATTCTTTACAAATGCCGTTCCGCCTTTCAATTGAAGGTGATGGAAGCCATTTACATAAAACTTAATGATCCTGATCTGTGCCGACAAAAGGAATTTGTTTTCAAACTATCGCTATTTTGACCCTCCCACATTCCGTTGGGTTGATGTCACGAGTTTTCTTTAGACTATATAAGCAGGTGATATGTTTCTTTCTTTCTCTTTAGTTAGCAGACGTATAGCACTTGATAAGTGGTCTGCCGAAATGCATCGTGCTTTTTTCTGATTCTTTAGGCGTATTCTTTACGTAGAATATTACCTCTTTAAGTTTCAAACAGTTCTGTTAAGAACTAAACTATCTAACAGTCTTTGGTAACTGTGCATACCTCTTTAAGCGTATATTACTCTTCATCTTCTCCTACTTTATCTTAAATTACCATTCACCATGCTATCTACGTATTTAGAAAAATGTCAGCACAAAAATGAGCAACATTGAATAATATTTCAGTTGCAGTTGCACTACTTGCAAAGTATTCCAGCCCTGGTGTTAACCAATACATAGATTACGGACATAAATGTAAGTTTATGTGCATAGGATATAAGGTACAATTTCTTCAGGGCATAAATTAAGACAAGCAATTTGGAAGCATGTTCAGAAAACCCTTCGTGGTTGCACCATTGCTCGACAGACAATCGTGAGAACATTTTAAATAAAACTGAGAATTATTTTTGTTTATTATGAAAAAGCTGCTTGGAAATTTAGGAATACAAAATACATAAACCTTTGCACTGAATCAAAACAGTGGAGTTATTCGAAACATATTCAATACAGATGAGTGTTGACAGAGGCCAAGTGTTGAAGCAAGTTGGAATTCTAATTTAAGGAATTAAAGCAGTCTTATTATGATTAAGGAAAAGAGTTTACCCCATCACAGTTGTTATAAATGTGAAGTCTGCTTTCGACATTTCATCCTTAACGGCGAGAATACTCAAGCAAACGTCGCTCGTCCGACGACTATCATGCAAGTGGCTGACGCGGTGATCCGTGAAAGATAATGAAGAATTATCCGTTTTCTATTTAGTGAATTACCTTAAAAGTACAATGATATTGCTAACATACCTTTCTTCTAGACGTACCAGCCGTAAAGCAAAAATCGGCCGCAAAACGTTTGAGATACAGCAGTTCAAATGATCAGAACCCGCTTTTCGCCGTTATTTTTGTTGTTGACCTGTCCGGAGTTATCTGGCTGCCAACATGGCGGCCAAGATGCGCGGCACGACATTCGCGAGGACAAAAACTTCAAAGGTTCCGACCCGAGTCAGACTTCTGGTCAGGTGTGTGTGTGCTGAAAGATCTAAGTAAAAAGAGAGAGTTCTTTGGAAGCCTTGAGTCCAGAATTTAATTCTGGTTTATTGAATTTGATGCAGAGTGCTTCGATTAGGAGAAGTTTGTTTGTAGTTGTTGAGTTGCTGGAAAAGAGGATTTTGTAGTTGTTAAAAATTAGGTTTCTCAGAGAAGAGGATAAGCTTTGTGAGAGGGGAACGTTGTTAAGTCGGTCATATTGTGTGTATAAGTCGGCAAGAAATTGTGCGGGTTCGCAGTTGAGAAAGTGTTGTGCAATAGCGCTGTTGTTATGTTGTGTCGCGTGCTCGGAAAGTCGCGTTTGAAGACAGCGATTGGTTTTTCCGATGTAAGATTTATTGCAGCCGGGGCATGTAACTTGATAAACGACTTTGTTGCGGGATAGTTCTGGAATTTTGTCTTTGGTTGACGTGAAATACGAGAGCTTTTTAGTGTTGTAAATGATAATAAATTTCACGGAATGCCTAAGTTGTCGGCGAATTTTCGAAACACAAGACCTAATTAGATTTTCACCTTGTTTACCAAGATAAGGTATTCGAATCCAAACTTTAAGAAGATTATCATCAGTAGATGATGTTTGAGAGGAAGGAGAAGCAGCAGAGTTACATTTGCGTTTAAGCTTATTGATGAGTAAGTTTCTTACTTGTTTCGGATAGTCATTCCATGACATAAAGGATTTAAGTTGGTTAATTTGTTTGTTTAGAAGTTTCTTGGAGCTGCAGATTTTAACTGCGCGATGGAAAAGTGATTTTATCCAAGCAGTTTTTCGAGAAAAAGGTTCGAAACTAGAAAAATGTGTATACTGTCCGGTGTGGGTATTTTTAAGATAAACATCCGTACCTGCAGGAGAAATTTTTATGTCTAAGAAATGTATCAATCCGTCAGGAAACGTATCTACTGTGAACTTTAAATTCTTGTCAAATTGGTTAAATTTATTCAAAACTAGAGGAATATCAGAAGGCTTAATAAGAACGAGTGTGTCATCAACATAGCGTTTGTAGAATTTTATAATGCCGGAACGGATAAGGTCAGAAACAACAGTCTTTTCAAATTCAGTTAAGATAATATTGGCTAAAACGGGGCCGAGAGAGCATCCCATTGAGACACCGTCGGTTTGCTCAAACAATTGATTATTAAACGAGAAGGTGGTTTTACTGTAGCAGTCCAAAATAAGCTTTTTCAAAGTTCGTTTCTTTAAAGTTGTGTTGATTTGGTTTTCATTGTAAATTCGGTCTAAAATTATGTTAACTGTTCTGGTGAGCGGTACATTAGTAAATAACGACTCAACGTCAAAAGAGACGAATTGGTATCCTTCGATAAAGATACTTTCGGGTATATTTCTAATATTCGAAACAGCATCGAAAGAATCGGATAAAGAATATTCGTTTACTGTCAGAGGATTTAATACAGACGAAAGAAACTTGCCGACATTGTAATACGGAGTGTCAAAATGTATCTATAATTGGCCGAAACGTAGGAAGGGAAGAAAATGTTTTTTGTGTTTTAGGGAGACCGTGAGCACGTCCGAAATGCACTGCCTTAGGGCGTAAAGTGTTGTATTCGTTTTCAGTAAGTTCTCCTCGTTTAAGTAGAGTAGAAAGGTATTTTTGTAATGAAGAAAGTCTTGTTGGAGTCGGATCGGACATTATTTTCTTAGACTTACTGGAATCTGTGAAAAGAGATCCAACTCCGTATTACAATGTCGGCAAGTTTCTTTCGTCTGTATTAAATCCTCTGACAGTAAACGAATATTCTTTATCCGATTCTTTCGATGCTGTTTCGAATATTAGAAATATACCCGAAAGTATCTTTATCGAAGGATACCAATTCGTCTCTTTTGACGTTGAGTCGTTATTTACTAATGTACCGCTCACCAGAACAGTTAACATAATTTTAGACCGAATTTACAATGAAAACCAAATCAACACAACTTTAAAGAAACGAACTTTGAAAAAGCTTATTTTGGACTGCTACAGTAAAACCACCTTCTCGTTTAATAATCAATTGTTTGAGCAAACCGACGGTGTCTCAATGGGATGCTCTCTCGGCCCCGTTTTAGCCAATATTATCTTAACTGAATTTGAAAAGACTGTTGTTTCTGACCTTATCCGTTCCGGCATTATAAAATTCTACAAACGCTATGTTGATGACACACTCGTTCTTATTAAGCCTTCTGATATTCCTCTAGTTTTGAATAAATTTAACCAATTTGACAAGAATTTAAAGTTCACAGTAGATACGTTTCCTGACGGATTGATACATTTCTTAGACATAAAAATTTCTCCTGCAGGTACGGATGTTTATCTTAAAAATACCCACACCGGACAGTATACACATTTTTCTAGTTTCGAACCTTTTTCTCGAAAAACTGCTTGGATAAAATCACTTTTCCATCGCGCAGTTAAAATCTGCAGCTCCAAGAAACTTCTAAACAAACAAATTAACCAACTTAAATCCTTTATGTCATGGAATGACTATCCGAAACAAGTAAGAAACTTACTCATCAATAAGCTTAAACGCAAATGTAACTCTGCTGCTTCTCCTTCCTCTCAAACATCATCTACTGATGATAATCTTCTTAAAGTTTGGATTCGAATACCTTATCTTGGTAAACAAGGTGAAAATCTAATTAGGTCTTGTGTTTCGAAAATTCGCCGACAACTTAGGCATTCCGTGAAATTTATTATCATTTACAACACTAAAAAGCTCTCGTATTTCACGTCAACCAAAGACAAAATTCCAGAACTATCCCGCAACAAAGTCGTTTATCAAGTTACATGCCCCGGCTGCAATAAATCTTACATCGGAAAAACCAATCGCTGTCTTCAAACGCGACTTTCCGAGCACGCGACACAACATAACAACAGCGCTATTGCACAACACTTTCTCAACTGCGAACCCGCACAATTTCTTGCCGACTTATACACACAATATGACCGACTTAACAACGTTCCCCTCTCACAAAGCTTATCCTCTTCTCTGAGAAACCTAATTTTTAACAACTACAAAATCCTCTTTTCCAGCAACTCAACAACTACAAACAAACTTCTCCTAATCGAAGCACTCTGCATCAAATTCAATAAACCAGAATTAAATTCTGGACTCAAGGCTTCCAAAGAACTCTCTCTTTTTACTTAGATCTTTCAGCACACACACACTGATAACTTTCTCACTCTGTCAAATAAATAATTAATTAGCATCTTTTTGCTGTAAATAGATCTAGCTCTTCTTAACGATGACGTAAACAGTACCCACACCTGCATAAATAGACATAGGCAACGTTCATGTATCAGTCTGTCTGACGATGTCTTTGAAATAAAGACGAAATATCACGCAAATACCATAATTGTCTTGATTTTACTCAAATCTTGAGTTTTGAAGATGACCTTGATATTCGGAGTCTGTTTTATCTTATATTTCTTCAAATTGTCGGCTGGCGCTGGATTTCGGAAAACGTAGTCTCAGGATAAAAATGAGAGCCCATCTCAAAATTTTAAGGTGAAGAACCATGATCACAACAAAGCAAGACAAGTTAAAATATTTTAAAAATAAGTTGAATTCTAACGTTTCGTTGCGGCGTGCAACATCTTCGGAGAGTTAAATTACAAGGTTGGTGAGAATAATATATCTCTTTACATGTGGTTAATTAAGCAGTAGACCAATCACAAAAGGTGACAAACAAGAAGCTGTGAGAAAAATTAATGACGGAGGGAGAGACTAAAACAAAGAAAGAGGTGTGGAAGAGATATTTTCGTTGAGCGGAGGTTTGAGCTTAGAAATAAGTAGGCTTTCCCGAAGAAGAAGTTCAAAATTCGAATTGGAACGGCAAGAAGAGACAACAGTAAAGTCGTCGGGGGAGATGCTATGTCCGGTTCGACGAGTATGAGTAAGAACGCTCGACAGTGAATGAATAGCCCGTTTCTTTCCAGTCAAAGGCGAAACTCCCATGTGCTCCGCCATTTACATACACGTATCTCGGAGCACATGGGAGTTTCGCCTTTGACTGGAAAGAAACGGGCTATTCATTCACTGTCGAGCGTTCTTACTCATACTCGTCGAACCGGACATAGCATCTCCCCCGACGACTTTACTGTTGTCTCTTCTTGCCGTTCCAATTCGAATTTTGAACTTCTTCGGGAAAGCCTACTTATTTCTAAGCTCAAACCTCCGCTCAACGAAAATATCTCTTCCACACCTCTTTCTTTGTTTTAGTCTCTCCCTCCGTCATTAATTTTTCTCACAGCTTCTTGTTTGTCACCTTTTGTGATTGGTCTACTGCTTAATTAACCACATGTAAAGAGATATATTATTCTCACCAACCTTGTAATTTAACTCTCCGAAGATGTTGCACGCCGCAACGAAACGTTAGAATTCAACGCAATCAGACCCATTTACATTACCAAACGGAACTACTATAACAGTATCCTGTATGCTAATGATCTAATTATACTTTCAAGATCGAAACCAGGTTTACAAAATTGTCTAAACCAACTGCACAAATGGTGTAGTAAATGGCTAATGGAAGTCAACATCAAAAAAACGAAAGTGATGGTATTACAAAAACACAACTCAGAATCCCCAAATCTTCATTTCCATATTGGAAATAAAAAGATAGATATAGTCAAAGAATATATCTATCTTGGCTTCAAACTTGTACCAAATGGCAATTTAAACTTGCTCAAAGACAATTAAGCGAAAAGGCTCTGCATGGTCTTTTTAAAATCCGTAAACATTTAGATTTCCATAAGCTTTCACCTGAAACAGCTACAAAAATTTTTGACTCGATCATTTCCCCCATTCTACTTTACAACTCAGAAGTCTGGGGAGTATACGAAAAAAACGACTTCAACAAATGGGACAATTCAGAAGCAGAAAAAGTTCATTTAAAATTTTGCAAGTTATATTTGGGTGTAAACAGAAAAGCAAACAATATATCTTGCAGAAGCGAACTTGGGAAATACCCTCTTCTGATTGCAATTAAAGAGAATATTATAGACTACTTCAAACATATCCTTAAACTAGACGATAACTCAATCGTAAAACAATCCTTCCTAATGTCCAAACAACTATGTAATAATAACAAAAAATCCTTCTACACTAACGCCATAACCATGCTAAAACCATTCTATGATAATTCAAGAAATTTCGAAAGTGATCTAATCAACTACAATACAAAAACTATAGTAAATAGGATGAAAGAAAAATATGTTGAATTCTGGAGACACAAAATGAATAACACCTCCAAACTGTCTTTCTTTTGTACATTTAAAAACGAATACATAATGAAAGAATACTCATCCATAATTAAAAATCCAACAATAAGGAGGACATTTTCTCAATACAGAGTAAGCAACCATAAATTACAAATTGAACGAGGAAGATACGAAAATGTTCCCCGTGAACAACGTATCTGCAAACTTTGTGACTCTGATGTAGTGGAAAACGAATACCATTTCGTTTTAACCTGCCCGAAATACGAAGATTTGAGAAAAAATTCTAATAATATTCTTAAAAATATCTTTTATCTCAATGCTACAACAGAAAGCAAGCAGAAACTGCTTGAACATGTGATATCTTCAGACGATCCAGTTCTTGTTAACCTGCTTTCTAAACATATCTTTCTTTGTTTTATTGAAAGAAACGATAGTCTCAAATTCAGGGAAGATTAATAGGGTTAGTAAATAGGCCTAAAACACCTAAAATACTCATACAAACATCTATATCATTTTTATAATTATTTTAATAGATACATTATTTGTATTATTTAGATAATAGTAAATTTTCACTTGTTTCTACTAGTTAACATTAATGTATACGTAGCTTAGCAATACCTGTATTTAGGTCATGCAAGTCAAGCTTTAATTAAACCCTTAATTAAACCCAACTTATTTTTAAAATGTTTTAACTTGTATTGCTTTGTTGTGATCATGGTTCTTCACCTTAAAATTTTGAACTGGGCTCTCATTTTTATCCTGAGGCTTCCGAGCATGTTGACACATTAAAATTATTCCAATGTCATAATTATGACAACACGGATTCACTCCACTGAAGAAAGTGTTAACTGTTTTTTAGATCGTCAACCAACTTTCTCAACCTCATTAAGCCACATTCTCAATAAATACTCCAAATAAATCCGTCCGGCCGAATGTAACGAACACGTCATCAGCTTGTCCATATTGTCAACCTACCAGGATGACCTACGTTACGTTGATGCAGAACTTAAAACATATCAAGAGTTTTATTCGTCCGATGGAAAATCGCTTGTTTTGAATTCGATTTTCAAAGTTACTGTCTAGTCTTTTGCTAATGTAACACTTTATATTTTTTCTCACTACTTTTGTATTGCGATTAGTTCGTGCTTAACCTAAATTATTTGGCATGAAACGCTGCGCTCATACCAAGGACTAAATAAGGGCCTTATCAGTGGCGGATCTAGGATTTTGAGAGAGAGGTGCCTCAGCACATAAGGATGAAATGAAATACATTCGAAGTCTTTCTGCGGCAAATTTTGCGCATGCATAAAAAGTAGCTTTCAACGGTTTTTTCATTGCCAAATTCGGGCAAATTTGGTAATAAAAATTACCAGGCAACTCTGCTCCACTGGATTCCCGCAGCTAGAAGCCCAGGCCACCAGGCCACACCAACCTCGACCCAGTCCAAAGATTAGGCTCGTAATTGGCAGTCGACCATTCCTGATCAAAAATGGCGAACTGCTGCAGAAGTGAAATTTGGTATGGAGTTAATCTTTCTGGGTTGTTGTTTTCATACGCTGTGGTAGGAAAATGATGGACAGTTTTAATCGTCAAGTATTACGTGTCGCTGTTGCTCAAATTTGTCAGTCAATGGGTTGGGATGCCTTACAGAAGTCCACTCACGATACTCTTACTGATGTTATGCAAAAATACTTGGAGGAGATAGGGAAAGTCGCTTATGGCTATACGCAGCTGTGTAAGTTTGTTAGTTTTTTATTCATCATTTAATCACGCAATTTTTAAAGGACATTTCGATACTTCAGCAGAAATGAAGAAATCTTAAATCATCTATTCTTAGCGAGCCAGCTAGTCACCCAACTCCTTGCTTGTACTGTAAAGAATAAACTCGAAGGTTACCCGGAATAAAACTGATAAAAGGCTGTCTTAGGCAGGAATGAGTTAACCAGTGAAATGTAGATTTATACATGTAGTATACGACTACAAAAAGATCATAATCATCAACAATTAGTTTATTCTTGAACCATAACATGTCTCTTTGATCAATTTAAATCCTCAAAGTCACAGTAAATCCCCAGGTAAGAAACCTGCAAAACTAGCATCACTATCATCTGAATCAGTTAAATGTTTCTTATGTAAGTCATTGTCAGTGGTCAAGTCCTGATCAATATGGCTATTGCTATCTGCAGACTCCATATCTGATTCAGAGTCTGATACAACTTCAAGCTCATTACTAGGGTCAGCTTCATCTTCTGGCAAAGGGTTTTGGTAATATTTAACTTTTTTTTTCCTTGCTTTGTACTTCTTTCTTCTTTTTTGGTTTGGCCTTCTTGCTTTCTGGCTTTGCCACATGTTAACAACAGATCTGACATTGAATGAACCCAGTGGAGGACCTTCTTCAACAATTCTAAGAATGTTTGTCAAACGGTCCTCACCCAAAGAACATCTGCTATCATTCTTTGTTCTTTTGAGTTGAGAAAACATGCATTCCAGTTTTGCATTGGAAACTGGAACTGAAAACAGGAGTTCAATCAGAATTAAAATGTTCTTCCAATTTGATGAGTAGGAGCAGTTGAATAGAAGTTTCCATGTCTTCTTGTAGTTAGTTTTACCTGACTGAAGAAAGTTCATTGCATAACTAAGTAAATCATGCCATTCTTCAAGAATTTCATGAGAAGTAGCACTGGAAGAAAACCCTTGTTTTAACATTACAGGCTGGAATTTTTCCACAAGTTCAGTAACCTTATCATCTGCAAATTCAATACCTTCAACTTCTGAAACCGACTTCCAGTGTTCAGTGTTTAAGATGCTTGCCACAGCATCTAACTGAATGCTGCTTGCTCCCTCTAATCTGGCACTGATTGTGGAGTGCACAGATTTGATTAAGGAGTTCTTATCAGTTTTTATGTCATCAATGGCTTTCTGAAAATTCCTGGTTGTAAACTCAATTCCTTGATAAATGTACAATGAAGGTGTCTTTTTCATATTTCTCAGTAAGTGTTTAACTGATGGAAGATCTTCCAAAGATCTGGACATCAACTTATCAAGTGACTGCTCAGATCGCTTGAGATTGTGAACTGCTCCAACACAATCTATACCATCCTCTTGAAATGCTTTGGATAATATTGCAGCTGGATTCAGAACATCAATGAACAAGGCAACATACAGTAGCATGTGGCTTGATTTCCACTGGTGCAAGTAACCTTTGACGTTTTCACGACCTTGGAAATTTGTATCATTGGCCATATGTTCCAAATGTTGAATGTAAATACCATATTTGTCAAGGACAATTCGCAGTGCTGACAACTTGAATGCAATCCATCATGTACCACCAGCTCGCTTTGGTTTTAGAGATCCCTCTTCAAATTCAAAAGTATCCTTGAGCAAATCATGCAACAGTTTAAGTTCATGTAGTTTTTTTGGAGATTTGTGGTAGAGTGCATAGATTTTGATTAGCATGTTGTCAACTTTCTGGAATATGGTGTCATTCAATGCATTTTGAGGGCTAGTTCTAACTTATGAGCAACACACCATGTATAAATTAGCCACGGTGCTTTTTCTTCTAAAAGTGCTTTAACTCCATTCTTATTACCACTATTGACTGATGCACCATCAGCTCCAAAGCCTATAAGCTTTGAATAAAGTTCACTTGGCAAAATACCCAGCAAATGAAAACTTTCTTCGGTTGCAGCCTTTATTCCTGGTGCATCTTCTTTTTTGACATCTTTCAAGTAAATAAAGGATAATTTCACTTCAACTTCTTCACTCTTGGAATGAGGATCAAAATATAGTGCATAGACAACTTCTTTCTCAGTGGTGGAGCTGTCTGTACTCCTATCTGTTAATACGCTATAGAATTTTACATTTGCAAGATCTTCTTTTAGCTGTGAAGCTATATACTCTCCATGAACATCAATGAACTCACCACACTGTTTTCGGGTAGTATACGCATCTCCTATATCCACACCATGGTGTTTCTCCAATATAACTAAATCTTCATAAATAGTAAAAGGAAGTTCCTTTTTGGCAACAAAGTATGCAATTTCGAACTTTTTAATTGCCTGTTCCTGTCGAACTTCACTCAATTTAGCAACATTATCTCTCAGAGTTGGTTGACCTGCATCTGGTTGAAATTGCTCAATCACATGTAGATGATTAACACACTCACCCTTGGATTTCAAGTCATTGATGTACAATCTCTATGCGTGTTGGTGGCATTTTGTTGCAGAATGGTCTGTCACATTTGACAAGCGAAGGTTGCGAGTTCCTTTTATCCACGCATCAGAGAAATCCCGATTGTGTTGTATTTGCTTTTGAAATTTGATGCAGATCAAGCACTTCATTTGAATAACTTGACCTTTTTTGTTGTCCTCGTGCTTTAACCATACGATTGCATTGGTTTTTGCCAGATCTTCGTTAATCCATTTTGTAACAGTGCTCAATTTTAACATTCGGCTTGACTTCTTTGGCTCTTGTTGTTGTAGTAAAGCTGATTCATCAAAAGTGATCGAGTCTTTGTTGCTAACACTATTTGTGTCAGCAGACATAAAATATGAAGTTATCTTTTTCGACATGTTGTATATAATTTAACGCTATTCAAGACAGTCAAACTTCACCATTTTTTGCAAAACCACGCATGGTAACTCGCGCGCTATCACTGATTTAATATACAAATGAAGAGCGATTGATTCAAGACAAATATTAATAGTTGGTTTTGTAGTGAAACTGGAAATCAATGTTACCAAAAACCGTTCCGGACAAAGTGACAGGCATCGTCAAATTTGTGGCTGTCAAAACTCTATAAATGACAAATTTGTACCGGACAATGTCCATGACCGGATGCTAATATCCAGGCATGAACAATAACCCAAAAATATCCATGTTACTTACTGATTGTCATTGATTGGTACTGAGCTGATTAATTTTTGTTGTTTTGATGTTTTGTTTGATTGTTAGAAAAATAATTAACATCAATGATTGTAAAAAATGTAGCAGGAACTCCTTGGACATTTTACCATTTTGTTGGGACAGGCGTTTGTTCAGATATTTCCACATATTGATTGCTGAATAGTGCTTACTGGTTGAGGATGATTGCTGAGAAGTTTGGAGTTCATAAGTACTGTTTCATAATCATCCTCAGGGTGTTATGAAATGAAACTTGTGAAGTTTTGTCTCACAAGTACTGTATTGTGCAAAATAGTAAGACCCATTTTTCTTGGACCAGAAAGTTTGGACTTCTAAAACATGTATTTAACAGTTTGTTTAATGTATTAAGAGTTGGTTCCTTTGATGAGTAAAATCATGTAGCATTTGATAGAGTGAAATACTTAAGTGTGTCCTGGGCCCTGAATAGGTTAAGGTTAAAGAGTACTGTACCAGTGATGAATAAATATAATGTGTGAATAAATAGTCATGGAGAGAATGAAAGATAATAGAATTGAATGAAAAACATCTTTAGCATCAAAGCTTTACTAAGAAAAGTATTAGAAAGGGATTGGTAAAATTTGGATATATAGTGTATGTGCCACATTTTCTCAGTCTGGGTAACAATTTTATCTCGCAATATCTTATGTTCATCAAAACCTACAGTATACAGCATCACTCAGAAGTATAATGTTTTAACATTCTCTCTGTGTATTTTCCATGTATATGTACAGCACTGTACTTCCATTGTCCAATTTAATATACACAAACTATGTGTAGTGTGTTTGTCCATGTGCTACTACACATAACTCTTTATACCCTGACTGGTTTTACATGGAGCAGGTTTTGCTTAGGAGTACAGTGAATAAAAACAAAAATAGTGTATTTGCAAAAGTTTTGAAGTATTATGTGATAGTAATCAAACCTTTTCCTGTGAAATTATAATAAATTTGACCAAGTATGGTTGGGGGGGAGGGAACATTAGGCATTAGCCATTCCAGTTTTTTCTTGTGCTTCAGTAGGTGTAGAATGTTTTCATGATGGAATTTTAAATTCTTAATTCAAACCCTGATGTTCTTTTAAAATCACATTCTGGCAGATTTGTTTAATAAGTTATTTAATACAGAAGTAACCAGAGGTTTAAAAATAGGAAAACAAATCTCCAAATAAGGTCAATGTTGCTCACTTCTTATGTTTCACAGATCTGTATAGATATGTGTCTACAGCTGAAGTACATCCAAATGAATGAGATAGAGTGATCTCATATTTTTGTGCTCAGAAATATTTTATCCTTCTTGCTTCCTACTACTTAAACCCTCACATCAACAAGCTGCACTCACTGTATTTGTAGAGTGTGTGTAGTTCTTTGAGTGTTTTCAATGTAATTTATTATGTGCATTGAGATTGCTTGTGGATTCTTTTGAATTCTCAGTGTACTTTATGAATTCAGCCTGACCACCAAAGAACTCAGGTACCAATGATCTATACATATCTACTAACGGGTTACTAGATATTAATCATTACATGTACTTTTCTTAAGTAAAAACTCCAGTTTTATGGAGTAGCTGCTGATTAAAGATCTCTTGTGTGATCTATATCAATTGGTAGAATGTTATTAATAATGAATACAATTCATCTTTGTTCAAGCTAGAGAAAGCAAAATAACAAATTGAGTGGACTCAACTTCAAATGCTTATGTATTTTTTTCTTGTGAAAGAGATGTATAATTATGAGGCTTTATGTAGAATCCTAGTTTAATGTTTATAAATACTGCTAATTTAGATACAGTGTGGATGCAATAAAATTGCAATTCTTAACTAATCATATTTGATTGAACATGTGCTTGATTTTCTTGCACAAGTCACTGTCTCTTTTCCTTGTGGTATATTATGGGCAGTACCTGTTGTTCCATTCCATGTATGTGCATATTATATGGAGACTACATGTACATCTATGGAGATGTTAAAATATATTTGGATGGTATTGTATAGTTCATGTGCAGCAAAATCCACAAAGTACTATCACTGATGAAATAGCACCATATTTTCACAGGCATACATATATCCTCAAGCTCTGAGAGGAACTGGTGGCTAATTTTCCAGAGTATCTACCTCACTTCTTTCAGGGTTCAAATTAGCAGGTTGCAATTCGCAATTTGCTAATCCAAATTTTTCAATGGCGTGTATTCATACGACTGTTTGTGGCTGTTTGCACTAGTTACTTGAGACATCCAACAGGCATGTTTATTGTTTTATTACTTCATGACTACTGTATGACTATGAAATATTTTTCACCAGGTAAATGGCAGTTTAAGTAAGGAAATGTTAAATTTGCCGATACAAATTGTTTGCAAGTTGCTCGGGAAAACTTCAGTCTTCAACTTCTCACCAAAATTGCTTTGTTGTGGGGAAATATTGCAATGTAGTCCATAAGAAAGCATCGGTTTTGACTGTAAATGGCCTGAATGTGATTTACACGTGCCAAGTAAACAAAAAGTCAGAAATTGGAAAACAGCATTTTTTAACGTTTTCTGCAGTGAAATTTGATACTTGTGGTAAACATGCTGCACCACGAAATATACGAATTTTTTTGCGTATCGACATTTTCTCTCTAATTTGAATCCTGACTTTGTTTGTCATTCTGGGGATTTATGGCCACAATGGTACTACTAGAGTGAATATGGAGAAGAAATAAGATCTTTCAAGCATTGCCTGAAAGTTCAATCAAGCAGCTGAGGACAAGGTCCATCAGACCAAGCATTTAGGGAGTTCAGGGGGCTGCTCACCTCAAGAATTTTGAAATTCTATGTTTGCAGAGGTGCCTTTTAGTCATCAGTCATTGATAGGCCCATAACATTTACAAACCTATATGTAAAAAGAACAAAAACAAGTTAGGCTAAGCCAGTTGCCTCCAAGAAAAGGGGAAAGAAGAAAATTAGATTGATCGAGTTATTTCAATACCATATATGTTTTCTTACATGTTATGATTATTCTGCAAAAGTTAACGAACAGAGCCAATTTCATAACCACAACAAGTGGTAACTCTCAAATTCACATGCAGTGAAATTCTGCTTGTTAAAGGCTTCTATAGAGAGCACTTGAGGTAAATAATAAATAAGATCATGGAAACCAGTTTTTTTAACCCTTTGCTCTGCACACGTATCTCTTTTGTATTATTAATATTTTAACATGAAATTGTTCACTTTGGATGGTCATTGTGGGAAATATTTGGTTATGGTGAGACTTGTTGGGGTATGATTAAGCAGAATTTCAAGAGGGGCTCCAAATCTCTGGGGGCCTCAGGACATCTTTCATAACCATTGGGAAGTTTTTCAAATAAGAGTTCTAATGTTACTTATTTATCTTGAAATTTCCTTTCCAAAGATTTTTTAATGTTTGTCAGTCAGGAAATTGTTAGTCAATTTTGTTTGGAGGGAAGACATTTTCCCTCCCACAGTATTTAACTTTCGTTTATTTCTTGTTTTAGGTAACAGAACAAAACCCAACTTGGATGACTTACATTTGGCCTTTCAAGATACCGGTGTAGCTGTTCATGAGTTAGAAAATTATGTGGCCCAGGTAGATCCAGTCCCATTTATTCATCCTTTCACCACGTATCCCAGGTGCAAGCCCTGTCGGCTGCAACACCCAAGCAAAGGAGAATTTGTAGACCGTGCGGATTTCTATTCCGAACATCTGCCGCCCCTTCCAAAAGTTTGTGAGGAACCTAAAGGTTCTGTATGTCTATTATCTTTACCGTAGTGGCTAATAATCCAACATTTGTTTTAGGTACTGTAAAAGGAAACAACATTGTCCCCCTCTTCAGAAATTTGGCCCCCCTTTCTAAATGCGCAAGTATGTTGAGACACCGAGAAGCCATTTCCAAACCCAAGCTTCTGAAGCTGAGTGTGAATGGGTGGTGTGGTTCATTTGTTCATTGTTTTAGAAAATATTGCTCATCTTTGAGTTACACGACTTTTCCCACCTGGAGGAAACACCTAGTTTTTATATCACTTCATGTTTCACTCTGGCGAAGGGCGCTTGGTAATCCAAGTTTTTGGCAGTACCCCAATACTGCCTAGGCAGCTTTCTACTTTTATATTAAAAGTGATAGATTGTTTCTTTGGGTCTACTGCTGTAGACACTAAGTAATCGAGTGTGTAAGTTCATAATGTCCGTAACAGTGGAATCGTCGGATAATGTTTGGAGTCAAAAACTTTCAAACTGAGGTGATGTTTCCCCGACATTTCAGTGAACTACGACGTAGACCAATAAACGTGAATCAAGAAGCATACTCGATTGACAGTGAAATTTATAACGTTAATGATAGTGGAAGATTTCGTGTCAGGATACATTTTTGAAGACCCGACCAGGACCTGTTGCGCAAAATGCAATTTTGAGCCTTTCAACTGGGAATCGAATCTCTTACCTGGCGAATCTAGTACGGTACTCTGCCAACTGAGTTACGGAGGTCGTTGCCGAGAGCATGGTCACGAATTCAGTTTATATTATTTGGTGATAATGCCGATGAGTAGAAGGGTATGTCTTAAAGGGCATTGTGGCATTTACACTCGATTAACAGTTAAGTTTATAACATTATTGACGGAGGGAAATTTCGAGTGTCAGGATACATTTTTTAAGACCCGACCGGGACCTGTTGAGTTTTTACACATGATGGTTGGTGGCATACGAACGACATTTGGCATGTGATACAAGAAAATTTAGATAATGCGTAACCAAAATAGATCTTAATGGCTGTTGCCGTTACGGGTGGATAGTCTGGCGATTATAGTGGATTAAACGAGCATACTGTTCCCAGTTGACTCGATACAGTTAACACGATACAGAGCCTCGGCAAGAATCGAACGTTCTGATGACCGGTGAGACGTGCTACAGTATTTGCTGAGTTAATGAGTCTGAAATGGAGACTACGGGTCACAAGAGTATGACATTTTCGATTGAAGGGCGTACGTCCTGCCTAGGCAGTCGTCATAATATACAGTATATGTCAGTAATTCTGCCTTGATCTTATGAATGTGGTGCGTCTTTGTTATGTTTTTGGAAGCATGATTTTCCATACATCCTCTCAGACCCGTACCTAGGTGGCTATTCGCCCGGGAAAAATTCTGTTGAAGGCGCCCCCTCGGCCTTCTCTAACGCACTCCAAGATTCTAATATCATAATTGTATACTGGTACTACAGGCATGTGACTAAAATAGGTACTTCTGAAGAAACAAGTGCTTTTGGTGCTTTTTGTATTTCATTACTCAAAATGTAAGTGAAAATTTAAAACAGGCGCTTCCGAGCCTTGACATCCGCAAAGTCGTCAATTAACGACGAGAAGTTGAGACAATGATTTCGTAATTTGTTGAGTTTTGCAAAATGTTTTGCATCTAGTTAAAAATATGCCAAAAATGTCGAATTTTTGTTTTTGAAAATGCCGCCTCAAAATTTTGCGCCCGGGGAAAGCGCAACAGTGCTCCTCCCGCCTTTGTACGGCACTGCACCTCTGTTGTAAACACTTTTTTAAAACGCAGCCGATCCAATTTTGCTTTAAGGGTTCATAATTTTAGAACAATGATAATTAACCATCTCTAACGTGTATGCACAGGCATATTCTTAGCGATGATACGAAACAGGATACCCAACGCAGTTTGTGCAAATGTGTGGTGGGTCGGCAGTTTGTACTGTCAACATTCTATCGTGGGTACTTGAACGCATCCTTTGTTATATGTCCTGTCTTGACTTTCAACAAAACAATGTTTGCTCCAGCTACAATACATATAAAGGGTCATTTGGACAGTGCAGGGCCTAGATGGCGGAAAATTCAAAATGGCAAGAAGAGATGACCCTGGCAAAGAGTGGATAAAAATGAGCTGTATTTTATTCATTTTTTTTAACATTGACTAAGTCTCTCCAGCGTTTTTAAATAAAATCAAGGTGCCACTCAAATTAATTTTTTTCAGTCCAGAAATTTAAATGGCTGCAATTTAGTGTGATTTGGCGTAAATCCAGGTTATCAGTTAAATGTACACCCTTCACTGAAGTTAGCCAAGTGTTGTTGAGGTTAACGTATTTAAATAAAGTATGTAGGTAGGTAGGTATGTATGTATGTATGTATGAATGAATGAATGTGTGGTTAGGTGTGTGTGTGTGTATGTATGTATGTATGTGTGTATGTACGTACGTGTGTGTGTGTGTTAGAAAAAATATTATTTATTGTAGCTAGGATTTACCAGAGCCGTCTCTCCTCGCCTTTTTGAATTTTCCACTATCTTAGCCCAGCCGTTTCCAAACCTTACAGACTTTGGATATGAGGTTGAGTTTGCTCTTTAGGTGCGTTCATATTAACTCTTTAACCGCCAAATTGTTTTGGTGATATTGCCCAAATTTCGGAAACACTTTGATCTTTGATCACCCAGACTGGAGCAAAAAATTTGCTCCAATAAGACAGAAGTATTTTTGACGTTATGAACATTTAAATAAGCTGGATATAATACACATATTTTCAAAATTTGGCAAAATAATGTTAAAATTCAACTTTCAAACCTCCAGAACTCAAAAGTATTGAGAAAAGGCTAAAATTTTCAACAGGAAATTAAATATAAAACTATGATACATAAAATCTCCAATTTTGGTGCAATTTCATTGAGTAATCCCTTCACAACTGAATATTTTATTTGATACTTTTCAATCATATTCCCAGCCACGATATTACAGACTAAAGTCACATATCTCAAGGCTAAGATTAAGAGCATTTCATGTCATAACTAAGACTGCAAGCAAATCTGGTTATTGGGGAACAATACTAAACAATAAGATTTTGGTATGATAGACTTCAAAACATTACGTTCTCTTCCCTCTTTCTCTTACTATGCTTTTGCCTTTCCTCTTATCTCTTCCATCATTACATTTATCAACTCAAAAACTAGGTTTATAGGGTCAGATATGACCCTATTAGCGGGTAAACTGTTAACAAACTAGGGCCGGATATGGAGTGCATTTGGAGTGAGACTCCGCCGCTGTAAAAGTAATCAAACTGGATTTGGACTGAATTTCTACTAGGTGTAGACTGGTTTTCAGCCCACCCTTTTGAAATGGTGTGAGAAATCACTGAGATTAGACTCGGCCAGGTGTGAATGCATCTGCACTGGCTTCGGACTCGAAATGGACAGGTTTCGTTGTAGCGATAGTCGTCCGAAGTGTGCGTGGTCAGCAACGGACGCTGGAGATTTTAGAATATAACAACGCCTATACCCAGTCCAAACTGATAATATGAGCACTTCCAGTTCAGCTGAGCCCACTCGGAATCCTGTCCAAATCTGGTCCGTAATTTCGAATGCTTGATCGCTTTGCACAAGAAATACTAACCGAAGGCTATTAGTTGTTAACTATTAACATGTAAATTATTGTAAACCTGTAGTTATTTAGTTCGAAATATCGATTTTTGTATCTTGGTGAGTAGTTGAATATGTACAACCTATCACCGCAAATCTATTTGTGTATGGAAAAGCATAGTGGAACTGCGTTTTCGAGTAGAATACCAGAAAAAAAAGCACGCAGACGATTTAAATTTATCGTTAATTTTTCAAATATAAAAGGGGTTTTCAGAAAAACCGTGAAACAAAATACGCTAAAGATCGAGTTGGACTTTGGGTTCTCCAACGTATTGGTAACATTTTTCATCTATGTCTGTATTTCACTTAAGTAAGCCAAATTGTTGGATCCACTGATCCAGGACTCGCTCATTTTACCTTAAGCAGGTTGTTCGATTAACTGCAGTCGGGAAAGTGCTTGTTCGAGCATGGCGGTGGAATGAAACATTGTTTTAATAACAGTTCCTGGTAAAACTGACATGCGGAATCTTAATGAATGTAAAGCTCTGGAGAGGTTGACAAACTTTACTATTAGCGCTACTGCCACATTCCATTCTAAAAAGAATCATGTACTGCACCATTTGCAAATCCTGTGATGCTTGATTCTTTCCCAGACATTCAATGTACTTATATATTTATGTATTTAGTTTACCAGGCCCTTGTAAATTCCTTGCTCATTTATTGTGATTAATCCTGTTTTCTTGTCCGTTAGATATGTGAAAGTCATTTTTCTTTCTTTTGCAGATGAAGGTGAAAAAATTGCATCAGAGGAGAATGCCAAAGTTCTAGATCAACCTGAAGTTGAGAAAATGAAAGCGAGTCCTTTAAAGGAATCTAACCACATAGAAGTGAAAGAGAATGTGTTAGTAAAGCGTCCTCACGAAGCGCCTATTTTTTCACCAGAGAATAAGCGTCTTAGGATTGATATTCCCTTAGACGTGAACCTTGAAAAGAAAGAAAATCTCGAAAACACAGACGTTGAGTCTCTATCCCCTGCCACTCCCGTTTCACCTTATTTGCCCCAGGAACTTCCAAAACCCCCTGATGAACCAGCGAAGGAAGCAATCACGGTCAAAGTAAAAACTGAACCAAAAAAGGTCTCAAATTTAACGAAAGAGCTCGTCTTGCCTTTGACGAAAACTAGTGTACCAGATGAGAAGATGAAGTCAGAAACTGTCACAAACGCCAAGAAACCGAAAATAAAGTCCGACAAATCTGCGTCACCGAAAATTGTTAAGAAGTCACCTTTATCAAGTGCTCGATCCGAATCATCGTTGTCAAATCCGAACATTCCAAAGACAAGCAAAAAATCTCCTTCGCCAAAACTGAAGTCACCTGTAAAATCAAGGTCGCCAGTGATTGACAAGCCGTCCACACCCGTTAAAAAGATTTCCGAAAAATTATCCGTAAAACAAGAATCGTCTATGACGTCGCCTGTGAAAGGGAGTCCTTCCAAAAAGTTTAAGTCTAGTGCAGCAGTAAAGAAGGAAAACTCCGCCCCTGCTGTCAAACAGCAGGAAAATAAGCAGCTTACAAAGAAGAAAAAAAAAGTTTTCGACAAGACTGATGGCTTGAAGTCTCCTCGCGAAGAGGTTTCTAGGGGCGAAACTTCGTGTACGCCAAAGTTAATGATCAAACTTTTACCGCAGCCAGACGTGAGCATAGATTCGTCTAAATCTAATTCGAAGGAGGCAAAGAGTTCGGGATCGCCAGCCAAAATGAAGATACCTATAACTCCTGAATCAAAGACGAAGATCAAGATTAAAACCAAGTCGTCCGGAGATGAAAATATTCCAAAACCACTCAGTAAGGTTAAGCTTTCGACTGGCTCGTATGAATCAGATATCAAGAAGGAGCACAATAGGAAAAAGAAAAAAAAGAAAGACAAAGAAAAGGACAGGGACAAAGACAGGGAAAAGCATAAGACAATAAAGGTACAGTATGGACTTAGTTAATGTTCTTGCTTATTATTAAATAATAGAGTTGCTGGATCCGAGATTCGGATTCCATTTTTTAATTTTGTTTTATTTTGTTTTCCCCCCTCCCATCCTGCTCGTTAGTTTGCTGCTTATTCCTGATGGTACATGTATGTACGACGTTGAACATTTCTTAATGTGTTGACTTAATGTTTCAACAGCTCAATACATGACAAGAAAACTAATCCGTTGAGTCGGACGTTTTGGCTGGATTCCTCATAATAGCTGTTACAAACGTTTCAAACATAGCTGTTAATTAGAAAAATGTTAAGAGTAGTACTTAGCCAAAAACAAAATGGAGAACGAAGTACTGACGTTTTGAGCAAAAGCTTTTCTAATGAAGGACTTTAGCTTCAAAACGTAAGTAACTCGCTCTCTTGTTTTTTGGCTAAGTGCTACTTTAAAGTTTTTCTATTTTTTTTAAACCATTACACTCCAATTTCAGAATCTCTTATATTTCTGTCAATTGTTTAAACACTGTTCGCATTAAACTGATTGTATTACAGAACTTGACCGTACAAGTCTTTGACTACTGTTGAGCTCCATTTAGCCTCCTCGCTCTTCAGTGGGCGAATCACCTATGTAGGCTGGTCGCTTAATCAATGGGGGATCCGAAGAAGTACGATTTAAATTGTGATCCGATGCAACCCGATGATCTCTCATTTGCCGGTGTTGATTTAAAGTTAGCAGTTTGTATTAAGCAATTTTGAGACCTTGAGTAGTGGTCCAACCAAGGATCGAATCAACGTTTCCCACATTGGATAGATGGTGAGTGTGGTGACCACTAACTACAGCAGCAATTTTTACATCACGGTAGCTGGCTCTTTTATTGCACATACGTTAAATGGCTGAAAGTCGTCTTAATAACTTGGCACTAACGATTAGTGGAACGCCTTGACCTCGTCATTAAACTAAGCCCCATGGATGAAACTGAGCTCTTGCCTTCAAAACAACTCCTCACCACCAAATATTAACCCGACATATGCATTTAATTCTTTCAATGTTTTATACGTCCTTATCGTATTGTGCCCAGTGTATCTTAAATTGCAATATGGAAATCTTATGGCAGTTCATACATTGATTATCTGTATTAAAAAAAAAATTACTTGCGTATTACTGCCGATTGCACATGATAACGTTGATCCTTCTTTTTATTATATGTTGCTTTCTAGGCTGGTAAGGCCGAACCTCCAATTCCAAAAATAAGATTTAAGCTTGACCCATCTGGAGAGTCCAAGGTCGTCGAGACAAAATCAACAGCAGCACCGAAGTCGTAAGTCATTTATGTATTTATTTGTTTATTAATTCATTCATTGTTTATTTTTTTGTTAATTAAGAGTCTCACTGCATTGCAGTGTACCTTTGAATCTTTTTCTTTCAAATCAAGAAAATGCAAATAATTCAACTAAAAAATGCATCAGTTGCATGAAAGCTAGCAACTATAGCGGAATTTTCTTTAATCGAACTATCGATTTCGTTTCGAAAATGTTGGATTGTGTATTATTGTTTGATTCGTTCAGTTAGAAGTTAAGATATTTGATCGGTTTTCGAGCCAGTGTAAACATAACTTCCAGGATGGAAAGCAAGGCTCGTGAGGCTGGAATAGGAAACAAACTCAGGAAAGCAATGGCTACCGACGAGAAGCCGTATTCTTTTTAATACTGAAATTATCTGTTTTATTTCCATTTGATGTCACAAACAAATGAATTTGCTTACAGAAAGTAACTTGGAGACATTTGTGATGTCTAGGGAAGGTTTTGGCTGGTCAAAAGAGGTTGGCATTGTTGCGGTTTTAGTCAAACATTGCTGCCACTCAAAATTTTCCTTTTTGCTGCTTGACTTTGTTCCTGCAATATTCTAGATATTTCGAGATAATCTCTCATGCAGGTAACTTTTCGAAGCAATTCAAGCAACCTAACTACAACGACCCATTTATCCTGGCGAACCAACTAGGATTTTTACTGCGATTTTGTCACAAATGTCGCCAACTTAGCGCTACATTTTGAAAGACGCTGGTCATTTTTTGTTCTACTTTTGCTTCCTTGTTTGTGACTTTAAGTTGTGTTCTTAGATCGAGTACATGATCATGATACCTCTATGGGAATTTATTAAAAGAAAAATGACGCTTCAAGCTTAGATTTCATGATGAAATTACTCTTATAAACAGAAAAGTGGTTAAAAAATGTTGCAGTAAAATCATAGGTGGTTTCCAGTTCATACAATCGATTGCAATCGCTACTAAATATGCAAACTGGCTGCGGAAGCTTGTAAAGCTAATGAAAAGGTCATAATGGCTCCTGTGGTAGTGCGGTCGGGATATCATGTGAAAAGTCTACTTGGAAAGTTTCTGGTGCAGCAAAAACTTCAGGACAAAGTGATACATCTAGAGATTGGATTTCAGGGTGCTGTACGTGAAACCAAATTTATAGAAACTTTGCTGTGGATTGCGAAGTTTCACTGATAGGAAAGATTGGAAACCTGCTGAGGTGGCAATGCATTTGTGTGCAAATCTCGGAATCGCCCGAAACCTTCCCAAAAGCCATGCTAAACATAGTTATCGAACTTTTAGCATACTTTCCCGTACATGTATATCAGCATTAGAAGAAAAAAGGTTGTGCCAGCTCTAGAGAAAAAGTTACTTCCTCGGCGGCCATTCCATTATCCTAAAGTCTAGTTTCTCAATTTAATCCTCACAAATGGTGTTTCCCAAATTGGGTTATTCATCTTTATGAAAAAGAGACTTGCTCGAAAATGGATAACGGCTCCGACTAAAAAGCTCCGGATTTTTTGTGAAGAATACTTACGGCTGAAACTATAGTACAATTAGCGCTTCTAGCCTAAACTGAAACTAGTATCGGGACGTTTTATATTGCTGCTACGTTTGCCTTCCGAGTTGCAAAATTAGACACCACCGAAGACTGTGTTCAAGTCAAATCTTTGGTATTTAATGGAGGTCAGGTGTAACAATTTGTACGTCTCGATGACTTTAGAATCTCACTCGGCATGCTTAGCCCTGTATCATAATCCAAAGAAATTTGATTGTGACAAGAAATCCCGATTTTTCCCGGCACCTGAACGTTTAAAAAAGGGCATGGCCCATCTTGTGGCACACTCATGAAAGCCTGAAAATGAAATAAATCTTGCTTGAAACCCAGCGAAGCTTTTTACGGTAAATAGTATGGAGACTCAGACAGAGGATGATTATATCGGAGCCGATACGGAACTATAGCCGCAACGTGATGTTACATATAAGTTGACAGAATCTCGTCGCGATGGTAGCTTGCCCATATTTATCACGCGTCATAATATCAGGATCCCTGCTTAGGCTGGCCAAAGCTGGCCAATTTTCGCCGCATGAACGCTCTGTCTAGCTTATGCTAGAGCGATATTGTGCTGAGCTTACACTGCATTGATAAAGTCATCTTACCAACAGAGCTCCCGTGTGCGTATTTTACAACCAGCAGCTTTATATCACCACCTATGGGCTTACTTCTGGCGTGAGATTTACAAGCTAAAATCATGAGTTTAGGGCACGAATACTCGCTAAAGCTCTGCGTAGTGCGTATGCGACCCGATGTAAAATGCAAACGACTGATGCGGTTCGGTCTAGCCTATGAGCACTTGTGTGTGATTCGACGGTGCTTATTTACTTCCGTTTCGTTGGAAAAATAATTTATGGTCGTCAAATAAGATTGTTTTGTTAGGTATAATGATAATAATAATAAGTCAGTAGTTCAAATGTCAGTGCTGCGCAGTGGGATGGACAAAGGGGGGGTGCACCCTTAGGCCTTTTGAAATGGGAAGTCCAGCCTACTAAAACACCCCGTCTCGCTTAGTTGACTCGTCCCGCCTCCCATGTAAACAGGTCCTGAGACAACTGTACCATCTCTCTGCAACAGTGAAATAAGTAAACCCACAACAGTGTGTGTTCAAATAAGTTCCAGTAGCGGCCACGTGGATTTTCACTCCCCTAATCTGGTATTGATTCATTACTTGTGTAGCGACTCATTCCTTGTTTAATTCGAGTTCACAGTTCTCTCATGAATTACTGTTAATTTAAGGACATTAGTTGGTTAGCCCATCCAGCCGATGTATGTTAGACTTTCGTGTTAGTGCTATCCTACGTTTGAATGGCTTGTTATGACCACCCTGTGACTGGTTTTTCACAAGGCTGTTGAAAGTTGTTGCGACGTTTTTAATATCATCAAGCGTACTGCAGCTTGTATTAATGACAATCTACCAGTCACGGCGTATGGTCGGCAAAATGGCCCTGATTTCGGCCAGTCACTTGACACCCAAATTCTAGGGTGTTTTAATACGATAATTTATTTTGTCTCAATTTGTTTGTTATCGCTTTCTTTGTTGATTAGAATATAAATGATTAAAATATTTAACGCCCTGTCAACTTACTTATGGAAAACATTCGATATCTGGCTAACTGGACATCTATAAAATGGCTAACTTTTTAAACCACTTTGGCTAAGAACCTGTTCATTTTGATTAGCCACTTAGGAAACAAATTAGCCGCACTCGATTTGTTACTCAAATTAGTTATATAAGAGAAACTTAGCAAAGAAATAGCTCTAGTTCCAGTTACTGGATGTAAAATCTTGGACTCTTTTGTTTTAGATTTGTAATTAAAAAAAAAATTCATTTCCATCGGACACCAAACGAGAAATTGCAAATTAGAACACTTACTTTAGCTCCAGTTCAGTAGCCGAACTTTTCATGTGCCAGTGCGAAACTTTATTCGAATTTATGTCAGCACAAACTAACAAATCAATTAAGAACGGCTGATTGGAAGTTTGATGTAGCTGAATTAGACATTGAAATACGATTGAGTCATACCAAATGAAATCAATCGTGTTAATTCGTGTTAATTCAAGCTCCAAACTTTTATGCGCGGCTTTGAGGTTAGGGTCACTAAAAGTTCGCTTTGGAACATGGTCTTTAATCTTGTTGATTATTTCGCAGCATGAAATCCATCTGAAAATTAGCGACCGGTAATGCTTAAACCTTGTTGTTTCTGGGTCACTGGTGTCCAAGGTTATGGGTAACAATGGGGAAGTGTGACCTCCAAATTACCGTTTAGTTTTGAGTACTAATTCATTAATTCGTTCTTGATACGAAAACTGTTTACTGAAGTTCTACTGGAAGACTGTTGCTATACTGTTGAAGGCTGAGTGTTGTTTTGTTCATTGCACAAATGAGCGCAGTCATTGTTTTCTTAACAAAATTCAGCCAGCTGTTTTGCCGTCAGAGTTATGAAAAAGAACACGTCGCAAATGTGATCTGCATGGATGCACAAGGATTACCGATCGATTACCTTAACGGGACAAATAAACATCCATGTTGGCTGCCGACTAACTCAAAAAAAGTTTCAAAAGGGCCTCACCATGGGGTCTGGTGGACCGCCATGTTTGCCAACCCTGATCAAGGTCATACTGTGTCTAGGTGTTTCATTCATCGACGTTGATTTGTCGAGTTACAATGTCTTGTACCTCGTACTTTCGCCAGGGTGGAAAGCACAAAACAATTACCTTCTTCATTGCTGTTCGCCAAAGGTGTCTTTGGCGAGTTGTAGCGCGTACCCAGGTCATAAAAACTACTAACTACCCCGACTCACAACTTTTTAACCCGGTTCTTGACTCAAGGAAAATCCATTATTTTGAGTTAACGGTAAAATTTAAAGGAGGAGGGGAGGAATTCTCAACACCCAGCTTTAGATAAATAGATTTTGCTTCGGGATTTTACTGACCTTCCGCTGTGGAACAAAATGGCCTAGGACGCGGTTGATCAGTCACAACAAAATTCTTGGTCACAACCTTTTCAACACTTGGTGAAATCAATAGCAATATTATAGCTGGCACACCCACGTTTGATGCCAGTCTGCAGTGAACAAATCATCTAACCAGCTTGCAAAAATCATCACCGTGTATGACAATCGTTTTATCACTAGTATTCGGTGGGAGTTTTTCATCTGTGCATTTCTTGGATATTTGTTTTCTGCTTTCGTACGTTTGGGGAATCTTACTACATATTTTCCTATTTCCGTATCCAGAACAGGGTCTTCAGCCCAGGCATCTTCGAAGCAGTCGTCCATAATGATTGAAACAGAAAAAGTTAGCACAAGTATCATAACCGAGACAGTCTCTAATACACTGGTGAGTAAAGGTTTACTGTACTTATAGGGTAAAAGCAACCAAATGATTTTAATTAAATAATTGCGATGTAACTTTCTTGAGAAGAAAATGAAGAGGAATCTTGCACTAAAACTCGCTTACAAAACCGTGCAGGGGACTGTAAGTGATGTACAAAACTGCCAAACATGGAAGGCCAACTTGGAATCGCATTTCATTGCCCAGTTGTCATTTCAGATCCAGAACAGTCATTCATGAGTGTCACTCAACGTTTAAATGTTTAAACGAGCGTCAAATGTCAGTCTGAATGAATACCAAATTAAACGTAAATTGACAGCCCTTGTGATTTGGTAACCTAAATCCTCCTGACCGCTCGAGCGCATTGCCATACTCCGTTTGTTCGTTCGTTCGTTCGTTCGTTCGTTCGTTCATGCATACATGTATCTATCCATCTCCCTACCTGTCTGTCTGTCTGTTTATCTATCTATGTGTATGTGTTTGTGTGTGTTTGTTTGTGTGTGTGTGTGTTTAGTTGACTTTTGGTTAATATTCGTCTTACAGGATTATGACCCTAGTAAGGCGTATTATTGCCCTGTTTGCAATAAACAAGACGATGGTTCTCCTATGGTAGGATGCGATGGCTGCGATGAGTGGTGTCATTGGTAAGTTAATATTTCGCCCCTTATTCTTCCTTCATGAAGGTCTTTGTGAAAGGTCGGAAACTGGATGAAAGGGTTAAGATGATGTAAGGAATTTAAGTTAACTTAAAATGTTTACCAAATTTTTCTTTTGATAAATTAAAAGTGGTAAGAGTGTTTTTTATTGGTTGCCTCGTCTTAGGAAATCCGTTTTTCGCTTCGTCTTCGACCCTTCATGTCTAATATTAATCAAGGTTTGGATCAAAGGAAGTACGACATAACCTGAAATGCTTAAACCAATAGTCTGCTTGGTTTGGCAAAAAAATATAACGTAGCTTTTGTGTTAGCGTTGCTGAAATAAATCGCTGAAGAGGGTTGCGCTGGAAATATTCAGAATTTTCCTCTCCCATTTTTAGTCGATTGAAAACGGTTTTCTATTTTTTACCACCGTTTTTCCACCTATTACTTTCTACTTGAATTGTTAATTCAAATTTCAATCGAAAAAATGTTTCTCAAAATCGTTCTTGCGAATTTGCCGTTTGTAGTTCGTTTAAAACAGTTTTCTACTTTTCTACTTTCTACAACGAAAACAGTTTTTCGTTCAAATTTGTTAAGCCGAATTTCCACTGATACGTAAAAATATAACCAATTACGAGGTATTTATTTTTGACTCATATTGAATCCAACAGTTAGCTGAGTCGTTCTAGTAACTTCCAAAACATTTCACAGTTTGTCTACTGTCATTTTCTAATAGCAGAAACTCAAGCTCCCGGGAAAGTAATTGATAATTTGAGATCCCATTTGTTTGAAAACGTTAATCTGACAGAAAAATAATTACCAGCAAACTAACTGGAAAAGTAGCGAGTTGCAAGTGATGCCTTTCGTCCGTAACAATTAATTACAATACTGTGACCGGTCATCAGAAGGTAATGTGATCGATTCTTTGTTTCTAGGGATCTGGGCTTGATAAACGTCTGCGTATAGTATAGCGTAATTATTTAAACAACACTACGGAGTTGAATATTTGTTTTTCTTTCTTTTTTTTCTTTTTTTTTCAATGACCTCTAAAGGGAATTCATTTATATGCTAATGGTCAAGACCGAGTGCTTTCTTAGTCGCAAAAGATTGACGAGAAAAGCGAGTGGAATGTTATATATATATATATATATATATAATATAGAATATACGAGGTAGAGTTGGCTTGAGAAAAGAGTGCTCAATGCGTTATTTGGCAGAGCAGGATTTACAGAATTTAGCTTAAAATGTTATTGTCACAACACGGACACGGACACGGACACGCAACATAAAGGACAGTTGTAGCAGAACCCCCTCAGTCACCTGAAGATCGCCGACAAACGTGGAACTCAGAGTTGTGGCAATAACATTTTGAGCTAAATTCTGTGTATGTATATATATATATATATATATTAAGACCGAGCAGGTGTGCTTTATCGGGATTTAAAACACGAGGCGATAGCCGAGTGTTTTGGATCTTATGAAATGAACCTCCTGATACGCTAATTCGCGAAGAAAGTTTGGAAATTTATCTTTTTTAAGCCGAAAAAAATTAACTTCTTTTTCACATATAAAGGCATATGTGTCTTTTTCGCATATAAAGACCCGACGCGATTATGAAATTCTTTTATATTTTCCTCATGAATTATTAATGAATTTTAGAAATACATACACATACACATACACATACACATACACATATACATATACGTATATACAGGACACGCGTATGATTTTATTTGTGTTTTCCTCATGTAACTGTTCAATGTCTGTCAATATTTCAGACAAGCGGTCTGCATGAGTGTAAAATGTGTTAATTACTGTGTATCCTGTTTGTGTAATCTTTATGTTAACTTAATTACTCGGAGGAAATTAAAATATGAAATAGTAACATAACAAAGATAAAAACAGAGTTTGGAAAAAGAATAAAGTCAGATTTGCACTGGATCTCAGAGTGTGCGCGTTTCAGTTCGATCGGCACGTAACACTCATGAATTATTACTGAGTTTTAGAAATTTTATTAAAACTTTCAAAACTAAATTTGCAGGGCTTGCGTTGGTTTGATTGCCGCACCTCCTGAAGACGAAGAGTGGTACTGTCCTCAATGTTTGCTGCGGAGGGAGAAATCGAAAAAGAACAAAATTAAGAAAAAAACCTAGAAAACTGATGGACTGGAAAAGTGTTTGATGCTTGTTTTGACTCATTAAAAGGGGAATAAATGGAGAATCGTAAATGGAACTCAAAGTCTTGGAAATCGAAACTCCGAAAAAGGAAAGGAGTAGACGAGCATCTTGTTTTCAAACTCGCATTCACGTTCGTCACAGAGGAAACTGTATACGCAGAACAAAAAAATTGGTAACCCAAACGTAAATTTCGAGTGCGAGATTTCTTCATTCTAGTTGAAATTGTAGTAGGTACCCATGATATAACCCCTTAGGAGAAAACTTGTTGTAAAATTGAAAGTTATGTCTCCATCAATGGTTTTTGGTCTTGTACAGCGAGTGTTTTGTAGGAATAATTTAGGGTGACAGACAAAATTTTATCGAACTGGTTGTATCTTAAATGAATGTACATACATGTTTTTACAATGGAACTTCTTGATTCAACATGTCAATTGATTTGATGTCTTTTGTGATCTCATCCTTATTTAATATCGTTAGCACAGCTTTGCTGCTCAACTTGATGCATGTGTTTTAATAACCGTGGTACAAAAGACAGCTTGTGGTACGCGAGGTTTGTTGTGACATATTACATTAGGTCGATCCAAACCCAAATCAAGACTTGAATGTAAACAGATTAGGTCCGAACCCGCTTGGAGTCCGAATCCGCCGACTCATCTAAGACCCTGCCTCGGACCTTAACTGCTGCTAGAAAATGAGTATTCCTGCTTCTGTACTGCCTTTATAAAGAACATTCAACGGAACATTCAACTCGCATGTAATCCAAATACCGAAAATTTTAACTCAAAACTCGAAAATTCATGTTATGGCTCGTGCCCGAAATAACAGCCAGTCTGACCGGAGCCTTATCCCGAGTGGGCCCATTGTCCCGTTTGCATTCTGTCAGCTTTCTCGAATTCCTCCCATTTCCATAGACTAACAGATCGTATTCATGGGATGTCGACAAAACGCTGAAATCTAATTTCTAAAATCCATAAAACTTCTAAAATGTTTAACATCTGTTTCATAAGTTTTCGTCAAAATTTTAGGTCATAAAACAGTTTCCTCCTGAGATACAATGCACTGAATTTTATGACAGCCAATTCAACATGTTTTCCAGCAAATTTGAAAAGTTGTGCTGGAATTTTAGTGAAATATGTTTGGCTTGATTAAGCTTTTTCAAGCAAAATTGATCATTTTGATGGGAAGTTGAACTTCATTTGTGCTTTAGTTTTTCCCGGTCGCCATGTTGGTCTACTAATTTTACACCAACTAGTCAGCTCGACGTTAATCGACAGAAATGCCTGATCTGGCTTCAGCTAATGACAGAGATTAGTTTTCCAAAAGGAGCTGTTTAATACACTTTGCTCATTTCACATATACCCACACACCGTCTGAAACGCTTGTTATAAAGGCGACCGATGGATACGGTCTAAAACTGGAATCAGTGAGCTCTTGTATCGAGTAGGACATTCCCGTAATCTGCGTTGAAAATTATTAATGCTATATTGCGTTAAGGTTAGGCACTTCGAAGAAATGCTTTCATCAGTTCGTCATACAATTCTCTGCACACTTCAGCCTTCGTGGCAAGACGACGGCGTCAGGGTGATTTCATATATATAAAACCGTAATTAGAGAGAAAAAAAGAAACGAATTTTGATGCGGTAAGTAAACATATTACTCTTCTAAATTTATTTTCTCAGTGTAGCAGAACAGTCAAGAGCAAAATTGAACATGCAACATTACAATTTACATGACGTACGAATTGTATAGTACGTTACAAATTGCTAATAATTCCTGCCATGGATTGACGAAATTTTGCAGGAACGTTTAGTTAACCGGGAAGAATGTTACGATTTTTTCCAGATTCCAGGAACAAGATCAGATGGCTGAAAAAGACGACTCATTACCCTCGAAGAAACAATCGACTCTTTCACATCTACGATTTAGTGCTTGATAATTAGGGGGAAGACAAACTGGAGCCGTAACCACCACGGTTCAAGTTGTTTTAAATTTTTCCTCGATTAATCAGCTTGTAATCCTAACCGAGAAGGTTTGCAATTACCTGCAGTTTCGTTTGCAAGGTATTCCCGTTTTATCGTAGTTCTGTGGGATAAATTATGGCCAATTACAGCGAGTGGTTATGGCTAAGGAAAACGTTATTTCTGTTGTCCACTGACTGAAGTTAGCCTCATCTCATGCAACACTTTTTCCAGCAGGTTATACAACCATATGTAAGATGTAGGCGAGTAACCGCGAAGCAACGCTTAATTAAACATTAATTGTCACCAACCAGTTGATATTAAATCTAGGTTGGGACCTTAGAAAACCGAGGTATATCGCGTTTTAAAGTAATAACGTGCATATCCATTAGACGATGCAAGTTTTTATTGGATGTATCACACAATATTTTTTTGAATATTATTAAATAAATGATTCAGAAGTGTATTACTAAACTAAAATTCTTGTTAATTGATTAACAAATTATTAATTTGTGAAATTGTTTTTGACTTTGTAATTGAAAATGTAATTTACTGGGGTAGGCCGGTTTAGGGGACGCTTTATTAAACATTAATTAAATTAATTAAAAAAATCCTAAAATGGTATTACTGCATGTACTCAGAGTTGGAAAGCTCTGTAAAGATTGTGTTAGGCATAGTACTTCGAATATTGTTAACAATAGACTAAATTTGATGTTTATCGAAGGTCGATCAGTGAATGACTGAATTCTTACTTTGGTATGGAAGAAAAATGAGGTAATGACCGACCAGTTGTTCTCGTATCAATACTGAGTTATAGAATGTTTTGATTTACGAAGTATAAACAGGGTAATTAAATAAATCGTACAATAAACATCATCGCTTTGCCACACAGCAAATCAGCTCTTGTGGCAAGAAGTGCAAAGTTGTGAAGGGAATAGTTCAATTTCATTCGTTGAACATGACTGAAGTATTCAGGGCACTGCTTCGCGAGTTACGCTACACATGCACCGAGTTGCAAGAGGACGGTGTCCTCTCTTTCGCTTCCGAAGATCCAAAGTTCAGATTAAGCGTTTACCTGAGCGAAGGTGGAAACGTCCGCAAGTTCGATTTTGAAAACAAATCCGAGTCCGATACGGAGAAACTAGAAGCAGTGATCGCTGCCTTGTCAGATCTACTCATCGAAGGTGCGAAGGCGGACCCAGCCCAGACGGAAGACAATGTCCCCACCCCGAAGGGGGAGGGTGAGAAGAGCGAAGAAAACAAGGACGAGGCACCCGGTGAAGTTAAAGAAGAGAAAAAAGAAGACGGCGGGAAGAATGATGAAGTTAAAAGTGCTGAAGAGAAAGCAGACCGAGACAGCAAAGAAGTACAAGAAAACAAACCAAGTGAAGAAGATAAGGAGAAGGAGAAAGATGCATAAATATATAAGGAAGCGAAACGATTTTCGGAACTACATACTCGTATGAATCACAAATAGTTGAAACTGAGAATTGATAATCCTTACTTTAGAACTTTAAATGGCTGACCTCCTTTTAACTCTAACGGTAATTTAATGATTTATTTTGAGACACGTTCTCTGACTAAAATTTATTAAATATATACGAGCTTTCGACTACCTAACTGTAGTCTTCGACAGGCAAGAGCTTGACTCTTGCCTGTCGAAGACTACAGTTAGGTAGTCGAAAGCTCGTATATATTTAATAAATTTTAGTCAGAGAACGTGTCTCAAAATTAATTATGTCTCAACCTGGCTGCGCAATCTCCATATTTAATGATTTATCCTTAAATATATTCATGGTACATGCAGGCAATCATGTTCGTTCTGTCCAGGTGAGTATAAAACCCTACATGGCTGAATTCATGGTACAGTAGGACCTGATGTTTGGTGGGTTCTTTTATTTCCTTCGCCTTTCTTGGACCAGGCCACTTACTTGATGCCGTGTCTCACAAGAAGGTTCTGTCCATTGCTGGGCTGAATGAACCATAAGGTGGCTGGTTTCAGTTTTCTTTTATATTTATTCTCCTCCCCCTTTATTTTTAGCATTCAGCTAATTACGCCATTTGCTCCTTCATTTTAAACGGTAACGGTTTTCCTTGGGTACTGCTTGGATTCAATAACGATTTTTTTCATATTTCTACGACACTTATGAGATTTCATGAATACCAACGCACATTCGTAAGCAACATGAAACTAATTATATCGTTTAAGTCAGCTTCAACATCGTCAATAAAAAAACAACTTTTATGAAGCATTAGCATGCGAGAGAATGATAATAGACGACGAAAAATTTAAAATAGTTGCTCTCGATCTGGTAAGCTCCCATGGAAGCCATGACCAATCCCATCAAGCATCCATGAAAAGTTGAAAATCCCTACCGTGTAGTCCAAATTAGTTTTTATCCTCGAATCCCGTCAATTTGTTCAATCCTAATTATCCCCATCAGATCCCACTATTCCTATCACTTCCAGCAATATAAGTCCCGTCTGCCCCCATCGAAATATTTAAAAGATCATCCCTCTACATTTACAAAAACTTTTTAATAAAAAATCTTTAATGAAAGTACGGAATATTAATTTTTATTCTTCATGTCCAAGACACGACAATTTAACTTGTCTAACAGACCTATGAATGACCTTGAAATCAGTCCGGTCCAGGATCAGGACAAAATCTATCTTCTGAGTTGCAAAGAGATTTCAAAGTTTTGCTTATACTCTATAATCAAAAAAACGTTTGTTTAATGCATCGCCACTCTCAAAGAAATACTGTCTGAGCTGTCAAAAAATTCGAAATATAGTATACAGGTATATCATTGGGAAGAGGTAACTATATTTTAACACAACCATTACTACTTCATTCCATTTGGGTATTAGAGCTACTAAGAAGAGAATTATCTTGCAAACCATCTCCAGACTGGTAATGAGTAACATGATTCCTGCATGTGCATGTCTGCACAAGTCCATCGTCATCCGTTCAGTGACTTTTTCTTTGTTTCTTCTCACAGCAGGTATTTTTGCTTTCTCTTCTTCCTGTCCCGCCTCCGAGAGCGAACAAGAGCGCATTCAGAGTAGAAAATAATCTCAATCCCACTGCCTCCCAATCTAATCTGCTTAAATCCCGCTCCTGTCCTCATGCTGAAAATCCTTGACACTTTTAACTGCTTTCTCTCTAGACCTCTGCTTTCCTTCGGTTCCCAGGAAGTCCCATGGCATTGGGAGTGAATTTCTTTATCTCCCGAATGCCATTGACCAAAAACCCAAAGCGTGATCTAAGAAATCAGAAGCTCTTTTTAAATAGCCGACTGAAACAAACTTTTTGTACTGTATAAACACAACCTGTACTTTAACGTATCCGGCGTTCATGCCTGGATAATCTCATTAGCAAGACAACTTCGTAAGGTCGATTCCACATAAGAAGAACATCGAGTGCACTTAGTCACGATTATGCCAACAACGTTTCTTTCTGCTGCTGCAATTAGATCCTTCCCTTATGCTGTCCTAATAGATACTTAAAACGGTGCGGTGTAAATTTGTGCTATTGATTTTTTTTTATTCTAACCCAATAAGGTATGTATTTCCCTTGTTAAACTTTCGAATCATCCTCTCCAACGTGTGCTCCATAAGTGTCAATGTTTTTTGATTGACCATACTGAAGTTCCTTTAAGTCTTTTGAGGCGTTAGCTTTCCCTTTCACGAGTATAGTCTTCTGGCGTTAGCTAGAGTAAAATAATAGAAGTCTTATGCCACCAGGAAACAGTTAAACGGAGTAATTAATTTCACTTTGTTAATAATGAACTTTGATATAAGGCTTGGTGAAATTCAAAAAAAAATGTTATTGAGTTAATGACTTGATCTAATGAACGCCGATTCTATGAATGGCTAAAAGTGCATTATGAACGAAATAACAGGGATTTCTCTCATAGAAATCATTATAAGTTTGCGGAGGATATATCCTTTGCACAAGATATTTGTCAAAATGTATACTATTATCTATTGTTACCAACAGTAACGTTGACGCATATTTTCTCGGTTATCACAATTAAGACAAATTTTATTCTGTTTTCTGAGGCGAATTCGTTTCGAAAATTGGACATGGCTAGAAATGGGAATCACCCCTTTCAAACCTAAGGGGAACGATTCCTTCAAAGTTCAACCACTCCTACGATCTAGGAAAGTGAAAATATAGTGTATCTATCTTCCTGACT
Organism: Heliopora coerulea; assembly: GCA_030142905.1. Classification (NCBI taxonomy): domain Eukaryota; kingdom Metazoa; phylum Cnidaria; class Anthozoa; order Scleralcyonacea; family Helioporidae; genus Heliopora; species Heliopora coerulea. The sequence continues at coordinate 1,310,290 of JASJOG010000009.1, forward strand.
GAGATATTCCCTTCAGAGTGCTGTATCATTTGGGAAATTCCGACGGAACTGGTTATTTTGTCAGGAGTTCATAGATGTAAATCGTAAAAAAGATAAAGCAAATGATTGATTCCTGTGGAATACCGACTTTAACGTTCCACGCACTCAGATACGTAACATGAGTTCAACATGTTATTAGTCAAGCTTTAAATTTAGTCAGCATGAAAGTGAAGTTTTGTTTTCATCTTGTAGAATATATCGTACAAATCCTTAATAGAAATTTGTGTCATTCGAAACGTTTTAAGCTAAGGTTCTTATGTCAAACATATCCCATGACAATCATGACCGCCATATTGGAAAAACATCTATTGGCCCTATAAAAAATGAATATATGCTCAGAAATTTACGAAACAAATTAAATCGGAATATCCAAATTATAGTCATTCTGAGCCATTAATGTCACTTCCAAGAGATTTCACAATTTGTTCGTTGTCAGTTTCCAACAAGAGATGTTCAAACTCCAGGAAAAGTAATTTATAATCTGAAATGCCATTTGTTTGAAGGCGTTACTTAGGGAGAATAAGTTATTAATTACAAGCAAAGTAATAAGAAAAATAACCAGTTTAAAGTAACGCGCACGTTTCGTCTGTGACAATCACTTATAATACTGGAGTCTAAAAACGTCTGCGTAACGAAGAGTTAAACTTGAAAGTCGAAAATTTATTTTGTCACACGAACTCGAAATGATGCCAGTTTGACCGGAGCTTTGTCCCGAGTAGGACTGGAATCGGGCTCGCATACCGTCAGTTTTCGCTAATTTCACCCATTTCCGTTGACTAAAAGATCGCTTTCAAGAGAAGTTATCAAAATGCAGAAACCTAATTTCTTAATCCTTTGTTGGAACAAAACGGGTATATATGAAAGTCACTATTTCCCCGTCCCCCTTATCAATGGAAATAGTGTGCTGTAAGAAATGGATGTTCTTAACCTCTCTTGCGAATTGCTGATGTTTATCGATATGGAAACCACAGTGAGAGAGGAGAGTGGGGTTTGAATTCTTCATTCTCGTCTTTTATGCAATTACAAGGGAACTTTTTAAACGGCTTCTAAAAAATTTGTCGATGATTGTACATGTTTAACATAAGTGTCGTGAGTTTTCGTCAAAAATTTCAGGTCATACAACAACTTCCTCTTGAAATATAATGCACTGAATTTTATTGCAGTAAGTCCATAATATATTCCATCAGTCGGCAAAAGTTTGAGAAAAGTTATGATGCAATTTTCTAGAAATGTGTTTTGTTTGATTAATTAATTGGTGATGAAGCAAAATTGAGATCTATTTGTGCTTTAGTTTTCCGGTAACCATGTTAGTATATTAGTTTTATACCAACGTGTCGACTCCATGTTCACCGAGAGAAACGCCTGATCGGGAACGTGAAAACTAATGACAAAGACTAGTTACCAAATGGAGTAGTGAAATACGTTTGGTCCTTCCCACCCACCCTATGTCTTGCGACAAAACCCTGCCTCACACAAACACCCACGTATCCTCCTGTCCCATACGGCCATCCGCAACGGAGTGTCGAAACGTTCTAACAGAATTAATTTCTTCTATATCTACCTCTGCTAAAAAGCAAAAATGCTATTTCCAATGACTTGTCAGATATCTTTTGCAATAGAATTATGCGGAATTGGATTATTATGTTTTGTCTCAATATGGAGTTATACTGAACTGCATTGTCAAATTGTCAGTTGAATCGCTTGTAATTATGGTGAACGATAGATTACAACATTATCTTGTACTGTCTAAAACTGAAATCAGCGAGCTTGTGTATCAAGAAGGACATTCCTGCAACCTACGTTGAAAGTTATTTATGCTGTACTTCATTAGGATTGGGGACTTCGACAAAATGGCTTTACCAATTCGCGTTACAATTCTCTGCACACCTTAACCTTCTTGGCAATGTGACGAAAAATTTGTTTTCCATGGAAAACCGAGCAAAAACGAAAGGCGTTTACACGATGCCGATCTCATGTGAATAAGGATTGGCGCGTGACTCATCTTAACCAATGAGAGAGTGAGCCTTAAATACTGCTGACCGCAATATCATGCCTCTTGTACAATTTATACTATGGTTTACAAATTCACCTTGCTTCTTCCTATATATGGCTTGAAATCTAGAACTTCTGCCTGAAAAATTAAAGTTATAATCAAAGAAATCTGACAGTGAACAAAGATCATCAAACGTTAGTTTGATTGATGTTGAAGTCGTGCTTTTTGCTAACTGCGTATGACTTTAAATCTAACAGGAAGGCTGAAAGATAGACTGGGAATCAATAAAATCTAATTAAATACGAAAACATCGGACAGTTGTTTCTAGAGAGGTATTCACGGCTCACCAAATATCGACGATTGCCGGAAGTTCAAACACAACAACTCTTCTTGACTTTACTTTTGTGTAGACCTCTTACAAAACTGAAGACATATAAATCACTTAAACCGTACCTTTAAGCTTACAGAACATTTAAATAAAATGCAGTATAAAGACGTACTTTAAGAAGTGGTGGCACCAGGGGGGACTTGGGGGCAATTGTTGCCTCCACTTCTCGTCCATGTCAATTTTTGTATTATGTCAAAATTCAAAAAGGCAATGTTGGTGGGAGGGGGAGGGTAAGGTTTGGAGTGAGGTCCTCGGAAACTGATAATTTCATGGCCGGTATCTTCACTGGGCCAGCCTACAGAACTTCATTCATACAGAGTTCACGGAATACACGCAAAGTTCTAGTCTTAGGACTTCTAGATATTTCCCTGGCCAATCCAGGGCAATTTTACCTTGGCTAACACGAGATGATTTTACTTGTCGAGGGAAGACCTCCAGTCCAGGAAAGGTTAAGAGATCTGAATTCTGTGTGTTTTATTGTGGTAATCTCTCGCAATGTTCACTAAAAAATTGTAAAAAGAGAGGTAACCTTAGCAATAAAAGCGTAGCCCTGAAAAATTATGAAGGTTTCCATCCCTGGATCTCACCCATTTCCCCCCGCCCTAATCCCCCAAGGATTAGGAGTATTTTTAATCACTACATCACCAAAGGTTTCAAACTCTGCCATAAGACTGTTTCTTATTGATGTAAATGCTAGATGCTGGTCCAAACTTCTCCAACATGACTTTTGTCATGTATTTAATTAAGTGTTGCACAGCCAACGACAATATGGATAGAAAGACAATCAAGAACCGTGGCCAGTCGGCAGCTTTAGAAAGCATAAAGCAAAACAGATCAAAAAATCTTGAGTTTTCAAGATAACCCTTCTTTGCGGAATTTGTTTTGTCTTAAGACAATTGAAACTTTCCCAAAATAGATATATTTTATCCGCAAGAAAAGAAACAAAAAGAAAGAATAAAAAGATCGATAGAACCAGCAGCAAGGGATACCAAGGAGTAATTAATTTGAAAAAGGTTTGATAATGATCTGGAAACATTGTAACTTGTGACCAAATGAACATATAAAGGTATTCCACTTCGCTTCGTAATCGATTGCAGATTTAAAATGAGCAGCATTCTTGAATGTTGTTTTCAATAGGATATATCCTCACAAACACACCCATAATCCAGCATTTTATGCTTTACTATCAGCGCACATGCATGCTGCTGCCTACCTGTCTAGTTGACTACTGAACCACCCACTTACCAGTCTACCTACCCACCTTCCTACCTACCAACCAGTATAACTACAAACTACTCTATCTCTCGACTAACCTACAAACCTGCCTATACATACATACATACATACATATAAACAAACAAACATACATACATACATACATACATACATACATACATACATACGTACATGCATACACAGGCATATACACACACCCATGTCTATCTGACAACCTACACAGATACATACCCACCAATGACCTACCTCAGTACCTGCCAACATACCTACCTTCCTACCTACCTCTCTACCTACTTACTTACCTGCCTACTGTCCTATCTACGTATCGCACCAGCCAATATGAAATTGTAGTTTCGAACAAAAACATTTACTAACAGAGACAAAGGTAGAGACAGAAAGAGAGAGAAGATGGAGGAAAGGCACGAGAAGGAGGTGGCAGCAGAAGCAAAGATCAAGGTAGAGAGTGGAACTGATTTTTGAACATAGTAGGTCAATCTTCAATTTTTCCCTTTGCAACTCGTTGGAGTTCATTCTGCCAATATTGTCTTAATATCATGTTCTATTATCACTTTCATTTCTATTTTTACTATTTAGCTGTTATCCTTACTATTTTATTATTTTTCTTCTCTTAAGTCATTACACTGTTATTGATCTTCCGAGTCATTGTTAAAACACGAACGTTTACACGATTTCTGTTAGCCAATCTTCGTACTTAAGAGTTCATATGCATAAATGATCAAACACTTCGTACACTTTTACGAATTGTGTTTAATGTTAAAAGAATATGCCGTCATAGAATTGGGTCCAAACTAGAGTTCAACCCATGAGCTTAAGTCTAACACTAACTGTAATTCTGATACAACACTTTAATGGTGCGGGGGAACTTTATCTTGAAGCTCAAAGTTACGCTAGATTAAAACATTTAAAACTAACATAATAATATGCACAGAAGGTTTAACTAGGTTAATAATGGACTAGACAGCTTGAAAAAAAATAACAAAGTTTAAAAAGTCGTGACCAACCAAAAATGCCAAAGTTTAAAATCCGTCTATTCTGAGGGAACTATTTAACTTAAAAAACTTTAAAAGACTCAAACCAACTACGTAATTGGGGGCGGGGCTTTTGCCAGGCGGTTCTCGTTACTCAAACATCCCGTCGATGACCTTTGGGCAGAATTTGTTGACCTAACACCGACAAAGATCTGTGAATTCATCTGCGAATGTAGGTACAAATAATACAAAAATATCGTTTCTTTATGAATGTTTGAACTCGATTGACTTACGCAACGTGAAGGATTGCATCTGCATAAAAAAATTTGTAATTTTTATGAGGAAATCATGGCTGCCTAACTTAGATTTCTTTCTTTATATGTTAACTATATCATATCCACTTTTCACAACCCCGATTTCAAGGTTTTCTTTTGCATTGGATCAAATATGTTTAAGTGCGCATCTATAGCGGTACTCTGTAGGACAAAACAAGGAATTTCATGATTACGTGGCTTACACGAGCTCCACTAGATTTAGCCATGCACGAGTTAATGATATTGGTTTCACAACTTCCAAGGATGATATTTCTTCCAAGCATACTCATCCTGAAGCAAAACTTAAGCCTACTGTTTTCATTTGAATTTCTTCCTTGTTCTGTGGATGGTGCAACTTTTTATTTAAGAACGTGAATTTAAAATGATTTCTTTGTAGACAGCTGTCCGACATCTTGAAAACTGTACTCCCACACATCTTTTGCCTTTGGTTGCCTCTGGTATTTTAAAATGAAGGTAAGTTAATCGGAAAAGTAAGTAATCAGTATTGAATAACCCTTACATCGAAAAGGAGCTACACGATTATATACCTGTCAGTGTTTATGAGAGAAAGCAACTATTTAGTTTGCAATTGAAGTATTTAGTTCATATCTTCATCGTTTGGCCCTTCTCATGTAGAAAACAAGAAATACAGTAATATGCAGTGCAAACTCCAACTCACATTAAATATGAGGAATAATATGTTGGGTTATTTCTATATTAAACATTGAATCTGATATATATATTTCCATCCAGTTAATCTACAAGATTTCATTCACGTTTCTTTCGAAAAATACACAGCTACATAGTCGTGTTTGGAAAGTAGTTAATTCTCATATGTAGTTGCTGTATTTACAATTGCCCTACACGCGTATTTTAAGCCTGTATACAGTGCACATATACTGTATTTTGATTTGCCCCAAGCTCTGGTTAAAGCAGTGTGTCGAGTTAGGTTGTTAGTAAACTAAGTAATTTTCATGCATCTTCTTTCATAATCGTTTGCTCGACCCCATGGCTTGACATTGCTTATCTGGTAATATTGTATACCTAGTCTAAACACTGTTTTGTTTGTGTCTAGCAAGGTTTACTGTCACAGTTACACTGGAAGATTTTTAGGTCTACTATAGACTAAAATATTCTGCCTGTGACACGAATCGCAAACAGACAAAGACAACTTAAAGAACGAGATAATCAAGTCGAAAATCATAAACAAAAGAATCTATATTTTGCAACATTTGGTTATTTTATGTTCATATACCAAAGGACAAAAGCAAATTAGTACCTTGCATTCTAAACACTTAGATCTGTGTCTAACCAATACAGTACGTAAACCGTGTTCTCGAAAAATATCAGAGGCCAGGGATTCTTTTAAAGTAGAGATAAATACGTTGAGGCAAAGCCCTTTTACTTCTACCTAAAAGAACTAAAAGTCGGTCAGAGCACATGTAACTCCAGACCCTCCTTTGTCAAATGCTGACCACGGAATTAACGTCTTTTTGAGTAAATCTGATGGAAATCTAAAAGATAGACTGTTGTTGCATGGTAAGAATAAGTTTGTCTGTCAGCTGAGATACGGGCATATGACAACTAACCTTCCCTCCAAACGATGTTGACAAAATTTTGTTCATAACCCGGACAGTAAAAATTCTCTGGTTAAAGTTCTTCTTGTTGGTCTATTAAGACAACTTAATGCCAGTAAAACAAACCATGGACTTCAGTATAATTAAAAAAACAAATTATAACTGGCAAAGGAACGGAAGACAAACGATAGCCAAGTAGATTGACTCAACAAGTCATTGTTTTTACGGCAAGAGCAAAACGTTTACGGGTTAAGGACAGTTCACATCAAATATACTCTTTAAGTTAATGGAAAAAATTTTTATTATTAGAATTCAGCCCATTAATTTCACAAAACATTCATATACTTTGGACAAACCTTGATATTTTATTTCAACGGATCCCAGCAACACCATGAAAGAATGAATTGAATAGTACACAGTAAGCCTTCGAACTGTACCTAATGTTGTCTTTGGATAAACTCAAGAGTCCTTTCTCGACTGAATCCAGTAAAATTAGAAGATGTAGTACAACAGCAGTTCAAATACAATGTTACAGGCTACATGCAAGAATCATCTTCCGATCCGATTTGACGGCAGTTGTATATCACGGTTCGTCGTTTGGTCGGATGAAGCCATCAATTAGTCACATTTGCTGGTAACTACTGCCAGCAATTTCAGATGGGGACATCACAGCAACTATATGGCTAATCAGTGATTCATTTAATCGAATAGTTTCTTTCGAGAACACATACCAATCGCTTTCTCCAGGATACTTTCTCGATATTATATACAGTGCATTAGCGAGCTTGACCCAGAAGGGCCTTCGTCTCTAAGTGTTCAGTTTCCGTTTCTTTAAAATTAACCAATAAAACAGCTTCATTTCTCAGGCAAGGCCAGGCGTGTTTAAACAACAGATGCTGATCAGTGCTGCGACAAATATTGAGCAGGATAACAGATGTATACGGAATACGCTATTAAGCGATTTTGGGGCTTATATACACTTCCATTTCTCCAATAATTTGCAACATGTTTTCTCATGTTTTCTCAGACTATCGATCATATTACAACAGTCAGAGTTCGGTTGTTTTGAATGAATCCAGAAACATAAAATCTTTACTCACTCAAAATCTTTCAAAATAGCGATGAAGCGTAGAGACAGCTCTTTTAAATACGCTTCAAGCACACGTACATAAGGCTGATTGGCACGGTATAATTGTCAAATACAATTGTTCATGACGATTTATGCGATTCACTCACAAGAATCTTCAGGACATATTGCAACAGTCATGAGCAAGTTAGTAAGTAGAAATCATGCTCTCGTCAAATAATCGTATGCACTGGGTTAAAGAATTATATGCGACAACGGTATGCTTTGGATGGACTTTCAGACATCTTTTCCACTCGAAAGCTCCACAAATCGTTCCCGTCATATCAAGTGGAGATTAGTAGAGCCCTTCGTTAATTTTTTGTTTTCCCTTCCTATTTTTATGTTTAATTAGACCAAACCAATGAAGCTCGGATTTATTTTTATATCTTTATCTTTTAATTTCGTACTCTCGAACACCCAGGCCATCTTCATCGCCCCGACTCCTAATACCATTTGTTTATAAGCCATGTCGTCTACGTTTTGTGTGTCAACCCGTTAAGCGCCTGTGTAACATTATCCTCAGTTTTAAAACAACTGCTTCTGATCGAGCAATTCAAGATAACGTCACGGAAATGTTAGGGATAACAAGTCCTTACGAAAGAATTTTTCTTCCAAGACAAAGATAATGAATTAATTTTGGTAGATAACAAGCTCTCAACACCACGTCCACATATTCTTCACAGGAAATAGTGTTTCCACGTTTTTACGGCAACGTTAAAACTGAACATTTCAATACACCTTTTAAGACGTCTCCTTTCGACGAATAAAATCTCCTGTCATTAGCCAAAGCAAAATGATAAAGTTGAGAAGCTGCAGCTGCGAAATGAAGACGTCTCGCTTCAACGACTAAAATCGTCGGACGTCAACCAAAGTAAAACTAGAAATGCTCTGATGAAGCAAATACTCCGTAAGCCTGGTACCCAGACTCTCCTGCAGTAGACACTGTCAGAACGAATAACAGACAAACCGATTATTGTTTCCCTGCAGTACTTGTGAGCACGAGGTAATGACAAAATTGGAGAATTTGCTACTGCATCATATAATTTATAAAAAATTAAACAATAACGTTAACCAATCGACAAAATGTCTTTTAAGCGCTTGAGAGTACGAAAGAGATGTTTAGAATTCTTTTCAACTTTATCCATGAGCGATCCGTTCTAAAATCCTACAAAGGTCCGTTTGCACGTGCTACTTTGTGTTTCGCGATTGTCACCCTGATGTACCCACGAGAGTCTGGATGACGAACTCGATTGAATCATAGGCAGAAACATTGTTGTGTAGACTGCCCTGGGGTGGTTCAAAGGACGATTAGCACTAATACCGACTTAAAAGTTAATCTGTTGTTTTAGTTTTGGGCGTTTTTTCTTTTCATAAATAACTACAGCGACTTTTAGTCAGTGGGTTAAAATCATCAGTGATATAAAACAGAAAGATTTTGAGGCTGTAAATGTCCACGTAGTCCGGAAAACGTTAAGAATGCATGCAATAGCGTAGTTTATCCAGTAAGGATGGTGTCGAGAGTAGCCTTGAGACTAAACGTTATTCATTTACTTTGTATTGGAAAATAATTCTATTGTATTGATAGCTAATTGATTATTCATTGCCGTTGCTATGGTGTTTACCCTAAATGTCCTTTAAATTAAGAAAACAAATGTCGAGAATTTTTCATCAGATAGCTAAGACCCTAAATACGATTCGATAAGGCGTGGTCTTAAAACGGCATATATTGTTTTGGAACTACACTCGACGGCCTATTGCCTCGACAGGGCTTTTTACAATCATGTCCGGTATGAAAATTCAAATTTATCGTAGCATTTATTCTTTCTCTGGAAAAATTTCGATTTCTTTATGATATTATATATCAAGACCAGCTGGAGCATTCTAATCCAACCTCACCTAGTTTTCATTTTTATCCTTCATACATTATTTTTACTACGGATGGTTGTTAAACCAAAAGGAAACAAAGTCAATTCGGACACTTTCCAACCCCTCTCTCAGCGTGAATGTGATTGAAGTATAAAATGTACTTAAATTAGTCAGTAAACTACAGTGGTGGATTAACAAGGGTTTTAGAGGTTTCCACGGGACCCCTCCTTTGAAAATCTACTGAGCATCTAACGAGAATGAAGCTACTTTACATTTTGTATGACTAACTAGCCCTCAGAGGCTACCAGAAATGATCTCATGACGTATAATTTTCAAAAATTTTCCAGGGTGAGCGTACCCCTAGACCACTCCAGAATAGCGTGCTTATCACCCCAATGTTCATCCTGCAAGCCATTTATCTACTATTCTGAAACCCCCAAAATGCTGGATCCACTGCTGAAAAATTTTGGGACTGCACATAAACTTGGTTATTATCTAAGCTAAATACGTACCGAAAGAAGGAACTTTCATTGTGCCCGTCTGATACTTTTCCAACCGATCTGGATCTTCGGCTAGAAAAAATTTTTTTCGATCGGATGGATCACACTATCGTTTAAGATCTTACAAGAGTTTTCAAAGCCTGTGACTCCTCTAGGTTTTAAATAACATAAATTTATTGGAATGAGCAAGGTCAATATGAGCGGAATAGTCAAACATTTTTCTAACAATGATTAATCTATTAAGAAGCACTATCACCACAAAATCTTTGTTTTATTACTTAAAGAGATGTTATAGAGGTAGTCAAGTGCGTGACTTGAACAAGTTGGTGAAGTTGAAGGGAAAGGTTCGATGCTGCAAAGGCAGGATTTCTTTGTTGAACGAATGTTTGAGTCTTGGCGTTCCACCTAAGGATGCGGTTAAATGGATTGTAAATAGCCAGGCGCGTCACATGTTGGCTATGGAAAAAGCTTTCATGTCGGATGATCTTAATAAGGAGGAGAATCAGTTACGGCATTTGGTCAGAGAGGTTAATCTGGGAATGTGTAGGGCTTAAGTTTCTGCTTAGAGTTGATTATATCAGGTTATGTTCTTATATTGGAGAAATTAGTCTATAAGTGGCAATTGATGAACCAGGAGGGAAGCGTAATCTGATTATAAAAATCAATATCCAGCAAAACAAGTGGAATAAAGTCATGAGCACAAACTTTGAGTTTAAAATATTTTAATGCTTACTTATGTTGCGAGATGCAACGAAAGGTGAGCATTAAAATATCTTAAACTCAAAGTTTGTTCTCATGGCTTTATTCCGCTTGTTTTGCTGGGTATTGATTTTTATATTCAGATTAGCTACAACATAAACGTTAATTGGACTGGAATTCAGTCGAGAGCTCATCAGAGAAATGTATGGGCTATATCAAGGTATCTGCATTAGTTTGAACAATTCCAGTTTTTGCCAAACATTACTGTAGTATTTGAGAGCTTTATTCAGATAATTTGGTTGAATCAGACCTGCTCACTTGATAATAACTTATCATTGGATAGCGGGACCACAGCCACAATTAAGACAGCTGCTTTGGAAAAAAAAATTCTTGAATATCCTTTTATCAGTAAACTTAAAAACAACATGGCCAGAAAGTCAGTTACCGATAAAGCTTGGTAAATTAATACATACAGTTATTAGAAATTTTCATGGTCTTTTTATCGCAGCTTTAAACTTTAATAGTACAATCATTATATCACCAATGTTCATTTTGAGGGCGTCGGGTTCTGACTTGGTAAAAACATTTACTACTAAGATAGTGGACTTCAGCAAATGCCTAAAACTGCAGAACTTATGGAGAAACCAAATTCCCACGGATATATTCCTAAAATTTGTCAAACTTTAACCGCATATGTACTTGAAGCTTGTGAATATCCATGGATAGATCGTTAAAATCAATACAACTAGCATGCAGCAAACGTCATGCCAATCGAATTCCATTGAACTTTTACATTTATCGATGAATTGACGTCGGTAAATATCGATTTGTAACGACTTCAGCTGATCGCCGATTGTCCACGTTTGAATATTGTTCAGGACAGCGGACAATGTTAGAGTGCTTTTGATTGTGATCCGTACCCCTTCTAAGTAAAATATTGTGTGGTGTCCAATAAGTCTTTCTGAAGCCCTTTTCAGCTGCCTAAGTATGATTGGATGTAAGTAGTCCTTTTTCATATTACGGGTGAGAGAAGATTGGAAATATTTTCTTGCAGATTTTTTCCAACGAAGTGTGAGTTTTCTTTATTTGAAATAAATGAATCGCCAGGAACGTCAGTATCTACTTCCTAACTTTCTGCAGTTCCTTGACTCAGGCTTTGACCTTATTGGCTTGTGACAAGTCCTTCAACACCGCCTACGCAGCAAGCTACTCTTATATCATTGTGCAGGTTTTCAGGAGGTCTCCCCTTGAGGAGTAAAGCCGTCTGGTGTCAGCCAGACTAAAAGTAATCAGTTTCCAAAAGAAAATCCTCCAAATAAAGGATTAACTAAAGTAACAAGAGAGGACTGTATGCAGACCATATCAAGAATGTAACGCACCAGTGTTTACAGAATTGACCAATTTTATATTTAAATCGCTGAACAATAATTTCAAGAAAAGGACTAGAAAAGTGAATAAAAGATTATCGAAATAAAAATTGGCTCTTTGAAAATATTGCATTCATTTTTTACAATTTATCACGCACAATATGTGTATGCCATATTTTTAAAAAGTGGTGAAATATGAAATTACTGACTTATAAGCACTTCGGGCTCAATTAATTGTGGGCGGAGTTTGTTTCTAGTTGTTCTTGTTCCTCACTTGTCCTGATGATGACCTCCATCTGAATGGTGACAGAGACCTCACAGTTTACGAGAAAATGTGGGTAGATGGTTAAAAAATACTGTGTTTTATTTATACTCAGCAACAGATATCTTAGACTCGGTGGAATACCACGTTGTAGTGGGTCGGGTCAGCAATATCTCACGTTTTCAAGGCCAGCCTTCGTGTCAGCCATACATTATCCGACAAAATTTTAAATTCTTTGGGTTTAGCATTCGAGATTATGTAGCATATTTTAATTCGCACTGGGTTTACTACTTTAACTGGACAGGACAAGAAATACGTGTTGTGGCCCACACGCAAACTGAAATATCCAGTGGTGTCACTGGTAATGATGAACTTGACATGGGGATTAAAAGCTTCTATGATGATGATGTTTCTTCTCGTCTAGAGGACGTTTTATTCCGGAAATTCCACCTGTAGCCCTCACTCGCAAAAACTCTGATGATTCTTCCATGTAAGAGGGAATATGTCCATTTATTTTTAATAAATGTAGGTTTAAAAGCAGTAATTTTGTTTTAAGTATTTATTCACTCTTGATTAATATGAATAAACATCTTTAGCTTTTTAGTAATCAGCCAGTCAGTGTGATTTGAACGGTGTGAAGGTAAGTTCACATGAACAGCTAGCAAATTAAAAATCTCACTTAACGATCCTAAATTGCTTCTAAATTGTTCCTTTGGAATTGCTCACTCAACAAAAATTGAAGATCTCATTCAAGATTACCAATACTGTGAACTGGCAATTCATAAGCATTTAACATATTAAGGTATTTTAAGTTTCAAGCATCAGTACAGGCTACATTACAAGACAAATACTATACAACATTTTCTCTAGTTTTCGTCCATTACATATTTAATATGAGAATCTTTCCTAGATTCCACATTAAGCTTTGTATCTCTGCAAAGTTTACTATTGCTTCATCATGAGAAAGGCTGGGAAGCACATCATGATCAAGAAGGGCTCACTGGAAACTTCACTCTACAAGTTCTATCTTGTTAATACATACACATGTGCTTTGCGCTTCTATTCAAACCCATGTGGATGTACAGAATCAACTTATCACTTCGTGAGATTGTTCTTGTTCGTGTCATATGTCTTCAGAGACCTACTCCCATGACCTTACAATGTTGATTTTATCTAGTAAATCACCAAAAAATTATAATACACTCCTGGCTTGGCTTGGTTAGGTTAACAGTTACCCTTGAATGAAATATTCATTGGAGAGCAAAATAGCTTAAGTAATATAGCAAAAGAATATCGGGAAAAGTACAGGGTAAACAACAATTCATTTGATTCGAGCAATCAAGGAATACATTTGTTGTGATTGTATGTCTGGATGCATAAAGTGTTGAGACTGCATCATATACATAAAGACTCGTACCTTTCCGACGCATAGAAGATCTTCTTTACGACAACAAAGTGACTGTTTGGTTTCTAGTTTCGAAATTTACATCGAGTTAATCAAGGCAATGGTGTCTTCACAATTATTTCAGTTGAGAAAGAAACACTCATAATCAACAATGACACAGGGTTACTCAAAAATGTATTGATTAGACCAGTCGCCCACAAATCGATAAGGATCTAAATGATTGGTTATCATATCCAAACAAGAATACATTTGGCTATAAACACTTCAAGTTTCTGATAAGCTCTCGTTCCTAAGCGTAATCTAAGCCTAAGCCATTAGAAATTGCACTAACTTTTTCTTCGTTCAGCGTATGCCATCTGAGTGAGGTAACATTTCTCAAAAAGCCAGCTAAGAGAAAGAAATCGTATCAGAATGGCAACTGAGAGCAAGCCAAAAGAATAGCTGAATCTTGATAAGATAACCATTTCAACTGGCTCCATGAACAAGCTTGTGAAGTATAGGATCTGCGATGATCCTTAATATACTATAGAAAGCGAGAAACGATTTATGCAATACACATACACGATCACCATAGCATTTCATTCATTAAAGGATGAAAAACTATTTACACGACTCTTAATCCATTAATGTACATCAAACAGAGGAACAAAGATATTTTACCTTCCGTGCATACTAATAACATCATATAAAGACTTCGCAGAGGGGTATTGTACGGGAAGCGTTGGACGATACCTGGCTATGGCTAAACAACCTCAAGGTATTTTCTTCACTTGAATTGTGCCAGAGTAGACTGACAGCAGTTGAAATGCATTGGTAAATGCTGCATTTGTTCATCCTTCCGATCTTGTTCGTTTGGGTTGTTTAACTTATACCAAAGGCCTCCTCTTTCTGTCAGTTGTCCAGTTTACTGGTCTTATATGCCACGGTCTCTGATCAACAACTTTAGGTTTGAGCAGTTCTTCTAATTTAAACAAATTATGTCAGAGAAACCTTATTGATTCTAAGTGAGAACTATCTCAGAAACAGCATATCTATTGTATATTCAAGTTTACATAATTCGTTCTATTACAGAATTTGACGCCAAAAGGCTTTCGCCTGTGAGTGTTCGGTTTCCGTTTTCTTAGGATTAGCCAATCAAATTGTTTAACTTGGAAGGCAAGGCCAGACTTGTTTAAACATGACATGTTGCTGTGCTTATATAGCGTTAATATTAATAAACAACTTTCAACAGATTTTGAAACAGAGCATTTCCTAGTAGTGCCCGTTTTCCCTTCGTATTCGATGATAATATTATTTTGACTCAATTTGCCTGTCATTGGTAAACAGAGTTGAATAATCTGGAACAGTAAAAAGAATTCGACTCTTTTGTTTGTCTAGCTATATTTTGAAATCAGATCATTGTAATTGGAGCCATTTTCCGCCTATATAACAAATTTGAACTCAACTCACTGACAGGAATACGTGAAATCCAATAAAACAACAATAATCGTATGTAAAATCACAATTCAACCATGCAAAGCATCATGACTATACCTCACCACGTTTCGAAGGGGGAAAACGGTAGTCCAAGTGCGTATAGATCATGATATGGTCCATTTTGAGCAACCAGCTTACGATGTATTCGAAGGGATGCAAGCACCTTTTCACCTTTCAGCGGAAGAGTGAAACGAGACTTCAAATATGAAAGCGTTTCATAAAGATTTATTCTAGCGTTCATTAATTGCGGTTTTGGTCTTCTCTCGATTTGTTGATTTTGTAGAAAAACACAACAAAATTACACAAACACGAAGATTAACTAAACCCTGCCAACATACCCTTTCGTTTGTTTTACTTCTTTTGTTGCTGTTTCTCATGTTATTTTATTTAATCGCATTCAGTCGATCTTCTTGATCACTTGAGATTGTGTGTTTTAAGACATTCCGGAGGATTTTAAAGCGTGCGATTGAATTTGAAGAAAAGAAAAGGGAAGTGGAATTTTCCCCTTTGAGCTAAGCTCGAGTGAACAAAATACCAATGAGTTCATAGCATAAAAAGCCCGTGCGACATTGCTTTATGTTTTTAGTTCTGAATCTCAGTATCTACTACGAAAGAGGGACAGTTGAAAGCAAAAATGATGAAATCCACGTTACATTCGAAGTATCTATTAGGGGATCATGCACTTCGTTCATTGATAGGCATGAAATCCTGAATATTGTTGAAGTTGAGTATTCTCAACAGCTTGTCAATTCTTATTACTGATAGAAACTGAGATGACATGTGAATTTATTTCGGGTCATCTGAAACAGGGGTATTCGTGTACTATCGGTCTTCTATTGGATAAAGCTTTTTTCCATAAGATACCATATAATAATATAGATATGGATTTCACTTTCGGATATAATTCATCTACCACAGGAAATGAAATCGATTTCTACAAGACTAAACAAGTTTGAACGTTATTACATTAAACAAGTAAAAAGGTTCAAGGAAAAGGATGAATGAAAGGAGAAGCTTTTGGATTATCGGCTGATTGTGGAACCTGGAATCTGTTCAGTCGGTGATTGACCACAGGGTATTTCTATCGACACAGCAGTAGTGTAATGGCCTCCGAACTTTGGGTCTATCGTGGGTCAGTTTAATGACTAAAAGGTATTTGATCTTAAGTGATCTTGGGCCGCGTGATGTCCTTTTGCTTGACCATTAAGCAGTAGACCATACTTCATCTAACTCTCAACTATGCTACTATTGCTAGGAAGACTGGAGTTTTATATTCTAGTCACACTGAATTCTATGTTCCTCAATCCTCACAACAGTCAAAGTTAGAGTTTACGTTTCATGCTTATTTTTTGTTAATGAATCCATTGCTTTATGCAAACGTCACATAATATAGTGTTTTAATTCATTTGTTTACTGAAAAAATGCAACTTAGTAGTGTAAGTAAATGGATCTGGGCTCATGTTAAATAATCTGTTTCGGTTGTTAATATTTGTTTGGTTATAGTTTTATTCTAACTCACTGATACAAGGCTAGCGTTTACTCAATCATCTTTCCGGTTTTTAAGATAATCAAAAGCAATAAAGAAATATCGCAGGATATGAGTCAGCAAATAGCTTTCTGTTAAAGAACAAAGACAAAGAACTAAAAAGTTGTATAAGATTTTATATTTAAAACCCTTAGGCTTTCTAAGTAAAAAGAATATATTACCCTTTAGCATTGATTTCTTTCCCGCTGACAGTGATAATTAAGTACTAACCAATGACTAAGATTCTCCTGTTGTGGTACGAACGACCGTTCACGTAAAGAACACAGATGTTTGTCGTCCCTTCACGTGTTTCTGTGACTTCGTTGCGGTTTCGATGCGTGATGGCACGCAGAACTGTTGATATTGCCATGCCTGACAGTTTACATTTTTAGACAACACCATGCCGTTTGTTTGGACAACAGGGACTGTATCAACTAATCATTCCACTTGTTATTAGCTCAAGAATGCGTAAATATGCTTGATGTGGAAAGCGGTTAAGTTGTAAAAATGATGTTACATTACATTTCCAATATTGAGGCAACAACCATCAATGGCAACGCATTTTTATAATATAATCTCAACCGGTAGCTATTGTCATTGGGCAATTACGTTCCAAAGTTGCTGCGTCATTAATGCCTATATATAGTGACCATTCATACGTATCAAAAATGTGATGTGTCAAATAAAATACCACTCCAGTTTGCCACCTGATCCTTTATCAGACAACCTTTAAAGAGTCCTGGTCACAACACGCATGGAAATGTTTTTAGTCATTTGTCCGTCGTAGATACAAATACGACTTCGACTGGCTGGTACATTGGATTTTTATTTCAGGAACTTGTTGACCTATCCAGCAGTAATAGCTGCTGCTTTATTACCTCTTGGGACATTTTGTCCACATTAATCATGGTTTTTACTTTTCTCTTGACTTTAAAGGTTAGTAAAGAATAACATTGATGAATTTTAGCTAACGTCCAGATATTTTGCTCACATAATCATCGCGAAGGGAGTAATCATTGTCTTTTGACTGAAATGGCTCAAGTGAACGAGGATGTTGTTGACATGAATGTTTTGATCGTTTTAAGAAGCTTTAGATATTGTTTCGATTTTTCAAACAATAAACTTCCCAGGAGCTTATTTTAAAACAAAGGAAGCTAGCTTTAGTTCCCTTTCGGTCATAATAAGATTCAAACTTTGAAAATGAAGAAGTGAAGTTGTATTTGAAAATATGCTGAGCTGCGCAAATTCCCGAACGCCATAATATTCAAGAACACAAGATGATATTATAATTAGCAAATCGTGTAAAGTTGACAAATTTAGATGCTGCCAAGATATCGACAGTGTATTGAAATATTCGTTTGGCTAGCAGGGTTCAGACGGGAGCAGGAAAAGAAGCGGTTGTAGCAAGTGGGGCTCCTTAGATTTCCGGAAGCCGCCTTCAGGGAGAACGTAGGAAGAAATTATAGTCAACAAGTCACTCATAATTATTTGACAGAAATTACGGAGGATCATAACTCAGTGTAGTTAATTCTGATTTCATTTTTATTGGTCTCACATAAACGTCTTTATAATTTCAATTACATAAATTGTTTAATTACACAAATTATTGATCCACCGACATTAAAAGTTCAGCTTTGAACGACAACGTACAGAACACCGGAAACTCTTTCACCGCAAGAGCTGGCTCGTTGTGGTGTGCACGTCCTCTTTATAAAATTGCTTCACGAAAACCAAAAAGCAGAGAGAGAGAGAGAGAGAGAGAGAGAGAGAGAGAGAGGGAGAGAGAGAGAGAGAGAGACTAATTAAACAGTAAACTAGTGCACAACAGTAGCTGTAAATGCTTTACCGTGTTTGTTGTTCGTTTATTGTTTATTGGAAACGTCGGCCATAGCTGCACTCCGATCGAAACATCATAAATCTAGTTTGAATAATACATATGGCATGAGTACGTGAGGCTTTACAGAGGGTTCGTAAAGAATGTCAGGATACATAATCAGTTAAATTTAGATCTCAAGGCGCTTCGAATATATGTAAATCATTTAAAGTAAATTGCATTAAAAAAGAACGATCTAACATTGTAATATCTATAGTTTGATAATGTTTTCATTTTTTGGCAAATTTCATTCGAGCAAGCTCGGTCCAAATCTGGTGATCAAAATTCAAGGTCTAATACTGGGTTAACTGACTGGAGGTCTGTTCATGTATATGAGCCAGGCTCGTCTAGTTTTACTTTCGGTGAGCTAATTCACTTCAACCTGGTTTCACATGAGAAACCAATTACTTAGCTAGCTATGTTAATTAACGTTGGGATTTAAAAATGCAATCAAAAACAAATTGACATGGTAAATTTCATTCAGCATTCTATCGAGGATTGTGACGAAAAACCATTGTAGCCCTCCTAGCCGGGGCCGTAGAGTTCAACTGGGATTTTGCTTCACCAATTTAGGTTGATTGTTATGCTGACAGGATTTGAAAGATTAAGTAAGGATTGAATCAAGACGGCGGAAAGCTAGCTCACCTACTCTGCTAAGTAATAATGATCGAAATGTAAGCCTTTTGGTTCAGGTAATGGAAGAATGCGGCTTTAAAAGTAATTTTCTGAAATATAGCATGCCTAGCACATCTTCCTACCGTAAAAGGGTATATGAGATCAAGGGTATATTTAACTGAGATCAAGGGTATATTTTAAAACGTTTCTTTAATTGTGTAAATTGGATTAGACAAACAATTTGCTATCAGGTTTTTCGAGTTTTATCTCGGTTTGAAAGCCTATGAATTCGAGTGATCAGAGTCAGCTCTAGACATTAATTTTCATGATTGATAAACCAAACAAGATGGCATTAATCTTTTCATACAGGCTTATAACATACAAAGTTTCCAATTCGTGGTAAATGTTGTAACTTAATCGGTCTTTAATTAATCGAATATTCACTTTCCGATGGGTATTTTCCTTTTGTCCTAATAGTTTTTATGAACCTGGTAAGGTTAGCCAAATACTATCCAAGAAACAAAGCACGAGGTGTCAATGCACAATACTGTATAACATTGATTGGTATCACAAATCTCTTCGCCTTCCTTATGTATTAGCGACTATTTGTGATGAGAATCATTCGTTAAGTTTTGTAACTTTCCCATGAAAAGAAGTTAGTTCTCATTTGCGCAGAAATTGAAACAGGAATGACTTGACGATTAATTAATACACGACAGTATTCCAGCTATTGCAATTAAATCGAAGTAACACAGAAAAACGTGGAATTATTACGCCGTAAGTATTGCTATCGAATCTCATAGGTAAACTATTACTAGTGGCGCGATCGGGGAAACACTGGAAGTGCAGATGGGATATAGCTCTTATCGGGCAACCAATCAAGGGTTTACCAATCCACGAAAGGAACTCCACGTACGACCTGTTCTCACAAAAGAGCCGGTCGTGTTCTTGATTATGCAAAATATACGTCTTGCCATTTGCAAGCTATCAGCATCCCCTATTAATTGACATATCAGAATGACTACCGACCAGGAGTTTTTCGACGTTTTTATGGCAACACTTGCGGTTCAAAGAGTTACCGTTAGAGACTTACATTTAGTGTTTCTGTTAAAGTGAGTCGTTAACTTACTGAAGACAATAAACTGCTTAAAGTGTTCAAGAATGAAAAACAAAAGAGAAGATGCAGAAACGGGTGCTATCCTCACGAATTTCAAACATTATTTAGGTCGTTATTGTCGTTGTCAGCACAGATTCAGTCCACAATTAATAATTCGTCATGGAATAATCCGTAGCAAAGGATTAGCATTTAAGCAACAGTTGTGAAGTGGTGATAAAACGCTGCATCAATCTTGCTAAAATCAGCCAGAATGTTGTGTAGCGTACGGTATTCACAAAGTCATCAGGAAGGCCTTGCTAATTATTCCTTGAAATCAGACATGGAAGGAATAAGCAATTTTTTTCTATGCTGCGCACTGAACATATCAGCTTCAAAAATTGTCCTACAATTGAAAAATACATCTGCCATTCTTAAAATAGTTATGAATACATTATATGAGCTAATAACGAGGTGAAGTCTCGTTGCCATGGCAGTTTGAAATAAAGGTTATATTGCCTGTGCACAGTTT
Organism: Heliopora coerulea; assembly: GCA_030142905.1. Classification (NCBI taxonomy): domain Eukaryota; kingdom Metazoa; phylum Cnidaria; class Anthozoa; order Scleralcyonacea; family Helioporidae; genus Heliopora; species Heliopora coerulea. The sequence goes on from JASJOG010000009.1 coordinate 1,331,165, forward strand.
TAAGTTCGGACGCAGGCATGAAAGTAACATCATTTAGCAACACTAATAGATGCAGGTTTTCGCTTTAAAGTCACCGCAATAGCAATTCAGGATCAAGCTTATTAACATGGAACTCTGGATTTTATCCCACTCAAACTCGGCCAGTTTAATGGTGGCTCTTGAAAATTAAACTTTCCTCATAAGATAAAACATTTATTTAAACGAATTGAAAAAAATTAACTTCGAACGATTTCTGTTAACCGTTTAAATTATCTTGAAAACGGTCCGCGGATTTTTTGCGGAGAGCCACTTAAACCGAAAGAAATATAACATTGGAGATATGTATGCTGAAGTGACTAAATTTGCTATTGAATCAACGCATTTATATATGTGGACATGAGCATAAGATAAATATAACCGTGCTATCCATAACTTAAAATAAAAAGTGAAAAACTATTAAATCTCTCACTTCAAAGATCAAAAAACTACAAAAGGACTTTATAAAGCCTATTTGAACATTAGAAGCTTAATCAAAAACATCAGCTTCAATATATCTCAGAGGTGAACAATTCGATAACATAAATGTAAACAAAACTATGCTAGATACAACCGTGTTTTTGCCAAAATTGCAGTCGTATCGCCCATTTACTAATAAATAAGACAAACCTGATTGTGGAAATTACCAACAGATTTGATTTTTACCGAATGTGCCAAAAGATTTTAACAATGTGTATTTCAACAAGTGTCTAGAATTTAGGATTTAGAAGAAAAAAACACCCCCAAAAAACCAAAAAACAAAACAACAACAAAAAAAACCACCCAAAAAATGAACATCGCAGTTGAAAGTGACGAATGTGTAGCTCACAAAAAAAGGATTGGTTATCTTTTATTTTACTTTGGCTAAGGCAGACAATTTGACTCGCAAGTGGGAGACATCTTACCGGGAAAGGGGTTAATGGTGTCATTTTCCATGATCTCAATAAAGTATTTGACTCGATACTTTTCTTAATGTGTTTTCTTTATATTATGTTTGAGGATTGTTGTTACATTGGTTTAAATCATATCCAATAAATAGAAGTCAATTATGCAAAACTAATGGCATCTTGTTAGAGAAACATTAGATAAGACGTTTGGTTTCAGAATACTCCAGTTTAGGGTCTTTGCTATTCTGAATTTACATGAACGATTTGCCAAATTGCTTCAAGAATTTTAATGCTAGTATGCTTTCATATGATGCAAGCTTGACCACTAGTAACTATTTAGTGGAAGAACAGGAACTGACTGTGAATTTAGAAAATGTGCATCAGTAACTTCCTAAAAATAGACTAACATTAATTAAGGACAAACACAATACATGATATTTGGATTACCACAAAGAATAAACAAAATAATAAATGAGCCTGAATTAAGATCGAATTGAAATAATTAAACGAGCTAGAAAAAAGATAATATTCAAGAAATTATTACTGATGATCAATAATTATAGAAAAATCACATGTACAATGTTACTTCTAGAGTTTTTAAAAGACAAGGTATGATGCAAATGAAACCACTCGTTTTCAAATTTGTTTTCTCTAGCATATTTAAATCTCTAGTTCTTCCTCACTTTGATTACTGTAGTATGGTGTTGATAATGCAAACTGTTGAGTTTGGTGTGGATAGTGCAAAACAAAGCCAAGAGAATACTAATGGAAAGTTTATACGATATCCGATCGAATGTGTTACCGATTTATCTCGACTAGCAGATTCTTGAAAGAGAAGATAACATGAAAAAGCAATACTTATGTATAAAATTTGAGGTAGGAGATGATTAAAGAGGTTTCATGTAGGACAGCAGGACCGATATATACACCTTTTGGAACAATCAATCGTACTCTCTTCGAAGTAACATCAATAATTTTTTGCCAGACAGATACAAAACAAATTTTTCAAAGACAAGTGAAAGCTTCTCAGGAGCAATGTTTCGGAACAATTTTTTTACTGACAACAGAAAGTGAAAGAATAAACGTTGAATCAAGTTAAATCTATCCCTGACTAGAAGCAAGTTTGAAAGATAGGTAGGGGTATTACAATGGACTTATGTGGTTATATACTTATTAGTGCACTAGTGTTTTATAGTGTTGTAAATAGGAATCTATTTCATCACGTTGCATATTAGATCGCATTTTGTGCATATTGTTGATCTAGCTAAATAGTTCGGATACGGCCCCTTGAAAAAAATAGTTATTTGTCATCTGAAGGGTAGCATTCAAGAAATAATCTTGAAGGACGAAGTTACAGAGTTTCTCGCAATAATTTCCTAATAATGTGGATGGAGACATGACAGACATTCATAAAACTTACTTGGAAAGATTCCCTTCCCCCTAGATATGGCCAGCTTGAAAGAACTTAGCCCCTAAGTTAGCCTGTCTCTGAAAAGACTCCAGGGTATCATGGACAACATCTGTTCATAATTGCCTTGGTGAGGTTTACGTATTTAAGAGCGATTGCAACGTAAATTGAGCATTTTAATGAACCGAAACTTTTAACAATCTATCAGTCCGTCGACTTAAATTGATCCAAATTCGAATAAAGTTTTTCTAGTACGGAAGCATGCATAATTTATTTGAGGAACATGAAAATAAATTCTGCCATTGTTACCTTGTTGCCTGCCTTTTTTATCTTATTATAATGAGCCAATATCTTTGTAATGTCACTTGCTTTGCTGCATTATTTGTAAATAATCACACTCCCAACGAACAAGTCTCCTAAACCTAATTAACTGAATTTATTTCTATATTCTTATTGGTGACATATTTTCAATGGCGAACACATAAAAGCAAACATAAATATGAAGTACTTATCGTTCGAATTCGATAAAATTATTGTATTACGTGATCTTTAGTCATTTGTACATTATAATTAGAAAGTTTCAGGTCATTTTAAATTTTGAAAAATTTTCATTATAACAATTTTAAGCCTGATTTTCATACAACCGTAACTTCCTGCGACTAGCTAGCGACATGCGATAAAGTCGTTGGCATGGCGGTGTCAAATTTCCAAAATATTTTTCGGCAAATTTCCGTTTCCGAGGACACAATAGTACATCAAAACTTGAGCAGGGCTCAGCTTTTCAGTACCACAATCATGCACCTCAACGGCGGAAGCTGGGAGCAAAAAAATTTATGGAAACATGAGGTGGCGACATGCCAGCGACAATGGCAGGCAAGATAACTCCGGACTGTCGCCGACTGTTACAGTTGTATGGACAATCGGGTTGAACGACACCAGTAATTTGTCGTTGTCTCCCTTGCTTCCAAGTGGCGGAAAGAGTGTTTGTGAGCGCGCTCGTTTCAAGACTATCCTTGCGAGAAGAAGCTTTTGTACATTTTTTCGGGGTTGGCGGACCTCAGCACGCATTGACTCTTGATGTACCGATTGAATAAAACGGAGATTCTATTTAAGGTATTTTACATTTCCATCTTACGTCTTATCTTTGACCTTCCAGAGACTGGAATTGTTTCTCGAACAAGGTTTCATTACGGTATGATTTGCTTTTCTTTGTAGGTTGTTGGATTTGTAATAGCTGCGTGCATTGAATGCGAGGTAAAACATAAACTAACGACTAAACTAAATCCTCAGTTTTCTCATTCATGCTAATCTTGATGCTAATCTGGGAAAGCTGAAAAATCTTACGTTTAACAATTTCTCACTAGACATGTTTTACATAACTTAGTGCATATTTGATCTGCATTGAACATATGCAAAAATTCCATATTTTGAGCGTTACGAAAATTTGCTTTCTTTTATACCATTCTGAATTCCTACATTGTCCATCCTCACAATTTGTTCAAGATCTCTAGCAAATAACTGGTTTTCCCCATGGTAGTGACTTTAAATATTGACATATTTCTCTCCCCTTTTTTAAAATCTTTATTTATCTTTTACTGTATTCACGTCACATGTCAGCTTTTTTTCTCTTAGAGCGCTGGCTCATACCAGCGAATAAAAAATTGTACCGAAGGGGAATACCTGAACCAGGGACTGCTGACCTGTCAGAAATGCAAATCATGCAAGCCCGGCGAGGGAGTAAGATTTCCATGTTCGACTAACACGAAATGCGTGAAGTGCATACAGGTATGCGTTAAATTTTCGATACAAGTTCCTGCGAGTATGAGCTTGACATTTTTCAAGAAATAGAGAACATCACAAATGTCTACATCCAGTCATATATGGTCACGCAATAATTACGGGTGCACGACTGTAGCTTCTGGAGTACTTTTTTTAACTTCAAATTTGCCGATCAACTCCATAGAGACACTGTTACGAAGTTTCCTATTTCGATGAAATAGCTAGGAGGAAAACAAAGGAAAACAAAGCGACTACTTCGAAACAACGGCGCACCCAGGACTTTTGAGATGGAGGTCTTAGAATGTTGAATAGGCCTCCGCCAGGGGGCCAATGGAGGCATGCTACCCCAGGAATATTTTACAACTGTCTACAAGACCAATTCCGGCATTACGAATTGACAGTCCATGTGCACAACACACCAGTAAGGTGACCAGAAAGTAGTTGCACTTTACGGTCGTCTCTCAGATGTATCATACCCTCTACGTCTTTCGTTTTTAACTTTACGTCACATTTTTAATTTTTTTTCGGGGAACGAGTAGAAATAATTTTTGTGGCTGCTAAGTGAGGGATTTAAGCCTCCTAAACCCCCCAACTGGGTGCGCCTCTGCTTCAAAATTTTAGATTCGGTGAAGTCCACAACATTAGCTGGGTCAGTTGGGTCTCCAAAGGGTTTAATTTCTGGAATCAATTTAGCAAAACAGTCCATATTTTTTAAACAATTTTTAAAGAATTAGTTTGGTAGTATTTTCTAATCCTAGTTAATGTGTACTATAAACATATATATCATAAATTAAACTTTTAAATGTAGTACAAAGTTTAAAAGATTGCAATTATTTCAACCTTTCATGCCTGATTGTTTGTATTTTAGTTTGCAACAATTAGTTACTTTAGATATCTGTGAGATGACGTTCTATTTCGAGCATTTTTTTCTTAATAACGTTAATATTTTGCTTTTACTATAGGGAAGAACTTTTTCCGACGTATCGAAAATAAGAGGACTTTGTAAAAACTGTAGTATCTGTCAGAATGACACCATCAAAACATGTACGGTCTCATCTGATAGTGTTTGTGGAACAGACATATCCACGACTATTTCATCAATTTATCATTCATTTGCTAGCACAGGTGAGGGCGATAACTGTCAAACACTTGTCATATAAATAACAAACTTAAATTAACTTTCTTCCATTACTTCCAATTCTTGGATTTGTCCCACAGTTCACGCATGTATTTTCGAAGCAACGCTTGCATGATTTCCAGGGGAAAACTTGCCTAACAATAGGTGCTTGTTGGAGCTAGCGCAAAAATTCCATGCGCCTGGTACCAGAAGGCGTCTGTGGTAGACATATATACATACATACGGACAGACAGGCAGACCGAAAGAGAGACATGAACAACGAACTGATTAGTTAACCAATAATTTTCACAGATACATTTTCCAAAACAATGTCCATATGTATTTATGTATATTTATGTACATTATACTAATTCTCACATACCTCGTTCTTGCCTTCACAGCTTTTACGAATGAATATCGTTTTCCTACTAGTACAACCCACAATGTGACATCGTCCACCTCCAATGCCAATTTAAATACGTGGAAAATCCAGTTAGTTTTACTCTTTCCAGTAGGAGTTTATATATTTCTTGTTTCTGTGTGGTGAGTCACCGAAATTGTTTTCTTAGTTATTTTAGAATTGTTGAAAGAAGTCATATAACTTGATACCCTCCGATAACCTGCCAAATTGTCAACTTTTTGACCAAGGACTTCCTGAGAATAAAACATTTGTTTTCAGATAGACCATAAACTTTAATTACAAAGATCATACACAGTAGTTCACAGAGGAGATTACTTAATTTTAATTTATTTGACTTTCTTGCTGTAAGGTGAGCGGATCTCCCCGACAGGGTAAAATTCCTTTTACAAGGGATCTGAGGACCTACTTTTTAACGTCCTTGTCTGAGGAGACGAGAAAGTGTCACCATTAGTTGGTATTGATGCAAAGGTAGCATTTTCCTCAAAATTAAAGGACACAAGTAGTTGTCCGACTAGGGATCTAACTAGGGATACCCGCCCCGGAGTTAAGTGAGGTAAGCAGTACACCAAAGCTGCTTATTCAATTAAATTTCATGTATTTTAACACCCACCGTATAAATATCAATGTATGCCACCACAATGATGACATTCATAGTTTTTTCTTTGGTAGGATCATTTGAATTTTCGTAAAGAAATGTGAGATTTTGAAGCTGTTTCATTCTCGAAAAACCATCAAAGGACTAGGCAAACCAATATGGCTACAAGGAATAAAAACTGAAGAAAATGTAATGGTAAAATCTACAAGAAAATGTCTGGGTCATCATTATATTTGTCTTTCAACATGTATTGAAAGTTCTGTGGTTTTACATAAATAAGAGATATTGGATGCTTTAATGTAACTGTTTAGATTGTTAAAAGTAACTTTCTTAACCTACCAGTTTAGCACATTTCCTCCGAAACATTAAGATAAAATCTTCTGAAGAGATACTGCAAAATTATTTTTGCGAAGTAACGAATAGAAGAGATTTCCAATTTTTTTCGAAAGTTTATAACTTCTTAACAATACAAAACGGTACGATAAATACAGTGATTATTAAGGTATAATTCTTTTATATATTATACTAAAATAAGGTTTTCTTGGGTTTATTGAGCATAAGTAAATCTTGATAAGAACCCAGAATTTTGATAACATGTTGGGAAGCACCAAACCTACAACCTGGCATGCATTCTGTTTTAATGAATGAGTTATACCGCTATTAGGTAATATTTAATTTCCTTATTTTTGTTGTTGCAAACATGTTAACCCTGGAAAAATCGAAAGGGTTAATTGAGCCAGATGTCCTTATTTTATCATATAAAATAATCTGATTTAGCCTATTTAAAATTCTTTTGCGATTATAACGCTAAAGTAAGGTTTAAATCGTGCTGGTGGACTAACCTGACTTCGGATCTACCATATTGAAAAAAAAAGTGAAAAGCAGGAGAAAATGATAGCAGAATTATGTTCTGGAAATAATGTTCTGTTTACGCCGGAGAACACTGTCGTCTCAAATTTCTTGAAAACTCGCATGATTTCCTAGACTCAGACAAACAAACAAAAATTTCGTATGCCTATATTTCTATGAAAGACTTCATTCCAAGCAAGCAATTTTTCATCTGAACAACGCGTCAGCACAGCTACCAATTGCTTTTCTAACATCCTCTTTTACACCATCTGTATGAGTTTGGAATAGAACAGGAATTGTCAGGTTTTCCTTCGGAAAAAGTATAGGTCATATGGTACGTGTTTCCAGAAATACATGTAAATCAGTAAATGTAGTTATCTGGAAGCCAGTCAATTCTTTAACTTAAAGCTATGTTTTTATTGGATATGTTTTCTAATCAGAAAAACAGGCATGCATTTAATATGCAGATTGCTTAATTTTTTACTCATAATGAACAGCTTCTTAAATGAAATTTATGAATTCAGTTCATATTCTTTTCCTTGACTTTTGTCATTCATCGGAAACCTTTTCCTTTATTTCCCCTATGACATAAATTTTGTTTAAATTAATCAGATTATCTGACACCTTAAGAAGTAGATGCTTTATAACTGGAGTTTTCAATTTTTCCAATTCTTTAAGCGATAAATGATTAGTTTTTTCACACTTTTAATAACCAATGTAATACTTATGTTGTTTGATCAAACTGACTGATTATTTATAAAATACATGCTTAATGAAAGAGTTCACAGAACATCGTGTAATGCAAGTAGTTCAATTGTAAAGAGAATTAATTGGATTGTATTTTACAACCTTAACTTGCAGTTTATTATCTATGAAATGTTCAACAGTAAATAAACTGTATGCCGTATCAGCAGTTGTGTTTCATTGGAATGACAGCAGTAGAACAGTGTTCAAGCCTATCCAAAAGTCTTTTTATTCCCAAGATTGTAATGTAGATAAATCTAATTAGACAAAAAAAGGCGTTCTAAATGGGCTATGCCAGGCACCTTTGGACATATTATATGTACTTAAGTTTACTTATATAGCTTCCATCATAAGACAGAACTTATAATAACACAGTTTTTGTCCAATAATTTTAATATACTTACTTACATAAGTTTATGTATGCATTGAATGACATTGTTGAAGGGATATTACTCCTTCAACGGGAACTGAAACAATATTAATTTAAAAAGAAAATTCTAAAAGGTCTATATAGAATGCCCAAGTGCCACTTATTCTTGTCTAATTTTTATACTGTTGAGGCACTAGCTGGCCAAAATGTGAGGATTTGACGAAGCTTGATAAAAATTTTGCACGACACGAAGTAAAACTTATCAAAAATGAATTCATGGGTTGGTTATTACATATAATTTTATTTATTTAAACATTCCTGAAATGAATATTTTAAGTCAAGGTTTCTTCTGTTTCTGAATAAAAGGGCCACAATTACTTTCCACAAACTTTAAATATTTAATAATGTATTTTTTATAATCGGTTGAGGATTTATTTTTAATTAAACCTTTCAAACAATTATACATGTTTGATTATCTTGTTTGGAGTGGAACAATAGCATCATTGCCATTCCAAGCCTTGCAAAACTCTAGTAATACCTGGTAAATTTGTAAAACACCATCGTACCTGCAAACGACTGAATGAGGTTTTTTTTAAAGTTTGTTATAAAATGGGGAATTCATGAAAAAACAAAACAAAACAAAAAAACCAAACAAAAAAACCCCCGAAAACTGAACGGCTAAAATATTACTCACTAAGAATATTAATTGAATGTTGTAGGCATAAAATAATTACTAATGGACTTCACGTAAAATTTGTAACTATTTTTAACTCATCGTTACCAGAAAGAAGGTGCAACAAGACATGTATGCCTCCTCATTCATAAATCTTTGATTATTGCCATGGTTCCTAGCTCTGCCACTTTCTTCACATAATACTCATATATTTATCGCGATCAAATTCCTTCTGATGATACCATAAAACATTGCAAACATTAAATGTGTCTAGGCCGTTCTCTGATTGCATGTTTATTTATCGTGACGCCAGGAGTGTACTCGTTTTGACTGACGTCTGCCGGAAATGCAATAATATCGAAGCTGATGAAGTTAAAAATGGCTTAATTTTTAATATTTTGAAGTTGGTTAGAGAAGGCGTTATCAGTCAACTATGATTGCGAATTGGACCGCTTTCTACCAAATGCATGTTAATCAAAAAGTATTAATCAGAAATGCTGCTTGATCTGACATGTTCTTCAAACAATTTGCATCATGGGTTAATTCAAGCGGTTAAAATTAACGCGTCCTGAAAGCATAAGAAATAATCATCGTGGAACTCTCAGATCTGTTTTTCTAACTGTTTACTGGAATGATGCATGATTCTGAAATAGAATTGACACACCGCACATCCTCTCAGGTCATGGATAAGCGTTAAGTTGTCGCGAAAATATCTTGTGCACTTAAGTTGGACAAAAAATCGCCTCCAATCCCTGCGGACTCGGTAGCTTAACAGGTAGAGCGGCAGACCGGTATCCCGAAGGTGTGAGTCCGAATCCCACTCGAGTCAACATTTTTCAGTTGACTTCAGCAGTGTCAGATTATCATAAAAAAGGTTTCTGTCCATGAATCTCTGAGGATGATTCTGAAATTACCCTGGTTATTTTTGTTTACTTTTGGTTTGATTCAATAGTTAATAAACTTCTCTAAGTTTAGTTTATACCTTTCTAAAATGGGGTTCTGCACTTTAAAGATATTATTAATTCTTCACTTGAGCCGGTATAAAAGGCCATAAAATAATGATAATACTTACCACTATTGGTCTAGCATTGTTTACAAATACAGGCCATGAACTCAAATGTATTATCATATACTGAGTAAATTGTATGCGAGAAATTGGCAAATATTTAATATATATTTCATGGATAGGCAAAAAAAAACTAAGGCTAGTTTCCTAATAATGATAGCTCGACCAAACGTTTGCAAGACTTATCATTCATAGTAACGGGTCATTAACAATCAAGATTTGATAGCAATTTTTAAACTCTGACCAATCACAGATACTTCAGTCAGGCATGATTAAACCTGTCCTGAAATCGAAAGTCATGGTCAACACACAGTCACAAATGCGACCTGCAATTGGTCCAGCATGGAGAATTCATTAGAAAATTCGAACTAAGATTCTTCCTGTAATTCCATACTTACAAGGTTTGTGTACAAAAATAATCTCGTTGAGTAATTAAGTTTCGGTGTATACATGATTTAAACTAATTATCTAGATCCTTTACGTTAAGCGATCTAAACAATAGGTGAAAAAGTGACAAGGTCAGCAGAAATCTAGCAACCATATGGCGTCATGAAGTGTTTAGTATATGAAGCTCTTATACAGTGAATGGCCTTCATGGTCTAGGATATCAACAGATTCTTCCATTTTGATGTGCCATTTTGCTAATGATTTAACACTGGTTCGCTGTCCTGATAATCTGTGCCGTGTGACATTAATCTCATCAAATAAGATTTAGCATTCGAGATTTCATGTAGCATTGGCTGAATTATTTCACAGAAGGTATGAAGATATTTTTGCTTTTTATTTATGTACATCAAATTACCGAGTAATCGCGATGAGCAAATCTTCGGAATGCCACAATGAGTCCGTAGATGCATGCTGTTTATTCCATTCCAAGGTCTTACTTTTAAAAAGTTCGTCAGACTTGAAAGACCTGTCTTTCTGTTCCAATATTCGCATTTAATACTTACTAGACAAAATAGATGTCAAGACACCTATAGTAGCTAAAACACCTAAATCGTAATGGCACTGAAATAAAACAAATCTCTAGTAATGATGTCTTAAAATTCATTCCTCTAGTAATGATGTCTTAAAATTCTTTCGAGATTGACTTCATGTAATATTGAGTATATTAACAAAACATCAACTTGTTTCCGCTTTTTAAAGACCTTTATTACAGCTAGAGATTACAAATTTTGAGTTAACGTTAAATACGGTGATGCAATCCTAAGTTATGGTCTGATGTTTACTTCAAAAAACGTCAGTTTATGATGAATATGTTCAGGAAGTTGACGAACAGACTGTGGGAAGAGGATTGACGCCACAATGACAGTGCGATTGTAGCCTCCTCTCAACATTTTTCCTTGTTGAGAAGGAGCCTGCGATCTTATTGTTATTGTCTTAACCGTGTTTTGGGTTGCTGGATTGTTATTATCATTCAAGATGAAAGAATAACACAAAAGACACCAGTTTATGTTTGTAGGATGCCTTAATGTCCGTATTTTTATGGTTTCTCGGGTAAATAATGTCTGGATGTGTATCTGGTAATGGTTGGAGAGAGGTCACTGCTCAAAAATGGTTCTTTCCTCTGAGCTTTACGCTATGATCATCTTGCATATTATTGCTGTATCCATTACAAACATTGAGTACAAGTGCGAGATATTGTCGTAAGTTGATTTACTGTTGATAAATGTATATACCAATAAACGTATTGACAAACTATATCGAATGGTAATTCTTCCTCTGTTATATTTTTGTTTCGGTCTGTCTGTTATTCTTATCATCTCTCTAATATATGTATGTATTGCATGAAGAAAACTCTTCTTCTAACACTTCAAAAATTTTAAGATGTTTAGGGGCACAGCCCCTTCCTTACACTATATTATGATACACACATGCCTGTGTGTGTTAATAGATGTCACATGTATAGCGAACTACAAGAATTGGCAAAATATCCACATATAAACATATAAACATATCGGGTGCATCGTGTGATTTTTTGCTCTCACGTAATTTAAATAATTATTTGCATGGTTTCCCTACGACGAGAAGAGCCAGTCAAGTACTAGCTACATTTGTTGCGCTTCTTACGTTCAGACAAGGTAAATCTGGTCAAATTATCACGAATGTCAAAATTGACAATCTGGTAAAAATTATAATGCCTATTAGCTGTTAGATTTTTATTTCTGATGATTCTAGCATGCAATATTCCTGTCCCATGAATCCTAACTCAACAAAGCTGTTTGAGTTAACTCTTGTATTTAACTGTAAGTTGTAATAACCATTGCCAATGCCTGTGCCACTCAAAATTATGTTTTAAATAAACCGCTTTGTATTAAAGTACATTCACAGAGCAACCCATTGATTATCTTGCTGAAACCAGTCTATATATTGCATACATGTGTCCGAGGTTGAAGAAATGATTTCAACACAAAACGGTTTTCCGAGAGCAGTTTGTTACATCATTACTTAATTAAAGAAGATTAATTCCAATCGGTCTGCTCTTTACGCTTGAACTCAGAGAAGTCAACACACTGATTTTCAAGACACTTTATTCATCAAGATTCTAAATGCTTAAATTGTAATGGAAAGCCTGCGTTTTAACTTAAGAATTAACTCCAGTTTGGTGACGACAAATTAAAGTCATTATTAAATGCGACTCAAACGTAGTGTTGGTTGTTTTAATAACTGAAGCCGGGACTCAACGTCGGAGCATTGTTGTACAATATTAGCCAATATTGTTGAGTCATAATGTTGGCAAAGTGGTTAAACTGATCCGACAGTTGTTTTCACCATATCATTCGAAAGGCAAAACTTGTGATCAAAATCAAACTTTTGTCCGAAGAACATTATTGGGCTCACTAATGTTATCGAGTGTTGTAAAAGAATTAAAACAATGTTCGAAATCTTAAAAAGTCCTTAAGATCTTTGAATATTTTTTATTCTGAGCATATATTCAGGTAAAAGAAGCCGTTCTTGACAAATATGTGCATGATAATCAATCATCAACAGTGTTGTAACTACGACATTGTACTAGGACGGATAAACATTTGGTACAGATTACCGCACTCTTTAAATAACTACATCAATCAAGATTTAACTTTTTACAAAACTTTAATCTTCAACGTTTTGAGGCGCAGCCCCTTTGTCAGGAATCATCAGTTATGGCGTGTCTATTCTGTTCATATAACATCAAATTGCTAATTACAAAGTTAGATCAGGAAAAGTCTTTCAAATGTAGTCATCTAGGGATAAATGATTTCAGTTTACAAGCCCAAGACCTCTCTTCTGGCTGGTTCCTTAACATCCATTTTATCAGTCATTTTTACCCGCATATCATTAATTCCTTCATGACCTGCACTAAAAAGATGTGCATACAAATGTTCTTCCGCAATTCCGCTCTGACCCTTACTATATCTAATCGCACTACTCTTATGGTAATTGGACAGGTACCTAAACGATGTCATTGCACTACCCACATAAAATTTACAACATTTTTTACAAATAATAAGATAAATAACTCTTTTTGAGTCGCAATCAAATGTAAAATTAATTGTATACGAACAAAGTTCCCCTCAAATGTATTCCCCTCCTCCACAAATCTACAAATGCCACATATCTATTTACCACATTTTTTCTTTCTGTTTAACCTTAGACCTTTCCATAGAATCTTTCAAATTTCTTGGTCGTCTAAACACCACTTTAGGTTTTTCACTAAATATCTTACTCATGCTATCCGAGGTCTATAAAACTGGCCTTAAAGAATCTATAATTTTACCTATTCCTGACAAAGCTGGACAGAAATCCACCACCACAGGTATTCTGTCCCTCTTTAACTCTTCTTATTTACAACATCCTGACAAAGAAGACTTTCTCTACTTTTCGTTCTTGGTTTTGTATATTGAGCATCAATGATCTTAGGTTTCAAAACCC